>CP139502.1:57269929-57304705 GCA_021014915.2 Artemisia tridentata subsp. tridentata | reverse complement strand
AACTAGCAAGTTTCAACCTAAGATGTTTCAGTCCTCCCAACAATTTCAAAATAAGGGTCAAAATGATTTTGAAGCAAAATATAGGAAAACCAAGGCTAAAATTGCACTTCTTGAAACTAATCCCCAATTGTCTCAGGCTACTCAACCATCCAAACCTGTTCAGACAAAGAACAAGGTCTTAGTAGCTGAAGCATATGATTGGGATGAAGAAGAGGTCTCCTCAGATGAGGAAATAAGAGTTAGTGCACTGATGGCACTTTCTGAAAGGGATCAGGAGGCTGTTGGGAAGAGCCATGCAAGGAATGGAGAATGGGTAAACATCACCATGAAGAAGGTAAACACTTTACTTTCTATGGATGATGATTTTGATTGAAAAACTTACATGAATTATATTTGTGTAGATCTTAAGTTTGTTGAGAAACAAAGGGTTAATCTGTTTTCAAAATACAACAACTTAGTGTCTGAACTGAATAAATGTATAGATGAATTACTTGCATTAAAACAAACCAAACTAGAATCAATCACTCTACAAATTCAGAACACTGAAATTTTGAAACAAAATCAAGCCCTACAAACTAAACTTGACAAAGAAAAGGCTATCATTCAAAGTTGGACCCAAAAGAACCCTAAAGTCTTTGATTCTGTGGGTCTAATTCCTAGAAAAACTATTGGACTTAATCATCTCCATGACTATCCTGATTTTAGTATTTGTGAAAAGTCCTTTGTTCCAGCTGGCATATCCTTTAAGCAAGAAATGCTACCCAAGTCAAATGACTGGATAGTCAGAGATAACCCAGTCAGTAAGTTACCAAACTTTGAGATTAGAAAGATCTTGTTCCCTGAAAGTCGGGCCTTGAAAGATATGCTTGTACTCTCGGACCAACTCAGTAGTACTGAGATTGTCAGTGAGCCTGAATCAGAAATAACTCCTCCACTCCCTCCACTGAATACCCTTCAGGGTGTAGCACCAAGCTCAGACCTCCCACCTATGGTCTACTCCCCACACTCTCCAAAGGTGAGATCAGGAAAAGGAAGAATCCTCCTGAAAAGACCAACCCCTAAAATCTCAGTAAGTACTGATGACTCATCAACTTCAGTCCCTTCTGAAGTAGCATCCCAAAGTCCTGATCCAAGAATTGATCAGTTGACTGAAATGGTCAGGAAGCTTGGTGAGAAGATTGCATCTTCTGAGAAACCTTCTCAATCCAAGAAGGAACAAAAACCAGCTTCCTCAAAGACCAAACCCAAACCATCCAAACCCCTGAAAAGATGTGAACTGTGCAACTATACCAATCATCTCACTGATGATTGCTATAGAGTCTTTTATTGCATGATTTACAAAAAGGATGATCACAGGACCTCTGATCATAAAACACACTCAGCCACATCAAAGAGTTCAGGACTCAAGGCTCAGGCCTTAAACTACCCTTCTGATTCTAAGCAGAAACAGAAGCAAAAGGCCAAGCCTTTTCCACCTTGCTCTTACTGTGGATTCAATGACCACCTTCCTAAGGATTGTCAAATTGACAACTGTTGTGAAACTAGTGGAAGTTCCACTCAAGGATCCTCAGGAAAAGAAAGAGTCATTCAGTCAAGAAGAGGAATGAACAAACAATCCTCTCAGACTACTGAGGCTACCCCTGCAACTAAATGCCAAATCTGTGGTAGCTCAGTCCATTCCACCACTGACCATGAATCTGTTAACACTTTTTTAAAGACCTATAAAGCTAAACCCTCCATGAAGTGGAGTCCTAGAAAGAACTGACCCAGTTTACCATTTGTGCAGAGGCATGCCAGGGATCCTGTTTGGCATCTAGACAGTGAATGTTCAAGGAGCATGACTGGTGTTAAGGAGTATCTGCACAAATATGTAGAAGAACCAGGACCCAAAGTGATATTTGCTGATAATTCATCATGTCTCACTAAAGGCTATGGTTCAGTAAACTGCAATGGTATAGTCTTTACTAGGATAACTTATGTAAATGGTCTAAAGTATAATCTGATCAGTGTCAGTAAACTACGTGATGCCAAATACATAGTTCAGTTTGATGATAAACAAGGAACCATCTTCAATGC
Organism: Artemisia tridentata subsp. tridentata; assembly: GCA_021014915.2. Classification (NCBI taxonomy): domain Eukaryota; kingdom Viridiplantae; phylum Streptophyta; class Magnoliopsida; order Asterales; family Asteraceae; genus Artemisia; species Artemisia tridentata. The sequence goes on along the minus strand of CP139502.1, from coordinate 57,302,629 downwards.
TAATAAGGAAATTGTCCTTATTGCACCAAAAAGACAGGATGTTTATGTTCTAGACATGTCCAGTCTAACTCAGGATGGAACATGTCTCTTTGCTAAGGCCACTGAAACACTCAACTGGCTTTGGCATAAGAGACTCACTCACCTGAACTTCAAAAACATAAACAATCTTGTAAAACAAAACAAGGTTCTTGGCTTACCATCACTTGTGTTTTAAAAGGATAAACCATGCTCAGCTTGTGAAAAAGGTAAACATCATAGAGCATCCTTTAAAACCAAAACCAACTTTTCCATCAGGAACTACCTACATCTTCTCCATATGGATCTATTTGGACCAATCAATCCAAGGTCTATTCACCATGAGAAGTATACTCTGGTCATTGTGGATGAGTACTCAAGATACACTTGGGTATACTTCCTGATCAAAAAGAGTCAGGCAGCTGAAATAATCATGTCTTTTGTTAGGAACATTGAAAATCAAAATGACATTAAGGTCAAACAGATTAGAACTGACAATGGGAATGAGTTCAAAAACTATGAACTTGAATGTTTTTATGATGAGAAAGGAATCTCTCAAAAAATTTCTTCTCCATACACACCTGAACAAAATGGTGTTGCTGAAAGAAAAAATAGAACACTCATTGAAGCTGCAAGGACAATTGTGGGGATTATACAAACACTTAGGATGTTAGTCCTAGTAATGTGTTTGGGATATTTGTGAGTGAATGTGTTTGAGTATGCGGAATCTACTTAAGCACACTTAAAAGAACAAATGTTGTATATGGAAGTAGTGAAGTATTTAAGAACAATGAGTACAATATAATTAACTCAAAACGATCCATACGGGTGATCTTGATTATCACCAAGGTACAAAATACCTTGAATCTAAACTTAGAAAGGTTAAGGAAATGAGTAAACTGTGAAAGGTAATGAGAAAGATATATGTTGCTAGTCTAACTAAGGACTCCTTTTATAAGGGAAGGAGTCCTTTACAATATTGCAAGTTGTAGACACCATGGTATGGAACTACATTAAACTAATAATACTTTACACTAATGTTCTACTTTACAACCAATAGTTAGCATGCTTAAACTTTACAGCACATGCTTACTGATACTAATTCTATTAACTAATATAGTAAACAACTTGCTGTCGACTTCCATAGCTCTAGCAGTACCTTGAATAACTAACAGTACCATGCAACCCAGAAGGTACCGTTAGTGTATCTTCAACAGACTTCAAATATATACTAGCAGACCCTGTCTGCTAAGTATTTCTTCCAGCAGTACCTTAGTCTTGGACATTTTATTCCCAACAATCCTCCCCAAAACTTGTTATTTCCCTTAAAATAAACAAGTTTTTATTGAATAAAATGAATACCTGAGGATTGTGAGAACTCTTCCAAAAACTTCATATCCTATTTCTTCTTTTCCTTTCATATTGCTCCTTAATGCTCTGTATCAGACTCTGCACAACTTCTGATCCTTCTTCACTCTTGTCACACCTTAGTCTCTTCTGAATCATGACTGAGAAAACTTCATAACTCAGTGGGTACTCCAATTCTGCTAGCATGAAGAGCTCTATCCCACTCTGAGTAAACAAATGGTGTACATTTCTTAAATTGATGAATTCCCATGAGACTGTTGGGTCATGGTAAGGGAATTTCCAGTGAACATCCTTTGGATCTGGATCATACATTCTATTGAACTCCACCCACAACTCTTGCTCTTTTGCATCTGAATCTTCTTTAGTATCTAGCCTAATTTGAACTAGATTCCATAGCTCATCCAAGTCTGCTCTGTCACATGCCCTTACAAGATTTTCAAAGTTCTTGAATATTTTATATTTTCCACCAACTCTTGTTACTTTCCAAGCCTTCCCAAACTTATCTTTGTAGATTTCCCAATCTATAATTGGGTGTCTAGATTGTATTAGGTCTGCATGAACAATGGTAGGTACTGTGACTATCATCTTGCCCACTGGTGGTGTGACTGCCTTTTTCTCAATCTTCTTCTTCTTCAAAGGCCTTGATTCAATGTTAGTAGGCATTTTGAAGTGATTCCATTTGTAGGCATTGAAGTAGAGAAATTGAATTTGTTCCTTTGATTTCCCTTTGAGCTGTTTTTCTGTCCAATTTGATTGATTTCTTAGATATAACCTCATGAAGGTAATAAGATCCCTCTCAGTGTTGTCAACCCTCAACCCTTTCCTTTTGTTTTCCTGTATCTTCTCAAATACATCAGCAAGAGCTTTTTCTTTGAACCTTTTGGTGATGAATTCTTCTAATTTGAAAGTCTTCTCTTCTGTGTTGAGAGAGTCATCTTCTAGGAACATCTTTGCTTGTGCCATTATGATTTGTTCAGTTATAGTCCAAGGAATTGCAAAGGAAATATGCAAAACCCGAGTCGTTTGTCCAGACGAAGATTGAATGGAATTGTGATTCGGGATCGTGATTCGTGAAGTGAATGTGAAAAAGTGAGTGATTTTGATTTGGTTTTATACTACGAATATTAAGATAACAAACGAAATTAACTAATTAAGCTAAGGGTACAATTTAAGCTAAGCATACTAATCTAAAAACGAAAATGGGAATTAAAAACGTACGCGACGAAATTTAAAAACGTAATTTAAAAGTGAATTTTTAAATTCTAAATCCTAAATTTGCGAAAATAATTTTTCTAAACTCTAAATATTAAAAGATAATTTTTGGAAAAAGAAAAATATTTTTTTGACTTTTTATTTAATTTTTATGAATTAAAAATTAATTTAAACTAATTAAATGATTTAAAAATATTAAAATAACTCGAAAATCTGAGAATTTTTGAGAAAATCTAAAATTATGTTTTCTATCTAGGAAAAATAAAAGCAGAGCTTAATTCAGCTTGAATCAGCTGAACAGCCCAATAAGCACTTTGAAAATAAGCACAAAATAAGCAAATGTTGACCAAATAATCTCAAAAGCTCAAGGATCATGCAATAGACTGTATTAAGCTCAAATCAACTTAAAAAGCTCAAATAATCACAAGAGAATAAGCACTTATTGACTGCACTGTTGGTGAGATAAGGGTAGAAAAACAGCTAACTTATGCAGCCCAAATAAGCACTCCAATAAGCTGATAAGGGGAAACTAATGGGGGAAAAAGATTAACAGACCTACTGAGTACACTAAAAACACAAAATCCCTAATTCTAATATCCCAATTGAACTTCAATTTAACCCTAGAAAAGCTACTAGTAGGCACAATTTAGAAAAATACAAGTCTGCACAGGATTTTGGGCTAATTTGCAGGCCTGAGATAAGCTATTAAATAAGCTCAAAAGCTGAATACCAGATTATGCACTACAAGCCTACTATATGAACTACTTATAAACCTAAAATGAGGTCCTCAGCTTAAGTGATTAAGCTACAATCAGTCCTAGATCAGCAGCTATTTGCTGAGTTCTGCACAAATATGTTCTGTGACAACAGACTATGTAATTCGGCGCAAAAACTATGCAAAACTAATCCAATGTAAACCAGCTCTTGGGAACTCACTTTAACACCTACAAGCCACCTAGAAAAGCCAAAATGGGACTTTAGATAAGCTTAGCTTATGCTGAGCTTATTGAGAGCATGTTTGGGCTTAAAAACTCAAATATGGCAAATTGCTTCTAGTGAGCCTTTAATCCTCAAATCTCCTACTGATCTATGCTAATAACACTTAATCATAGCCAAATCAAGTTTCAAATTCTAGCAAAGGAACAGTAAATAATCAGATCTCATATAAACCAAACACTCCTTCAAATTCTGAAAATGCTAAAACAAACTAAACTGATATGATCAAAACATAAGCTATATTGAGACAGATTCAAACTAAACTATCAACTAATGATTAAGCAAGCTTAACTAATATTAGATCTAGCAAATAAACATCAAATAACCAACATCAAACAAAAATTAAACTAACAGCAGCAGAACTAAGCTATAAAAGTTGAGTGGAAATGTAAATAAGAAAGAACTCACAAAGTAACTCTCCCTCAGCACAAATTGAGGGAGTTCACTGAGCTTTCCTGTCTTTAGACAGGCTAGAGGCATCCATTTCCCCTCCTAGACCATCACTCCAAACAGCAATCACCATAGATTAATGAAACTTTGACTTTTATTGACTTTTTGTGATTTTGAGAGTAAACTGATTAAGTGCCAAAATAAAGTCTCACAAAAGCTATGTAAAGCTTAAATGAAACCTTAGAAACAGAAAATAAGCTTATTGAAGCTTGATTTACTAAACTACTATATTTTTTTATTATTATTATTTTTTTTTAAAGTATTTTCTTATTTTTTTTTTGTATTTTTGATTTATGTAAAGTAAATTACAGAAATGAAAATAGGATTCAATGATAGAACTGAATAAGTAAAACAATAAGCAATAAGCTTAAACAAGCTTATGTAAATAAGCAGAAATTAAAGTACTTGAAAATAAAGAAGAGACAACAATTGAAACAAAATAAACTTTCATTAATACTTTTAAAACATTACAAACTTAATTCAACAGCATAACATTAACATAAAAAATTACATGAAATCTAAGGAGGAGAGGTCCTTTATTTATAGCCTGAGAGAGAAGGATCTAGACTCTGCCATGTCACCAATCCGTGGCTATTTGTGCTTCTTCTAATCAATCTCATCCATCTGATCATTTCTTGGACGCCAATCTTGCTTGATCTACCAGAGATGAATCCAGAATCATGATCTTAATTGCCATAGTTGACTTTTGTTGACTTTTTGGAACTTTTAAGCAAGGTTGCAAAAATCGCGAATCGGTAGTCAGGCGGTCGACCACCTTGTAGCTTGTAATCGGTCTAGGCGGGATTAATCGGTGATTAATTGGATTGGCATTACTGACAAATTTTAGTTATTTCCGGCAAGTTTTGTGTATTTCCGATGAGTTTAAGGTATTTTCGGCAAGGTATTTTATAAAAAACAACTCGTAATAGACTTAAACAGTTACTATAAGTGATCAAAATAAGTTTACAGTGGGTTTTTGGTACTTCCGGCAAGATTTATAGGTTTCCGACAAGTTTGACCACCATTGACCGCCGTTGATCGCCGTTGACCACGGTTGACCTATTTATTTGACCCAGTTACATAAATCGGCAAGGTCGGTGGCCTTGTAGCACCTAATCGGCGATTAATCGGCCTTGTAGACCTTTTTTTGCAACACTGCTTTTAAGTTTGAAACAATTTTAACCTAAAATAATACTCACAATAAGCTAAGAAGCTTACATGAGCTTATCTAACTTAGAAATAGCTTGTTGAAGCTGATATTTAAGAATTGAAAACTTATTTTTGGATTTTTAATGATTTTTCAATATTTTTGGATTTATGAAACAACTTGAATAACTATGAAATATTAAATTTGAAATGAGTATAATAAGCTACTGAGAGAATGAGTAAGCTACTATGAAATTAAAAACTTGAACAAAACAGAATCAAACAATACTCAATTTAAAATTTCATTAATCAAACATTAAAATTACAAAAGGAAATGAAAACTACAATTCAGAAAAGTATTTTAGCAGCATAACAATAACCTAAAAAATTACATGATGATCAATGAAAATTATTCCTCTATTTATAGACTCGAAATGAAGGTTCTAGGCTTGACATGCTGGCAATCCGTGTGCTCCCTCAGCCAATCTTCACCCTTAGATCATATCCCATCATCCATAGCCCTTAGATCAAAATTCCTGAGGTGTTCGGTCCAATAGGAGGATGCCACGCGTCCATTCGTGTGTTTCCTGCCCTTCCTGACACCTCTGACAGCTTCTAGAACCTAATGATTGGACACAAATACCCTTAATTATAGTAAAAACGTACGGGTAAATTCTAGGGTTTATGTTGGAACAGTAAAATCTGGGTTTGGGGTTGAATTGGGGCGCGGGTGAGGTGTGTGTTATTTTATAATTGTTTGACTTTGTATTATATTTTTGACCGGGGTAAAAGGTTTTGGATCGGGTCAAGGAGTTAAGGGTGTGGATTGGGTAAGGTTTTAAGGTGGGCTGGGTTTATAATTGAGTGAGTTGGGTTTAGTTGTTGGGTGGGATTTGTTTCATGGATCCGGGTTTAAGGTTTAATGTAGGGACTTATTGTGTAATTTCTGGATTCTCAAGGGACTGAAATTGCCTATCTTCCAAAATTGATCTAAGGGTGATTTTCGAATTTTGACCAAACATGTCTCTCTCGGCATCGGCTTTGAGTCCTTTCCATATCTCGTGCTCGTTTTCCCGATTTTTCCTCGATTTTGTCCTATTTTTGAAATATCCTTCCCTGCATAATTAAAAACACAAAAACACAATATCTTTTGGCATTTTGGTTAGTTTTTGGTCTTTTTGGGTCCGGTTTTGGTCAAGAAAAGGTATGTGAATAAGCACATACCAAAATCCCCCAGACTAAGCTATTGACGTGTCCTCACGCAATGTTATGAAAACACGTTTTTAAAACCGAAAATTTCCAATCTCTTTTTACTAACTTTGAGAAGTAGCAAAATTTTCAAAAGAGATCAAGAAATCTTAAGTTCTAAAAACTCCCCATTTTTCCTTTTATTCTATTTTTGTATTTTTCTTTATTATTTAGGTGACGGCTTTGTTTGACAATCATTATCTATCGATAATTTTTAGGGTCTTCGAGCAGGAAACACGACTCATAAAGAAGTGACCATACGGATAAAATTCGTCGTCCCCGATTTTTCACAAGTCCCCAAACTAAGCTTAAAAATGAAATCATTGTTATTTACAAGTTAGATTGCCGACACTACCCATGGAAGCTAATTGTGTATTACCTCTTGTTCCCAAATTCCTATTTTCCTCTATTAATTTTATTTTTGGTGAGAAATGAATTTCTTCAAATTCTCATTTCGATAATTTCTTATTCCGATAAAGATACCTAGTTTAGACGCTAAGTAGTTTCCAAACCTTCCCTCGAAAACCGTTGCATACAAAAATGAGGTCCACATCAAGGTCTCTGATTTAACACGATTTTGAGGATATCCCTTTTATATACGACCGAAATAACTCATCTACGAGTCCAGAGACAGAAGCTTTTATTAGGATACCCCCGGAGTCGAAATTTGGCAATTTTAACATTATTTAAGCACATTTATTGATCCTTGGCCTTTTAAACAACCTAGACAACGGCAGCGAACCGTCAAGAATCGGGAGTCTTATTTTGACCTTGGATATTTTTCCTCTGCCTTTTTGAAGTCTGAGTCAACGGGAGCGAACCGTCAGGAAACTGAAAACTTTTATCGGCTTTGGATTATTTATTATTATTCATTATTCATTATATATTTTGCCAAATCCCGAGTCCTACGGCTTTTATAGCAATAGAGACAATAGCACGTACTATCAGGAATCAGTTGCCTATTACACCGTAACACTGACAGTACCTTGATGTGTACCCAACTTTCATAAGCAAGGATTCTCTAAGGAAAGAGTAAAAACTAATTATCGCCAAAACCAAAATAGTTTTAATTATTCCTAGATTACTATTTTTGGGTGAAACAAGCTTATGGGAACAAGAAGCCACAAGTAACTTCGATGAGCTCTAAAGAGATCCAACTACTCCACGTTTAGCAATCTAACTTATAAACAACTCTATCATTTCTCGTTCTTCGCAAATTTAAAATCTTAAATAATAAGATCCGCGAATGCTTAGCCTAATAATCAAGCCATGCATATATAAAGTCGATACGTGAACTTGCAAACTCTTAAAAAGAATTCGCATTTTATAGCTCCTTGTGTAAAAGACTAGCACGAGCTTATAGATTATAAATGGTTAAGGGGACAAGCTAGGGCTCAACACGCCCGGTCAAGTCAACAAAATTGTCAAAATTTATTATATTTTTGCAAAATTTTTTAAATTTTTCTCTTCTTTTTTTTTTTTTTTTTTTGATTTTTTCAATTTTGGAGGAAAAACGGGGTTGCATGAGAAAACGGCAAAAAATGCAAGGCATAAATCAAATCGAAAGATTACCCCCCAGACTAAAACGAGACATTGTCCTCAATGTCTTAAAGGTAAGGGTTCTCCTACATAAATCTAAGGCCGTTTATTAATTATGCCAAAAGATAAATGTAAAACGATAAGATTTTAGGATATTGATAAGCAACGAATGATGAAACTCGAGTGGAGAGAAACAGACCACGAGCACGAGAGTCTTCAATCATCGGGCAAATCCTGGACACACCACAAGAAAAACCACGAAACACAAGTTATGGAAGAGGTGGCCCTCCTCTTTATTAGAAAATAAGAAAGAAGATAGACACGGGGTGCCTCCCGAGAAACGCTTGTTTATGTTAACCGAGTCACATGAGCTTGACTCGACCCCGAATTTAATTGTCCTTGGGGGAGCAAGTGGAAAAGATAATCTCAATCGGACTTTCGTTCAAGATGTTTGGATAAACATTGAAGCACACGAAAGTTCCACTCCGATGAGATACCCACGACTTTAGAAGATGAAAGCGGTGATGCCGGGGTCAAAAACTTTGTCTTCGTTTCCGGCTGGAAACGATAGTAAAGTTTCAATCAGAGATGACTCCGGGCAGAACGGGAGTTTTTGAACAGAAAGAAGCAGAGAGGAATCACTTTTCTCCAGAATTAAAAGTTCCTTAGATGAGGCAGGAAACTTTAAATTCGTATCAAGAGTCAATTTCATCAAAGGATGAATTTCACCATCATCGAGTATGCCTGGCTTAAACACTTTGTCTTCACAAGAAAACTCAGCAGGGTACTCGATGGAGGACTCAATGGAGAAAAAGAAATCATCCTCGGGAGAATGAGGAGCTAAGTCATGAGAAACAATTGAAGCATCCTCAATTATGGTTTCAATTTTAGGGTCTTTTTCGTCACTAGGTTTGCCATATAAAAGATTTTTCTATTCGGTTTGATCGGCCCTAAAATCGAAGAGGTCATCATCATCTTGTAAATCATTAAGCTCGGTGTAAGAATCAGATGATGGAGCATGGTATAAAAGATTTTCAACTTCTTTAAGATTAGCATGAAAGTCAAAGAGATCATCATCATATGATGGAAGTGGATCATCGTGAGCGAGTTCATCGGTGAACTCCTCGGGATAAGAATCATATTTAGACGGATCACGGTTCAGCAAAAATTCCAATTCTCTTAAGTCAGATTCAAAATCAAAGTTATCGTCCTTATCCCCCGGTGGGATTGGATCGATGTGAGCGAGTTCATCGGCGAACTCCTCAAGAAGAGAATCAATACTAGAAGTGGTACTGCCACTACTTTGCTCTTCTGATTTTGAATCAACAACTTGAACGGATTTAGGCGTCTTTTCATTAACATCTTCCGGGGGAAGGGAAAATAATGGTTCATCCAATTTCATTTTTAATAACGAGACATCTTCCCCCGGATCACTATCGGTCTCAACAATTTCCGGAGAAATTGGAGCATCATCAGAGAATACTTCGAGCTCTTCCCTTGGGATATCACTTCCCTCAATCGGAGGAGAAGGATGGGAAGAGTCTGAAAGGACAGAATCAACAATCTCCACACGATAAACCGGCTCCGGAGGTGGGACAAGTGGTGTGCTCTTACAGCTAGCAATTTCACCTCTTCCGTTGTAATCTCCGATTCTGGTTCATCATCATCAAGAATACTCTTAACATCCGCGGAACAACGTTCAAACCATTTGGTTGAACCGGGTGCAATTTTCATAGATTTAAGTCCGGCACATTTTTCAGACATACTTTTAACCGCAAATCTTGAGAGAATCGAATCACTTCTTTTGGAAGCAATTACTGGATCAGATTTTTGATTAACCACAGCAACGTTGTTTTTGGTGGTTAGCGGTTTAGAGTTCTGATTGATTTGAAACGTGACTTTTTCATTATCAACCCGCAGAGTTATTTCTTCTCCATACACATCAATCAAAGCCCGCCCGTCCTCAAAAATGATCTTCCGAGAATAAGAGGAACCCGGGGGTCAGCACCAAAATCAACCACCACAAAACCGGCGGGGAAATGGAACTTCCCCACCTTGTCAAAGACATCCTCGGCTACACCTTCAGAACGGGTGATGGAACGATCCGCAAGCTCGAGAGTCATGCAAGTGGGGGTGAGTTTCGGAAGAGAAAGTTTTTCCCAAATGGACAACGGCATTAGGTTAATACTAGCACCAAGATCGGCCAAGGCGTAGCATTCAACCATCCCCGGAAATTCACATGGAATGAGGAATTTTCCGGGATCTCCAAGCTTTTCCGGAAGCTTTTTGAGAATTACCGCTGAGCAGTTTTCATTCAGAGGAGTTTTTGCTAATTCAATTAATTTTTCCTTGTTATTCAATAAACTCTTGATGGTGGAAACAAACTTAGGAATTAGCAGTAAAGCATCCGCGAAGCTTATATCGAAATGCAATTCTTGAAAGATTTGGAAGAATTTTTCCATTTGATTTGAAGCTTTTTCGCGGAGCTTTTGATCATTCAATCTCGTTGGATAAGGAAGTGTTGTTTTTATGGGAGCTTCTTCGGGCTCATCAATCTTTGGTTCCGATGTTTGGACAACCGTAGGTTGGACGTCTTCGGTTCTTCCGTTGTTAGTAGGAAGTTCCGTGTCCTTTGTCACCTCGGTCTCACGGTCGGCTACCTTGGGAGGAAGAGAAGAAGCGGTAGTCGGAGCCGTGGGTCCATCATATGAAACACCACTTCTGGTGGTGATTGCTTTCATATCACCCCTCGGGTTAGCAATCGTATTGCTAGGAAGAGAAGATGTACCCGAGGGTGAGGGTTGGTTCATTTGGAAAAATCCACTCATCATTAGCTTAAGCTCGTTTGTTTGTCGAGAAATCGTCGTATCAATCTCCTTCCGAAAGTCAGTTCTCATATTGTTGATTTGTCCTTGCATGTTTCGTATGCTAGCATCGGTTGCTTTCATATAACTCACAAAGTCGGGAGAAGGTGCAACTTGTGGAGGAGGAGGTTGATAGACTTGTTGCGGTTGAGCTTGATAATTGTTTCCACGATTTTGGTTGATGCTTTGATTGGTTTGAGGAAAACGGTTTTGGTTGTTTTGAACAGGTGTAAAACCGGGTGGTCCCATTTGGTTGCTAACTCGGTAGTTAACTTCACCTTGAGGTCGGAATCCTTGATTTTGATTGTAGTTTGCAGCTGCTACGGTAGCATTGCAAACTTGGCTATCGGTAGCTTGACAATCATAATAAGGATGGGGACCACCACATATAACGCAATTCTCTTGCACCGCTTTGACTTGAGCGGGTTGAGAAGATTGTTTCTTTTGTTTTGAAAGAAGGAAAGCTTCGAACATATCTGCAAGCTTGTCGATCTTAGCATCACTGCTAGAAGCTTGGGTACTTACCTTAGAAACAACCGGTTTGTTCCTTGAGGTAGGCACCTTAGATTTGTTCTCGATAATTGAAAGAATTTCTTTCGGCATTCGACTCAAGATATTGCCACCGGCGGCTGCGTTGAGTGAATCCTGATCTGATTGAGTTAAAGCATTGTAGAACGTATCGATTTGATGCAATTTCGAGAAACCGTGATGTGGGCATTTCCGAAGGAGATCCTTGAATCGTTCCCATGCCTCACCGAAATTCTCATCAAATCGTTGTTGGAAATTTGTGATTTCATTCCTAGCATTGGTGATTTTAGACGGAGGAAAGAAATAGTTCACGAATTTATGGACGAGATCTTCCCAAGTATGGATTGATTGAGGGGGTTCTTTCTCGAGCCAAATTCGGGCCACCCCCTCGATGGAAAATGGGAATAACATCAATTTGATAGTGTCGTGAGGGACATCCTTATGGTAGTGTGTTGAGGTCAATTTGTTGAACCATCGGATGTGATTGTGAGGATCTTCCCGATCAAAACCATGAAATTGATTTCCCGTGACAAGTTGAATTAAACCGGTTTCGAGTTTAAAGTTTGTGTTTCGAATCAGGGGTATAACAATAGCGTCTCCGTATCCCACGGTGGGACATTGGAGTAACTCTTGCATAGTGCGGAGATCGGGAGCTTGCCCTTGGTTGTGATTATCTCCACCCATCGGCGGGTGTTGATCGTGTTGGTCCATTTCCTCAACGGTTGGGAAATTAACACGGTGGTTGTGACGAATGATTCTCTCGGGATTAGAGAGTGGTGAAAGAAGAGGGTTAGAAGAAGAAGAACGGGTGTGCATACACCAAAAGAAATAAAATCAAAAAGAAAAAATCAAAAACAAAAGTTGAAAATGAAAATATTTTTGGATTTTTATTTTTTTATTTTTTATTTATTTTTGGTACCGATCCGTCAATCGATATTCGTTTCACTTACGATTACTCGCAGGGTAGCGGAAGAGAAGAATGGATCTCTTTTCGGTCTGCAATTTAATGTCAAGACCTCCTTATACCACCTTTATAGGTTGTAATCACAAGCTAATCCAAATAATCAAAAGATTTTCACGATTGTTTTGTTGTAATTGCGGGAATGGTTTACAACACTTTTGAAGAAAAGTGAGGATTTATTTTATTTTTGTATTTTTTAAAACACTTTAGGAAAAGTGTTTTATTTATTTTCTTTTTGTATTTTTATTTTTATAAAAAACGATAACTTCCGAGGGAAGGGTCTTCAAAACACGTATCGAAAAACAAAATCACAAATTCGCGTCAACCATCCCCGGCAGCGGCGCCAAAATTTGATTTGTTCAGTTATAGTCCAAGGAATTGCAAAGGAAATATGCAAAACCCGAGTCGTTTGTCCCGACGAAGATTGAATGGAATTGTGATTCGGGATCGTGATTCGTGAAGTGAATGTGAAAAAGTGAGTGATTTTGATTTGGTTTTATACTACGAATATTAAGATAACAAACGAAATTAACTAATTAAGCTAAGGGTACAATTTAAGCTAAGCATACTAATCTAAAAACGAAAATGGGAATTAAAAACGTACGCGACGAAATTTAAAAACGTAATTTAAAAATGAATTTTTAAATTCTAAATCCTAAATTTGCGAAAATAATTTTCCTAAACTCTAAATATTAAAAGATAATTTTTGGAAAAAGAAAAATATTTTTTTGACTTTTTATTTAATTTTTATGAATTAAAAACTAATTTAAACTAATTAAATGATTTAAAAATATTAAAATAACTCGGAAAAATCTGAGAATTTTTGAGAAAATCTAAAATTATGTTTTATATCTAGGAAAAATAAAAGCAGAGCTTAATTCAGCTTGAATCAGCTGAACAACCCAATAAGCACTTTGAAAATAAGCACAAAATAAGCAAATGTTGACCAAATAATCTCAAAAGCTCAAGGATCATACAATAGACTGTATTAAGCTCAAATCAACTTAAAAAGCTCAAATAATCACAAGAGAATAAGCACTTATTGACTGCACTGTTGGTGAGATAAGGGCAGAAAAACAGCTAACTTATGCAGCCCAAATAAGCACTCCAATAAGCTGATAAGGGGAAACTAATGGGGGCAAAAGATTAAAAGACCTACTGAGTACACTAAAAACACAAAATCCCTAATTCTAATATCCCAATTGAACTTCAATTTAACCCTAGAAAAGCTACTAGTAGGCACAATTTAGAAAAATACAAGTCTGCACAGGATTTTGGGCTAATTTGCAGGCCTGAGATAAGCTATTAAATAAGCTCAAAAGCTGAATACCAGATTATGCACTACAAGCCTACTATATGAACGACTTGTAAACCTAAAATGAGGTCCTCAGCTTAAGTGATTAAGCTACAATCAGTCCTAGATCAACAGCTATTTGCTGAGTTCTGCACAAATATGTTCTGTGACAACAGACTATGTAATTCGACGCAAAAACTATGCAAAACTAATCCAATGTAAACCAGCTCTTGGGAACTCACTTTAACACCTACAAGCCACCTAGAAAAGCCAAAATGGGACTTTAGATAAGCTTAGCTTATGCTGAGCTTATTGAGAGCATGTTTGGGCTTAAAAAGTCAAATATGGCAAATTGCTTCTAGTGAGCCTTTAATCCTCAAATCTCCTACTGATCTATGCTAATAACACTTAATCATAGCCAAATCAAGTTTCAAATTCTAGCAAATGAACAGTAAATAATCAGATCTCATATAAACCAAACACTCCTTCAAATTCTAAAAATGCTAAAACAAACTAAACTGATATGATCAAAACATAAGCTATATTGAGACAGATTCAAACTAAACTATCAACTAATGATTAAGCAAGCTTAACTAATATTAGATCTAGCAAATAAACATCAAATAACCAACATCAAACAAAAATTAAACTAACAGCAGCAGAACTAAGCTATAAAAGTTGAGTGGAAATGTAAATAAGAAAGAACTCACAAAGTAACTCTCCCTCAGCACAAATTGAGGGAGTTCACTGAGCTTTCCTGTCTTTAGACAGGCTAGAGGCATCCATTTCCCCTCCTAGACCATCACTCCAAACAGCAATCACCATAGATTAATGAAACTTTGACTTTTATTGACTTTTTGTGATTTTGAGAGTAAACTGATTAAGTGCCAAAATAAAGTCTCACAAAAGCTATGTAAAGCTTAAATGAAACCTTAGAAACAGAAAATAAGCTTATTGAAGCTTGATTTACTAAACTACTATATTTTTTTATTATTATTATTTTTTTTAAAGTATTTTCTTATATTATTTTTTTTTTGTATTTTTGATTTATGTAAAGTAAATTACAGAAATGAAAATAGGATTCAATGATAGAACTGAATAAGTAAAACAATAAGCAATAAGCTTAAACAAGCTTATGTAAATAAGCAGAAATTAAAGTACTTGAAAATAAAGAAGAGACAACAATTGAAACAAAATAAACTTTCATTAATACTTTTAAAACATTACAAACTTAATTCAACAGCATAACATTAACATAAAAAATTACATGAAATCTAAGGAGGAGAGGTCCTCTATTTATAGCCCGAGAGAGAAGGATCTAGACTCTGCCATGTCACCAATCCGTGGCTATTTGTGCTTCTTCTAATCAATCTCATCCATCTGATCATTTCTTGGACGCCAATCTTGCTTGATCTACCAGAAATCAATCCAGAATCATGATCTTAATTGCCACAGTTGACTTTTGTTGACTTTTTGGAACTTTTAAGTTTGAAACAGTTTTAACCTAAAATAATACTCACAATAAGCTAAGAAGCTTACATGAGCTTATCTAACTTAGAAATAGCTTGTTGAAGCTGATATTTAAGAATTGAAAACTTATTTTTGGATTTTTAATGATTTTTCAATATTTTTGGATTTATGAAACAACTTGAATAACTATGAAATATTAAAGTTGAAATGAGTATAATAAGCTACTGAGAGAATGAGTAAGCTACTATGAAATTAAAAACTTGAACAAAACAGAATCAAACAATACTCAATTTAAAATTTCATTAATCAAACATTAAAATTACAAAAGGAAATGAAAACTACAATTCAGAAAAGTATTTTAGCAGCATAACAATAACCTAAAAAATTACATGATGATCAATGAAAATTATTCCTCTATTTATAGACTCGAAATGAAGGTTCTAGGCTTGACATGCTGGCAATCCGTGTGCTCCCTCAGCCAATCTTCACCCTTAGATCATATCCCATCATCCATAGCCCTTAGATCAAAATTCCTGAGGTGTTCGGTCCAATAGGAGGATGCCACGCGTCCATTCGTGTGTTTCCTGCCCTTCCTGACACCTCTGACAGCTTCTAGAACCTAATGATTGGACACAAATACCCTAAATTATAGTAAAAACGTACGGGTAAATTCTAGGGTTTATGTTGGAACAGTAAAATCTGGGTTTGGGGTTGAATTGGGGCGCGGGTGAGGTGTGTGTTATTTTATAATTGTTTGACTTTGTATTATATTTTGGACCGGGGTAAAAGGTTTTGGATCGGGTCAAGGAGTTAAGGGTGTGGGCTGGGTAAGGTTTTAAGGTGGGCTGGGTTTATAATTGAGTGAGTTGGGTTTAGTTGTTGGGTGGGATTTGTTTCATGGATCCGGGTTTAAGGTTTAATGTAGGGACTTATTGTGTAATTTCTGGATTCTCAAGGGACTGAAATTGCCTATCTTCCAAAATTGATCTAAGGGTGATTTTCGACTTTTGACCAAACATGTCTCTCCCGGCATCGGCTTTGAGTCCTTTCCATATCTCGTGCTCGTTTTCCCGATTTTTCCTCGATTTTGTCCTATTTTTGAAATATCCTTCCCTGCATAATTAAAAACACAAAAACACAATATCTTTTGGCATTTTGGTTAGTTTTTGGTCTTTTTGGGTCCGGTTTTGGTCAAGAAAAGGTATGTGAATAAGCACATACCAAAATCCCCAGACTAAGCTATTGACGTGTCCTCACGCAATGTTATGAAAACACATTTTTAAAACCGAAAATTTCCAATCTCTTTTTACTAACTTTGAGAAGTAGCAAAATTTTCAAAAGAGATCAAGAAATATTAAGTTCTAAAAACTCCCCATTTTTCCTTTTATTCTATTTTTGTATTTTTCTTTATTATTTAGGTGACGGCTTTGTTTGACAATCATTATCTATCGATAATTTTTAGGGTCTTCGAGCAGGAAACACGACTCATAAAGAAGTGACCATACGGATAAAATTCGTCGTCCCCGATTTTTCACAAGTCCCCAAACTAAGCTTAAAAATGAAATCATTGTTATTTACAAGTTAGATTGCCGACACTACCCATGGAAGCTAATTGTGTATTACCTCTTGTTCCCAAATTCCTATTTTCCTCTATTAATTTTATTTTTGGTGAGAAATGAATTTCTTCAAATTCTCATTTAGATAATTTCTTATTCCGATAAAGATACCTAGTTTAGACGCTAAGTAGTTTCCAAACCTTCCCTCGAAAACCGTTGCATACAAAAATGAGGTCCACATCAAGGTCTCTGATTTAACACGATTTTGAGGATATCCCTTTTATATACGACCGAAACAACTCATCTACGAGTCCAGAGACAGAAGCTTTTATTAGGATAACCCCGGAGTCGAACTTTGGCAATTTTAACATTATTTAAGCACATTTATTGATCCTTGGCCTTTTAAACAACCTAGACAACGGCAGTGAACCGTCAAGAATCGGGAGTCTTATTTTGACCTTGGATATTTTTCCTCTGCCTTTTTGAAGTCTGAGTCAACGGGAGTGAACCGTCAGGAAACAGAAAACTTTTATCGGCTTTGGATTATTGATTATTATTCATTATTCATATATATTTTGCCAAATCCTGAGTCCTACGGCTTTTATAGCAATAGAGACAATAGCACGTATTATCAGGAATCAGTTGCCTATTACACCGTAACACTGACAGTACCTTGATGGGTACCCAACTTTCATAAGCAAGGATTCTCTAAGGAAAGAGTAAAAACTAATTATCGCCAAAACCAAAATAGTTTTAATTATTCCAAGATTACTATTTTTGGGTGAAACAAGCTTATGGGAACAAGAAGCCACAAGTAACTTCGATGAGCTCTAAAGAGATCCAACTACTCCACGTTTAGCAATCTAACTTATAAACAACTCTATCATTTCTCGTTCTTCGCAAATTTAAAATCTTAAATAATAAGATCCGCGAATGCTTAGCCAAATAATCAAGCCATGCATATATAAAGTCGATACGGGAACTTGCAAACTCTTAAAAAGAATTCGCATTTTATAGCTCCTTGTGTAAAAGACTAGCACGAGCTTATAGATTATAAATGGTTAAGGGGACAAGCTAGGGCTCAACACGCCTTTAAATTTTTCTCTTTTTTTTTTTTTTTTTTTTTTTTTTTTTTTTTTTTGATTTTTTCAAATTTGGAGGAAAAACGGGGTTGCATGAGTAAACGGCAAAAAATGCAAGGCAAAAATCAAATCGAAAGATTACCCCCCAGACTAAAACGAGACATTGTCCTCAATGTCTTAAAGGTAAGGGTTCTCCTACATAAATCTAAGGCCGTTTATTAATTATGCCAAAAGATAAATGTAAAACGATAAGATTTTAGGATATTGATAAGCAACGAATGATGAAACTCGAGTGGAGAGAAACAGACCACGAGCACGAGAGTCTTCAATCATCGGGCAAATCCTGGACACACCACAAGAAAAACCACGAAACACAAGATATGGAAGAGGTGGCCCTCCTCTTTATTAGAAAATAAGAAAGAAGATAGACACGGGGTGCCTCCCGAGAAGCGCTTGTTTTTGTTAACCGAGTCACATGAGCTTGACTCGACCCCGAATTTAATTGTCCTTGGGGAAGCAAGTGGAAAAGATAATCTCAATCGGACTTTCGTTCAAGATGTTTGGATAAACATTGAAGCATACGAAAGTTCCACTCCGATGAGATACCCACGGCTTTAGAAGATGAAAGCGGTGATGCCGGGGTCAAAAACTTTGTCTTCGTTTCCGGCTGGAAACGATAGTAAAGTTTCAATCAGAGATGACTCCGGGCAGAACGGGAGTTTTTGAACAGAAAGAAGCAGAGAGGAATCACTTTTCTCCAGAATTAAAAGTTCCTTAGATGAGGCAGGAAACTTTAAATTCGTATCAAGAGTCAATTTCATCAAAGGAAGAATTTCACCATCATCGAGTATGCCTGGCTTAAACACTTTGTCTTCACAAGAAAACTCAGCAGGGTACTCGATGGAGGACTCAATGGAGAAAAAGAAATCATCCTCGGGAGAATGAGGAGCTAAGTCATGAGAAACAATTGAAGTATCCTCAATTATGGTTTCAATTTTAGGGTCTTTTTCATCACTAGGTTTGCCATATAAAAGATTTTTCCATTCGGTTTGATCGGCCCTAAAATCGAAGAGGTCATCATCATCTTGTAAATCATTAAGCTCGGTGCAAGAATCAGATGATGGAGCATTGTATAAAAGATTTTCAACTTCTTTAAGATTATCATGAAAGTCAAAGAGATCATCATCATATGATGGAAGTGGATCATCGTGAGCGAGTTCATCGGTGAACTCCTCGGGATAAGAATCATATTTAGACGGATCACGGTTCAGCAAAAATTCCAATTCTCTTAAGTCAGATTCAAAATCAAAGTTATCGTCCTTATCCCCCGGTGGGATTGGATCGATGTGAGCGAGTTCATCGACGAACTCCTCAAGAAGAGAATCAATACTAGAAGTGGTACTGCCACTACTTTGCTCTTCTGATTTTGAATCAACAACTTGAACGGATTTAGGCGTCTTTTCATTAACATCTTCCGGGGGAAGGGAAAGTAATGGTTCATCCAATTTCATTTTTAATAACGAGACATCTTCCCCCGGATCACTATCGGTCTCAACAATTTCCGGAGAAATTGGAGCATCATCAGAGAATACTTCGAGCTCTTCCCTTGGGATATCACTTCCCTCAATCGGAGGAGAAGGATGGGAAGAGTCTGAAAGGACAGAATCAACAATCTCCACACGATAAACCGGCTCCGGAGGTGGGACAAGTGGTGTGCTCTTAGAGCTTGCAATTTCCACCTCTTCCGTTGTAATCTCCGATTCTGGTTCATCATCATCAAGAATACTCTTAACATCCGCGGAACAACGTTCAAACCATTTGGTTGAACCGGGTGCAATTTTCATAGATTTAAGTTCGGCACGTTTTTCAGACATACTTTTAACCGCAAATCTTGAGAGAATCGAATCACTTCTTTTGGAAGCAATTACTGGATCAGATTTTTGATTAACCACAGCAACGTTGTTTTTGGTGGTTAGCGGTTTAGAGTTCTGATTGATTTGAAACGTGACTTTTTCATTATCAACCCGCAGAGTTATTTCTTCTCCATACACATCAATCAAAGCCCGCCCGGTCCTCAAAAATGATCTTCCGAGAATAAGAGGAACCCGGGGGTCAGCATCAAAATCAACCACCACAAAATCGGCGGGGAAATGGAACTTCCCCACCTTGACAAAGACATCCTCGGCTACACCTTCAGGACGGGTGATGGAACGATCCGCAAGCTCGAAAGTCATGCAAGTGGGGGTGAGTTTCGGAAGAGAAAGTTTTTCCCAAACGGACAACGGCATTAGGTTAATACTAACACCAAGATCGGCCAAGGCGTAGCATTCAACCATCCCCGGAAATTCACATGGAATGAGGAATTTTCCGGGATCTCCAAGCTTTTCCGGAAGCTTTTTGAGAATTACCGCTGAGCAGTTTTCATTCAGAGGACTTTTTGCTAATTCAATTAATTTTTCCTTGTTATTCAATAAACTCTTGATGGTGGAAACAAACTTAGGCATTAGCAGTAAAGCATCCGCGAAGCTTATATCGAAATGCAATTCTTGAAAGATTTTGAAGAATTTTTCCATTTGATTTGAAGCTTTTTCGCGGAGCTTTTGATCATTCAATCTCGTTGGATAAGGAAGTGTTGTTTTTATGGGAGCTTCTTCGGGCTCATCAATCTTTGGTTCCGATGTTTGGACAACCGTAGGTTGGACGTCTTCGGTTCTTCCGTTGTTAGTAGGAAGTTCCGTGTCCTTTGTCACCTCGGTCTCACGGTCGGCTACCTTGGTAGGAAGAGAAGAAGCGGTAGTCGGAGCCGTGGGTCCATCATATGAAACACCACTTCTGGTGGTGATTGCTTTCATATCACCCCTCGGGTTAGCAATCGTATTGCTAGGAAGAGAAGATGTACCCGAGGGTGAGGGTTGGTTCATTTGGAAAAATCCACTCATCATTAGCTTAAGCTCGTTTGTTTGTCGAGAAATCATCGTATCAATCTCCTTCCGAAAGTCAGTTCTCATATTGTTGATTTGTCCTTGCATGTTTCGTATGCTAGCATCGGTTGCTTTCATATAACTCACAAAGTCGGGAGAAGGTGCAACTTGTGGAGGAGGAGGTTGATAGACTTGTTGCGGTTGAGCTTGATAATTGTTTCCACGATTTTGGTTGAAGCTTTGATTGGTTTAAGGAAAACGGTTTTGGTTGTTTTGAACGGGTGTAAAACCGGGTGGTCCCATTTGGTTGCTAACTCGGTAGTTAACTTCACCTTGAGGTCGGAATCCTTGATTTTGATTGTAGTTTTCAGCTGCTACGGTAGCATTGCAAACTTGGCTATCGGTAGCTTGACAATCATAATAAGGATGGGGACCACCACATATAACGCAATTCTCTTGCACCGCTTTGACTTGAGCGGGTTGAGAAGATTGTTTCTTTTGTTTTGAAAGAAGGAAAGCTTCGAACATATCTGCAAGCTTGTCGATCTTAGCATCACTGCTAGAAGCTTGGGTACTTACCTTAGAAACAACCGGTTTGTTCCTTGAGGTAGGCACCTTAGATTTGTTCTCGATAATTTACAGAATTTCTTTCGGCATTCGACTCAAGATATTGCCACCGGCGGCTGCGTTGAGTGAATCCTGATCTGATTGAGTTAAAGCAATGTAGAACGTATCGATTTGATGCAATTCCGAAAAACCGTGATGTGGGCATTTCCGTAGGAGATCCTTGAATCGTTCCCATGCCTCACCGAAATTCTCATCAAATCGTTGTTGGAAATTTGTGATTTCATTCCTAGCATTGGTCATTTTAGACGGAGGAAAGAAATAGTTCACGAATTTATGGACGAGATCTTCCCAAGTATGGATTGATTGAGGGGGTTCTTTCTCGAGCCAAATTCGGGCCGCCCCCTCGATGGAAAATGGGAATAACATCAATTTGATAGTGTCGTGAGGGACATCCTTATGGTAGTGTGTTGAGGTCAATTTGTTGAACCATCGGATGTGATTGTGAGGATCTTCCCGATCAAAACCATGAAATTGATTTCCCGTGACAAGTTGAATTAAACCGGTTTCGAGTTTAAAGTTTGTGTTTCGAATCGGGGGTATAACAATAGCGTCTCCGTATCCCACGGTGGGACATTGGAGTAACTCTTGCATAGTGCGGAGATCGGGAGCTTGCCCTTGGTTGTGATTATCTCCACCCATCGGCGGGTGTTGATCGTGTTGGTCCATTTCCTCAACGGTTGGGAAATTAACACGGTGGTTGTGACGAATGATTCTCTCGGGATTAGAGAGTGGTGAAAGAAGAGGGTTAGAAGAAGAAGAACGGGTGTGCATACACCAAAAGAAATAAAATCAAAAAGAAAAATCAAAAACAAAAGTTGAAAATGAAAATATTTTTGGATTTTTATTTTTTTATTTTTTATTTATTTTTGGTACCGATCCGTCAATCGATATTCGTTTCACTTACGATTACTCGTAGGGTAGCGGAAGAGAAGAATGGATCTCTTTTCGGTCTGCAATTTAATGTCAAGACCTCCTTATACCACCTTTATAGGTTGTAATCACAAGCTAATCCAAATAATCAAAAGATTTTCACGATTGTTTTGTTGTAATTGCGGGAATGGTTTACAACACTTTTGAAGAAAAGTGAGGATTTATTTTATTTTTGTATTTTTTAAAACACTTTAGGAAAAGTGTTTTATTTATTTTCTTTTTGTATTTTTATTTTTATAAAAAACGATAACTTCCGAGGGAAGGGTCTTCAAAACACGTATCGAAAAACAAAATCACAAATTCGCGTCAACCTTCCCCGGCAGCGGTGCCAAAATTTGATTTGTTCAGTTATAGTCCAAGGAATTGCAAAGGAAATATGCAAAACCCGAGTCGTTTGTCCCGACGAAGATTGAATGGAATTGTGATTCGGGATCGTGATTCGTGAAGTGAATGTGAAAAAGTGAGTGATTTTGATTTGGTTTTATACTACGAATATTAAGATAACAAACGAAATTAACTAATTAAGCTAAGGGTACAATTTAAGCTAAGCATACTAATCTAAAAACGAAAATGGGAATTAAAAACGTACGCGACGAAATTTAAAAACGTAATTTAAAAGTGAATTTTTAAATTCTAAATCCTAAATTTGCGAAAATAATTTTCCTAAACTCTAAATATTAAAAGATAATTTTTGGAAAAAGAAAAATATTTTTTTGACTTTTTATTTAATTTTTATGAATTAAAAACTAATTTAAACTAATTAAATGATTTAAAAATATTAAAATAACTCAGAAAAATCTGAGAATTTTTGAGAAAATCTAAAATTATGTTTTCTATCTAGGAAAAATAAAAGCAGAGCTTAATTCAGCTTGAATCAGCTGAACAGCCCAATAAGCACTTTGAAAATAAGCACAAAATAAGCAAATGTTGACCACATAATCTCAAAAGCTCAAGGATCATGCAATAGACTGTATTAAGCTCAAATCAACTTAAAAAGCTCAAATAATCACAAGAGAATAAGCACTTATTGACTGCACTGTTGGTGAGATAAGGGCAGAAAAACAGCTAACTTATGCAGCCCAAATAAGCACTCCAATAAGCTGATAAGGGGAAACTAATGGGGGAAAAAGATTAAAAGACCTACTGAGTACACTAAAAACACAAAATCCCTAATTCTAATATCCCAATTGAACTTCAATTTAACCCTAGAAAAGCTACTCGTAGGCACAATTTAGAAAAATACAAGTCTGCACAGGATTTTGGGCTAATTTGCAGGCCTGAGATAAGCTATTAAATAAGCTCAAAAGCTGAATACCAGATTATGCACTACAAGCCTACTATATGAACTACTTGTAAACCTAAAATGAGGTCCTCAGCTTAAGTGATTAAGCTACAATCAGTCCTAGATCAGCAGCTATTTGCTGAGTTCTGCACAAATATGTTCTGTGACAACAGACTATGTAATTCGGCGCAAAAACTATGCAAAACTAATCCAATGTAAACCAGCTCTTGGGAACTCACTTTAACACCTACAAGCCACCTAGAAAAGCCAAAATGGGACTTTAGATAAGCTTAGCTTATGCTGAGCTTATTGAGAGCATGTTTGGGGTTAAAAAGTCAAATATGGCAAATTGCTTCTAGTGAGCCTTTAATCCTCAAATATCCTACTGATCTATGCTAATAACACTTAATCATAGCCAAATCAAGTTTCAAATTCTAGCAAATGAACAGTAAATAATCAGATCTCATATAAACCAAACACTCCTTCAAATTCTGAAAATGCTCAAACAAACTAAACTGATATGATCAAAACATAAGCTACATTGAGACAGATTCAAACTAAACTATCAACAAATGATTAAGCAAGCTTAACTAATATTAGATCTAGCAAATAAACATCAAATAACCAACATCAAACAAAAATTAAACTAACAGCGGCAGAACTAAGCTATAAAAGTTGAGTGAAAATGTAAATAAGAAAGAACTCGCAAAGTAACTCTCCCTCAGCACAAATTGAGGGAGTTCACTGAGCTTGCCTGTCTTTAGACAGGCTAGAGGCATCCATTTCCCCTCCTAGACCATCACTCCAAACAGCAATCACCATAGATTAATGAAACTTTGACTTTTATTGACTTTTTGTGATTTTGAGAGTAAACTGATTAAGTGCCAAAATAAAGTCTCACAAAAGCTATGTAAAGCTTAAATGAAACCTTAGAAACAGAAAATAAGCTTATTGAAGCTTGATTTACTAAACTACTATATTTTTTTATTATTATTTTTTTTAAAGTATTTTCTTATTTTTATTTTTTTGTATTTTTGATTTATGTAAAGTAAATTACAGAAATGAAAATAGGATTCAATGATAGAACTGAATAAGTAAAACAATAAGCAATAAGCTTAAACAAGCTTATGTAAATAAGCAGAAATTAAAGTACTTGAAAATAAAGAAGAGACAACAATTGAAACAAAATAAACTTTCATTAATACTTTTAAAACATTACAAACTTAATTCAACAACATAACATTAACATAAAAAATTACATGAAATCTAAGGAGGAGAGGTCCTCTATTTATAGCCCGAGAGAGAAGGATCTAGACTCTGCCATGTCACCAATCCGTGGCTATTTGTGCTTCTTCAAATCAATCTCATCCATCTGATCATTTCTTGGACGCCAATCTTGCTTGATCTACCAGAAAATCAATCCAGAATCATGATCTTAATTGCCACAGTTGACTTTTGTTGACTTTTTGGAACTTTTAAGTTTGAAACAGTTTTAACCTAAAATAATACTCACAATAAGCTAAGAAGCTTACATGAGCTTATCTAACTTAGAAATAGCTTGTTGAAGCTGATATTTAAGAATTGAAAACTTATTTTTGGATTTTTAATGATTTTTCAATATTTTTGGATTTATGAAACAACTTGAATAACTATGAAATATTAAAGTTGAAATGAGTATAATAAGCTACTGAGAGAATGAGTAAGCTACTATGAAATTAAAAACTTGAACAAAACAGAATCAAACAATACTCAATTTAAAATTTCATTAATCAAACATTAAAATTACAAAAGGAAATGAAAACTACAATTCAGAAAGGTATTTTAGCAGCATAACAATAACCTAAAAAATTACATGATGATCATTGAAAATTATTCCTCTATTTATAGACTCGAAATGAAGGTTCTAGGCTTGACATGCTGGCAATCCGTGTGCTCCCTCAGCCAATCTTCACCCTTAGATCATATCCCGTCATCCATAGCCCTTAGATCAAAATTCCTGAGGTGTTCGGTCCAATAGGAGGATGCCACGCGTCCATTCGTGTGTTTCCTGCCCTTCCTGACACCTCTGACAGCTTCTAGAACCTAATGATTGGACACAAATACCCTTAATTATAGTAAAAACGTACGGGTAAATTCTAGGGTTTATGTTGGAACAGTAAAATCTGGGTTTGGGGTTGAATTGGGGCGCGGGTGAGGTGTGTGTTATTTTATAATTGTTTGAATTTGTATTATATCTTTGACCGGGGTAAAAGGTTTTGGATCGGGTCAAGGAGTTAAGGGTGTGGGCTGGGTAAGGTTTTAAGGTGGGCTGGGTTTATAATTGAGTGAGTTGGGTTTAGTTGTTGGGTGGGATTTGTTTCATGGATCCGGGTTTAAGGTTTAAGGTAGGGACTTATTGTGTAATTTCTGGATTCTCAAGGGACTGAAATTGCCTGTCTTCCAAAATTGATCTAAGGGTGATTTTCGACTTTTGACCAAACATGTCTCTTCCGGCATCGGCTTTGAGTCCTTTCCATATCTCGTGCTCGTTTTCCTGATTTTTCCTCGATTTTGTCCTATTTTTGAAATATCCTTTCTTGCATAATTAAAAACACAAAAACACAATATCTTTTGGTATTTTGGTTAGTTTTTGGTCTTTTTGGGTCCGGTTTTGGTCAAGAAAAGGTATGTGAATAAGCACATACCACATTACAATAGGGTCATTCTTGATCATCCACTGAATCTGCTCATCAAAAGTTTCTTGAGCCTCCTGAGATTCTAAGAGAGTCTGAGCATCATCTTTCTTTTCTTGCATTTCAGCAAGTATTCTTTCACCTTCTGCAAGCCTTTCCTGCTCTGCAGCTTTCCTTTCCTCTTCTTCTCTAAACCTTTTGGCTACTTCTTCATCTAGAGCCATCTGAACTCTTTCCTTCTTTTTTAACTTTCTAGATTTTGGCTCTTCTTCAATAAGAATTTCCTTACCCTTGGCCTTGGCACTTGATTTTGCTGGAGAAGGAGTTGTAGCAGACTGTGTTGTATCAGCAAGTTCAAAAGTCCTCCCCTGAACAAATAACCTCCCCTCAACCCTTGATTCCCTTTTTCTTTTATACACCTTACTAGCAGAACCCTGATAATCCATAGTCAATAATTTTTCTAACCCAACAGACTCTTGGATACTAGCAGTACCATGCCCTGCACCAGCAGACTCTTGGATACTGGCAGTACCATGCCCTGCACAAACAGACTCTTCATGAAAAGCCTGAACACCTTCATCACAATGAAACTGGGTACCTTCATCCTGTGAATTACCCTGAGAGCCTTTAGAAACCCCCTCTTCCTGCACAATCCTCCCCTTTTTGGAAGAGTGCTGCAATCCTTCTGAGTCTGAACTTGAAGAAGAACTGGATAAGACCAACCTAGTAAACTTCTTCCCTTCCAACTTCTTGACCTTTGTTTCCAAACTCTTAACCTTCTTAACTAGTTTAGTGTTAATCTTGGAAAATTTTGTGTTTTGGCTTTTAAGGGCATCTTCCAAGATCTGCACTTTTTCCTGTAATTCCTTGAAAGTCTGAGGATGTACATATAAGTTTGTGTCTGAGAGATGTGGTGATGGATGATGTGATGAAGATGGATGAGGTGATGGTGATGGATGATGTAATAGAGATGGATGATGTGATGGTGTGTGGTCTGAAGATACTGGGGAGGTGACTGGTGGTATGGGAGTATTTTGGGAAGTACTGGGTGGTGCTTCCTCATCACTATCTGGTATGATCATGTTTTTAAATAGTGGTATTGGGTCCCCATCAAAGCCTATTTGCATATTGGAGAAGACTTTGTGGGTGAGTGCTGGTGTTTCATGAATTTCTCTATGAGGAAGCAATTGTAACCTTGATTTTTGAAGAATTTGTTGGATGAATCTTGGGTACATCAAAAATTTGGTTTTGCTGCCAACATTTTTAACCATTCCTTCAAAAATAAGGTTTGAAAAGTTGTAGATTCTGTCTATGGCCAAGCAAATGAGAGCTGAAGCAATGTTGCTACTAAATTGATCCCATGAGGTTTTCTTGGGGCTCAGACAGTGAAGGATGGTATGTATTAAAAATTGCCATTGTGGGGAAAATTGGTTTTTAAAGAAGGTAAGTTTATCATTTTCTGCAACATACCCCATTCTGGCTAAATTTTCAAAAATTTCAGCATCTGGCAAGTAACAAATACCATCTGAATCATTCAAATGGAGATGTATCCTTAAGGATGATTCGGTAAGTGTCAAGTGTTTGCCATCTACTATAGCATTTATCTGTTTGTCACCATTTTCAAAAGTTTCAACACGACCAGTGTGCCAAAACTCCTTGATTTGAGTGACATATATAGTGGGATTAACAAGTAGAGGATACCAGATGTAAGATTTGTTAAGAAATCCCACTATTTCATGAAACCTTTGATTGTCCTCTGTTTTCTCCAAATAGGCCAATTCATTGTGTCGCTTAACAAAAGTAAGAACAGCCATGGAAAGTTAATCAAAAATTTGATAAGGATGGTGGGATATGAGTATGCTACTGTTATAAGAGGAAAGATGAGAGTAAATTGTGTTAAAGAGAGATGAAAAACAGTTATGGGAGTTTTCTAATAACCGACTATGATTAATAATAATAATTAAACAATAAGGCGGTTATAAAGATATTTCAAAGGAATTTATATTTTATTTGAAACCCATAAATCGAGGAAAACACCACTAATTAACTGATTTACCCTCTAACGGCTAGTTTTAGTAGCAGACTCAACGGCTATCTGGCGGTACCAAATTGTACTACCTGTAACGCCCCGTGCCCGTTTAGACCAAAATTTAAAACTTTTTACGCGGAAACGACTCACTTTAACGGACATATGCTTACTCTTTTGAGCACTGACAAAAATCTATAATCTTTTAGCCCTTGAGACTATTTTTAAATGAAACTAGACTCAATTACCTTCGAAACGATAGGTGGCACGACCTATTTCGACTTACGGATTAAAAGATATGATTTTTTGAAAACTGCCAAACCTGGATTGTGGATAGATGCGCCGTATCTCAAAAAGGAGATGCGCCGTATCACCTGATACGCCATATCTCAACAAGGAGATGCGCCGTATCTGCTTTGTCCAGCAATTCTGGACAGACCTACTGTCCCAAAAATGCAATTCCGCTAGCCCCGCTCAGAAACCCGACCTCCCGGACTCGAAACTTGACGAAACTTTCCAGAATCCTTTAGTATGACCGTAAGTTTATTTTCATACAAAAACATCACCCGTTTGACCACCCGTTATAGTACCTCAAAATTTGACGGGTTATGCATAATACCCGTTATGACCCGTTTGCACTCCAAACCATTAAAAACACATCTTTTACCCATCATACCTGAACCACATACCTATTTTAACATACCAAATTTGTTCCAAGGGTACATATCCCATTTACATTCCAAAATAACGAGGGAGGCTATTTACCAAACACTCCCTTAAAACGTCTAGAACTACAACATGTACCATAGAGACTTCATGACTTACACACATAGCTAAACCATAATTTAGACATCAAGACATGACCGTGAACTAACAAAATGACCATATAAAATAAAGTGTACCCACGACACAAAAGAACACTTGGGGGCTTCCAACTTCAAAAGCGTTTGGTCCAAAAGAATTCCGATCTTCTAGGCTAGCTTCTAGTTACACTTCTACTTACTTCCAAGCTACAACTACGCCAAATCCTTACCTTTGCTTCCTCCGCTAGAACCTACAAAACCATTAACATCTAAAACGTAAGCGAAAACGCTTAGTAAGTATACAAGATATAATCCACATCACATTTACATGAGATTGGTGATTACCGCCAATCATAACATTAACAAGGAGCATCTAATGAGATTATTACTCACCTTGACCGGGCAAATAATTATTTAGCATTCACACAACTAGCATTGGATCCAAGCTATCATACATTCACAAGCTCCATAATAATCACATTAACACAAGCATAACATTAACAACATAACATTAACAAGGATTATACTCATATACTTACCTCTAATCCTACTAGCTTCCTATTTGGCTTGACTTGGCTTCTACAAATGCTCCCTAGTACAACATTAACTATAATTAGAAATTAACTAAGTAAGGATATCATCAATTTACTACCTCTAACCATAATACTCAAATCCACTCATGAACCCTAATTTCTATAATTTGGGGAAAGATACTTACAAGATGAAGGGATTACAATTAAAGCTTCTCTAAGGCTTCTTGATCACTTCTTGATGATGGATTCAAGCTTAATTGCCAATTTTGATCTTCCCTCCTATTTCTCCTCTAAAGGTCGACACATATGATGAACACACTCTAACTTTCCAGACTTTTCTAAAGAGTAGATATTTATTGGGAGTTAGTTGCAACTTTGGTCTTTTGGCATTTATGGTCCTTCTAGTTCTATTCTTCTTATTTTGGCCACCCATTAGTTATTACTTAACTTACAATACATAATTTATATTTACCTAGCAATATATTTACATAAATGGTACCTTATCGGGGTACGGGTGTAACACTACCAGTACCATCCCTTTTTTTTAAAAAAATTTGACTTGGCAGTATCATTGTAAATTTGCAAAAATATCATACTACCACTTATAGTTTTTAGCAAACTATCAGCTATCAACGGATTTGACTTGTCTTTACCAATAGCCGTTTGCTTTGGACTAGTTAACTATTAACTGTGAAGCATGGTTAGTTAAATACCATATAGTTTTTGGTAAACTATCAACCATAAACGGATTTGATGAGTCTTTACCAATAGCCGTTTGCTTTTGGACTAGCCAGTTCTTTTGTTTGTAAAACATGATGAACTGAATACCATATGAATGTGCTCCAAGGTCAAGACAAATATTGTCAATGAAGTGTCATGATCTTTGTTTTGTAATCAACTTGAGAACCTGAAATTGTTAGTTGAAAAGCAAAAGAACAAAGTGCAAAGCACTTGTCTTTAGCTTTGTAAACCTGTAATATCAAGATGAACAAAACAGAGCAATTTGTGTACTGGCAGACTCATTTTTCTATTACCAGTGCCATATAAACAACTAGCGGTACCATTCCAGTTTATGTACAAAAACACATAGTTTTTAAAGATTAAGCATCCCAATGCTTGCAACTAAGTATTTAAACCTTCCTAAATCAAAAGCTTTTGTAAGAAGATCTGCAGAGTTTTGAATAGAATCAATTTTGACAACTTGTATTAACTTTTTCTCATTGCAATCTCTTATAAAATGGTGTCTGATTTCTATGTGTTTTGTTTTAGAATGTTGAACTGGATTCTTTATGATACATATGGTACTGCTATTGTCAATGTATATCATGGTGTTTAGAAAATTGTACCCATAGTCAAGCATTTGATTCTGAATCCAAAGGACTTGACCACAACAATTTGCAGCAGCTACATATTCAGCTTCAGTTGTAGAGTTAGCCACCATTGTTTGTTTCTTGCATTGCCATGATATAAGTCTGCACCCAAGGAATTGACATCCACCAGTTGTGGATTTTCTGTCAAGGCTTGCACCAGCATAGTCACTATCAGAATAGGCCACCAAGTCAAAAGGTGATTCTCTTGGATACCATAGACCCAACTTAGGTTGGCCCTTGAGGTATCTGAAAATCCTTTTGACAGCTATGAGGTGAGATACTTTGGGATTCACTTGAAACCTTGCACATACACATACAGAGAACATGATATCTGGTCTAGATGATGTAAGGTGCATCAAAGACCCAATCATAGATCTGTAGTTGTGTACATCAACAGGCTCACCATCAACATCTTTGAGTAGTGGTTTCTCTGGATCAATAGGTGTGCTAGCCTCCTTGGAATCAGCAAACTGGAACTTCCTTAGGATCTCTGCTACATATTTATCTTGGCTGATAAATATGCCTTCATTTGACTGTTTAACTTGCTGACCCAAAAAGAAAGTCAGTTCCCCCATGGAACTAATTTCAAACTTACTATGCATAAGTTTTTCAAACTCCACACACATCTCTTTGTTTGTGGACCCAAAGATAATGTCATCTACATAAATCTGCACTAGCAAGATGTCTTTCTTGTTTCTTTTGATGAACAATGTTTGATCAATCTTGCCTCTTTGGAACCCATTTTCTAACAAATAGAAAGCCAATGTCTCATACCATGCCCTAGGAGCTTGGTGTAGACCATAAAGAGCCTTTGTAACCCTGTAAACCTTATCTGGATAGTCTGCATCAATGAAGCCTGGAGGTTGAGACACATACACCTCCTCTTTAATAGTACTATATAAAAAGGCACTCTTGACATACATTTGGTAAACTGTGAAGCCCATAAATGAAGCATAGGCCAAAAAGAGCCTGATAGCTTCAATTCTTGCAACTGGGGTAAAAACTTCTTCATAATCTATCCCTTCTTCTTGAGTATAACCTTGGGCAACTAGTCTTGCTTTGTTTCTGATCACTATCCCCCTTTCATCTTTCTTGTTTCTGAATACCCATTTGGTTCCTATTTCCCTCATTCCTTTAGGCAAATCAACCAAAATCCAAACCTTTTGAAGCTTGAACTGCAAGAGGTCTTCCTGCATTGCTTCAACCCAGCTTGAATCACCTAATGCTTTGAGGATGCTTTTGGGTTCTTCTTGAGAGAGAAAGCATGAAAATAGACATGTGTTGGCTATATCATGCAGCTTTTCTTCATAGACAGAAGAGATAAACCCTTCTTGATCTGAGGTCAAGATTTGAGTCCTTGTCCTGACACTAGATTGAATGTTGCCAATCACATTATCAAGGGAGTGATCTTTGAGAATCCTTGTGTGGTTTGTAGTAGGAACTTCATATTCAAGTGGAAGATTGCCAATCCCCACATCATCTGCTAAGAAATCATCAGATTGAGCATTTGAAGGCTCAGCAGTACCATGGCCTGAACTGGCAGACTCATTGCTGTCTTGACTGCTTTCATGATTTTCTTGAGGCTGAGTTCCATACTTATTGTGTTCATCATCAACACCTTCATCCGCTGCATGTGAAGGTTCTCCATGATTTGAAGATGAATCAAATTCCTTCCAAATTGGTATCTAGACATAATGTTGATCTTCTTCTGTTTCAACACTGTCTTCAAAACCTGCATTTTCATTAGCATTTGTACCTGTGATAGGCACATAATTCATAGATTCTGAAAGCCTGTCAATGTCAAAAA
>CP139502.1:56814639-57269829 GCA_021014915.2 Artemisia tridentata subsp. tridentata | reverse complement strand
TCCAAGACAGCAAAGGACATGCGCCGCATAGAGAAATGGAGTTACGCCGCATCTTAAGGCGGTGTACGAATATTCCTGAATATATTAATCTTGGACCCCACGCGAAGTTAAGTCAATGCGTCGCATCTACTTATCCTATGCGCCGCATATAACCCTCAGACAGAAACTATAAATACCCCAAAGTCAGACGAATTTGAGAGGTTGGACAGTGCAAGATACCATACGTACGAGTACCAAACTAGAGACGAATTCAGGCGTATTAGCAGCACAAGACACACCCTGAACGAAGATACAAAAGCTGTAAGAAAGTCCTGCATATATTCAATTCATTAAGTAGTTTTGTTTTATTGTATTAGTACACTTTAATTCATCAGGATTGATGGGCTGATGTCATGTGACTACGGAATATCATGCGCACCCCTTAAAATTGCTTTCCCATTAATTAAAGTTTATATGTTGATGTCTTTGGTGACTTTTATTAGTGCATTGATAACCTCTGTGTCAAGCTGAGCATTGCTTGGGTCGCCATGCCCCTTCCTCGCCTATTTATTCTATCTTTTCTAGGATAGTAGGATAGACATAAGTGATCATTAAGGGTTTACTCGCCAATAAGATTAGAGCTAACGAGAAAGGGTTAATTATATACACTTCATATAAAACTAGCAATAAAACAAGTGACAAGCTACTTAATTATCAGGACAGGTCTTCTTATTGTCTCAAGTATCTATCTGTGTACGTGTGTGCTAATCGCTGATTCGTGCTCATTAGTTTAGTTTACTATTTAATCATAACCAAACCGTGTCAGTCTCTCAGGCTGAACCCCCCTTGCGTTAGATTAGGTTGTATAGCTAACTTAAGATATTAAAATACTGATTAGAATAACTAGATAATACGTTCCACTCTTAGTGATCGACACTCTACTTACCATTATATTCATACTGACCGGGTACACTGCTCGTTAAGTGTGTGTGTTATTGATAAGTCGGCTAAATATAAATTTAAAACTTGAGTAGGCATTAATACTGCTAAACCGCAACGACACGCGCGCGCACCAAATATGCACAACCTAAAACGTATACAGTTATCTCAAAATACATCTCGCAAAATAACAAAGTCTATAAAAGACAACGTGTCGTAGTTTTCGTGGATTACTCGATTTCAAAACTTATCAAAAACTGAGTATCAACGTTTCGTGTGGTGTGGTAAGAAAACATAGACTCAACATACAACTTACGCCAAAGAGAAATAGACATCGACAAAGTCGAAAGAATACTGGCAAGAACTCAAACCAAGAAGACTAGAAGTTAGCTTCAAATAATACCACAAATAAACAAATCAGTTTGTACGTTTCGGTATTTACCCCAATAACCCAACTATAAACGTCTTATAAATGGAAATAAATTTAACTAATAAAAATGAGTTTTCTCAAGTCGTTGAGACTTTAATAGAAATCAATTTCCTTAAATCAGTTTAATAGAAAATTATTAACAAGACATTATTGACTTATTGTGTATCCATTACGAATCAAATATATTAAAGTCATAGTGAGTCTAATATATTGTACTCGCCTCCGATCCAATAAGTCCATAAATGTCCATTGCCCAATAATTCGAGACCGATATATGTCCAAGTGTATTATTAATCCGATATGAATCCAATCATGTCAAGTCCCAAAGCATTAAATCCGAAAAATATTATCCAAGCCACAAATTTAATAACCGAGTATTAAATTTCCCAAGTAACCGAAACGTGCTAAATGAACCAAGTAAACAATAAACTAGATTAGTAATATTATTTTCAAGGTAAGTTCTATTTTTACTAAATACTTGATACTCATTTTATACTTAATCAAACACTCCTTATATTTCTTACTTGGGCTTACAACATTAACAACCCAAAACACACCCTAACTCATAATTGGGCTCGGCCCAAAATAATATCAAATGCACCCTAAATGGTTGTCGACCCATAACAAAATCTAAACACAACAATATAACCAAAGCCACACACCATTGTAGTGTCTCATGTGACTTGACACCGAGACAATAAACGCCCCCTGGCGTTTCTTTTGTTAATACCAAGACCAAGCCGCACCCTATGTGGGTGGTTCCCTTCAGCAGAAAAACAAACGAGACACACCCTTGCGGGTGGTTGTTGGCTTCCGAGTACAACACAAGCAAGCAATCCCAGTCATACGAAGCTCACTTAGATTAACTTAACTGTTATATCTCGGTGTGCTAAGGGAACAACAGATCCACACATAGGTTGGGTGCCACTTCTCAAATGTTGTACTGGGTGCCACTTCCCAAATGTTGTATTGGGTGCCACTTCCCAAATCATATACCATCAATGCATCACTAAACAGTTGTACACGTTCAAGCCAAGTCACACAAACTGAATTCACACAATAAGGCACATATTGAAATCAAACACACATATTGTCCATGGTCATGAAACTAGTAGATCACAGTATTAAAGCATTCAAAAGCATTGAGTTTAGTTAAAAACAACGAGCATGTATTCTCCCCCAAAACCATTGTAAAACACGTAAAAGTAGAGGCCATGAACTCACCTTAGCCACAGCAATGCAAAGATCACAACTGACACGACTGGCATCGAGAAGCAAAACACAACGGTTTAAAGACAGGCACAACGGTACACGGAGGTACAAGCACAACGGTACATAACGGTCTAGAATATGCACAACCTAAAACGTATACAGTTATCTCAAAATACGTTTCGCAAAATAACAAAGTCTATAAAAGACAACGTGTCGTAGTTTTCGTGGATTACTCGATTTCAAAACTTATCAAAAACTGAGTATCAACGTTTCGTGTGGTGTGGTAAGAAAACATAGACTCGACATACAACTCACGCCAAAGAGAAATAGACATCGACAAAGTCGAAAGAATACTGGCGAGAACTCAAACCAAGAAGACAAGTCTAGTAGTTAGCTTCAAATAACACCTCAAATAAACAAATCAGTTTGTACGTTTTGGTATTTACCCCGATAACCCAACTATAAACGTCTTATAAATGGAAATAAGTTTAACTAATAAAAATGAATTTTCTCAAGTCGTTGAGACTTTAATAGAAATCAATTTCCTCAAACCAGTTTAATAGAAAATTATTAACAAGTATTCAGTGGATACTAGACATTATTGCCTTATTGTGTATCCATTACGAATCAAATATATTAAAGTCATAGTGAGTCTAATATATTGTACTCGCCTCCGATCCAATAAGTCCATAAATGTCCATTGCCCAATAATTCGAGACCGATATATGTCCAAGTGTATTATTAATCCGATATGAATCCAATCATGTCAAGTCCCAAAGCATTAAACCCGAAAAATATTATCCAAACCACAAATTTAATAACCGAGTATTAAATTTCCAAAGTAACCGAAACGTACTAAATCAAACACTCTTTATACTCATTTTCAAAAAAAAACACTCTTTATATTTCTTACTTGGGGTTACAACATTAACAACCCAAAACACACCCTAACTCATAATTGGGCTCAGCCCAAAATAATATCAAATGCACCCTAAATGGTTGTCGACCCATAACAAAATCTAAAAACAACAATATAACCAAATCCACACACCATTGTAGTGTCTCATGTGACCTGACACCGAGACAATAAACGCCCCCTGGCGTTTCTTTTGTTAATACCAAGACCAAGCCGCACCCTATCTGGGTGGTTCCCTTTAGCAGAAAAACAAACGAGACACACCCTTGCGGGTGGTTTTTGGCTTCCGAGTACAACACAAGCAAGCAATCCCAAACAAACGAATCAACCATAAACATCACAACCAGGACTCATCCTAGTTGTTTTGACCATACTCAACACCAGCTTCTATCTAGACCAACACTGGTCGTGACACAACCCACTCGGGTTTTACACTCGATTCATAACAAAACAAATCAGAACCAAATAATATGAATTCAAATCCTAAGTACACAACTGCTACTTAACCCGGGTCAACCCGACCCGTATTCAACTCCCCACAAACTGAAATCGAGTTATAACCCAATCCATGACCACATAATTCAAACAACACCAGAACTAGATTTTCTTACCACACGAATCAATTTTCAAAAACATGTTTATACGATTTTTAAATCTCACGAAAACTATAACAAAGTGTTTATAATCAGTTTCATTAAAAAAAACACTAAATAACCAATGGTTTTCTCAATTTTACCATGTCGAGAAAAGAGAGGAGGAGGGGGAAATGAAGGCGAGGTGGAGACTGTGGTGATGGTGGCTGTGGTAACTCGAACCAGAACAAAACCGACAACAAACCACTCGATCTAAAGCGCCTTCAAATCTCATGGGTTATACAAATCTTGACCAAGATAGTGGTGGTAGCGCGTTGTGGTGGTGGGGGTCATTCTTGAAGCGCGTGGAGTGGTGTAGGTGGTAAAGGGAATGGTGTAGAGTGGTTTGGTAGTGGCGGTATATAGAGGTGACTGATGGTGGCGGCTCGGATGGCCGGAGAATGGTCGGAAAATGGGATGGGCGGGGGCGGCTGTGAAATGGAGAAGAAGAAGTGAAACCCTAGAAGAGTTATAAGTGTGTTTATATAGGGTTGAATGAGGACTAGCAACAAACCCTAGCGCGCCTATAAGGACCATTTGTGTCATTTCTATTATTTTTTTTTAACTAAATGTGAACGAGGCCAAATTATCAGATTACAAATATTTCTCGAGCATTCGAAAGTTATTCCGTTAACTTTAAAATCATTTTTCCATTAAATTTGGTTATAAATATGCATACTTTTTATTTTTCGTCGCCCGACTCATTTAATATTTACGTTTTATCCGCTATTGAGACAAGTCACGTGTTGTGTACGAATTTCATGCTTCGCGAGATAATTTCACGTTTCAGATCAACCCAAAAAAGTTCAGAAAGATTCGTATATAAAGATAATTTCACGTTACAGAGAAAGTCTCGTATAAAACTATATTCGAAAAATTACAGGTTGTTACACGGTAAGTCTAATTTGACGCATAGGCGAGCGGAAAGACAGAATAGAGTCTCTTTAAGGCCACAATTTAATGCGAAACCAACCTTATACCCACTTTATAGTTTGTCAACATTAGGTCCGCCGCTTCAACCATTTGTACAGTTACATCAATCAATTAAAAGTTTATAATTCTAAGACTTATAAAATTATGTTGTTAGTCTCGCCTGGGAGCAAATTACCGTACGAAGCAACCCACTGTCGGCACATAAGACTTGGCAATATATAATTTACCACATCAAGGTTTCATAATTATTAGGTCCATTTATTTTTTATTCAAAAAATCACCCTCTTATTGCTTACAATTCATGAACAATTTAAACAAATAAGACAACTAATTTCAACAAAATTAAATAAACACAAATAACGTATATAATCTTAACGATTAAATCATATAGCCACATGCAAACCTTTTGATAAATCCTATTAATAATCTATATGTGTAATAATTATGTATATAATTAATAAAACTCCCATTGGTTTCGAGCGCATTGTACCCAATGGACCACAGGCGCTAACAATTGGCCGCGTAAGTTTTAATAATTAAATACCACATAGCACATAACATATTCATTAATTTAATAGATTAGGTCTTCCCTAATTGTAGATTTATCTAAAACATGTAGCCAATAAAACAAACCCTAATCCATGATTTCTTTGCATGAAAAAAATCATGGATCATCCAGGAACGTAACCCTTTATTCAAATAAACATATAAACATAACATGTCCTAATTTAGGGTTACAAAACTAACTTTTTAATAAAAGAAAGGTCGAACCCCCCCTAAATTATGTACAAATTATATTTTTATGTTCTAAACTAAACACAAATCGCTAACATGTAAATCCAAATCAAGATTCGATTTTTATTATGCGTTGAGGTAATAACAATTACATGTTAAATTGGCTCGTGATACCATTATTGGAATTTAAATATCTTGACATTCAAATAAATAAATAAACATCAAAGCATATAATAGCGAAAGCAAAGATCTTTATTTAACATGTATAAAGTATTACCGAATATTAAATAGTTACGTACCTTTTAGATCCTAGCAAGAACAAGGATCTCATCTTTACTTCAATTGATCAAGTAAAACGGATTAACATGGAACCCTTACCTTTTTGTTCCACAATCCAAGATAATAACTAAAGTAAGTTATATCCGAGATCTTCCGCACACGTACTATAACCAATCAAAGGTTGATGCTAGTAAATGAACACGAATATTAAACCAAAACTATTTTGTTTAATAAACCTTGAATCTATTATTCAAAAAGGAAGTAAATAATGATCATTCTTTTACATACTGTACAATACATAAGTATATCATGTGAAATTATTAATAATATGCATAGTGCGGTACACTGCATATCTTTTCATGTGTCAAAGATGTACGACACATGCAATGAGAATAATAAAGTCGATTTGACTTTGACTATTATATTGTTTTTGTTCCTTTTGAGGGTTTTAATTTGTATCGCCTTTTGTAGAGCTAATGAGGGTGTATATATAGCCTCCGAACTTGTTCTCCAAGTTTGAGTCTAATACATCCTCAAGTTTCAAAACTCGACACTTAACCCCCTCATTTTTTTTCTTTTGTGTCCAAATAATTAAAATATATAACAATTATACTTATTAATCATTCATTTAATCATTCATACATAAAGTGTGCAATCCCTAAGTCCCGGGTTAGATTCTAATCATACACGAATTAATATTTTTACAAAACTCTAACATTTGTTACATAAGCTTAGATGTGTGCCAATACTATAGTGACTTTCCCTCTAATATCCCTTTAGACTATGTATAGTTCAAAACTTCAAATTATGTAACTGTGCTAACCGTTATTGATCCGTCTGACAAAAATGTTAGGAGAATAGAGCCACCGTCTGGCATGAACGTTTCATCCCTGATTACCTTATTATACTTATCAACGGCTGCAGCATCCAAATATGTGTAGGTTCCGTCGTCTTTCCACGTCAGAACCATCCTTCGATACGTATTTTCACAAAAATACTTCCCCGTTAGCGGTACCAACACAGTAACATGAATAAGTTTCTCGAAGGGGCCTGTACATAGGGTGTAAATGTAAGTTATGTCGCTATGAATTTAGGAAGTGATTTGTAATATTAACAACATTTAACTTGGATAAAATTAAAAGTAAACAAGTTACATATATATAGGTATTTATTATGTACATAGTATTTAATTAATTGTGATTTGTAGCAATATAAGTCAAAGATTATTTTTAAACTTACAGAGGGGTATT
Source organism: Artemisia tridentata subsp. tridentata (assembly GCA_021014915.2). Taxonomy (NCBI): domain Eukaryota; kingdom Viridiplantae; phylum Streptophyta; class Magnoliopsida; order Asterales; family Asteraceae; genus Artemisia; species Artemisia tridentata. The sequence continues at coordinate 57,262,524 of CP139502.1, read as the reverse complement.
TTGGGTATACAACTTTAATTATTTTTAAGCTTTTTAAGTTTTTAGAGAAAAACGTTTTTCTTTATAAGTAGTATAAGATGAGTACACATACATAGCGACGGGACTTTATAGTGGTAAATAGTTATAGTTTAGATATTTTGGTTAATTGTTTCAGGTAACGTTTATGCATACAACGTAAATATTTAAAATGTAATTAAAATTTTTAACATGACAAGAATTAGTTGGAACATTTATTATCTTTTACAAAAAAAAGAAAGAAAAAGATTTTAAGCTTTTTCTACAAATGATGTGTTATAATATATATATATATATATATATATATATATATATATATATATATACAAATGATGTGTAGTGTTATATATATATACGGGTGAAATGATAAATATACATAGTATGTACTAAATGTGATTAATAAGCTTTTTAATACTGTAATAGTTATAAGACAACATATTAAAAAATAAGTCAAGCTGTTTATCGTGGAAAAGTAATAATAAATGGTATTTTAATTATAACACATTGCTCACTTTTTAGTTTTTTAAGTTTTAAGGATAATTTTTCACTTTTTATAAGTAGTATAGATAGAGCAACCGTGTATTTTTTTTTTTTTTTATCTTTTAAATTGAAAAGCACGTAGACATTGGCTAATATCAAAAGCTTGACATTTAAAAAGTTGAATTTTTAAAAGTAGTAGAGATTGATATTGATATACTAACTATGTGAATAAAATTTATTTTGAAACGCAAAGTAAAATAGTAAAAGTTATCATTTAAGCATTTAAGTTTAAGGGGTATTATACGCCATCAACATTATTCAAATTTTAAGCTAGTAGAGATAAAGATAGAAAGAAGAAAGACAAAAAGATAATAAAAGGTTACCATTATAGATATCGTTGTAAAACTCATCCGAATCCTCAACTCAACATCGATTTTGCCCTTCCACTTTATAGCAAGTGACTCAATAGCTTTTTCCTCTAAGTAAATTCCGGTTGCGGTATTTGTTTGCAAGTTTTTTTTTGTTTGTGAGTTTATTGTATTTATAGTGCTAATGGTTTTAATACATATTCATTTCAACATGAGTATCTAATACACGTGTAGACAACATACTTGATTGGACATAAATTAATTTTAAAAAAATTTAAAGAATTGGTGTTAACTCGAGTAAAAAAGCCATGAAGATTAATTATAATTTTTTGTGTTTGTAATACTTACTTTAGGCTTATACATAATGTTTTTTTAATTCTATATGTAGATTATTCATTCCGTTCATGTTGACTTCTATTAGACTCTTAAGATGGTTCAAATAAAATCTTTGAGTCGTGCCCTTTTTTATCTTTTTACAAATCCGAAAAACGGATTGATAATTTATTTGTATCACCCTTGGTACAATAACATACGTATATATTGAACATTTGATTTGTCATTAGAATAAGAAAGCTCGTGCATCGTACAAGCCTAAGCATCTTAGTCTTTCCTTTAAAGTGATTCTATTTTTATTTGCATTTGAAATAATATGTCGAATAAATAATCCACTACGATTTATTTTGGGAAATTATTTATTTACTTATTCATTGATTATAAGCCATAATTTGTTATATTAGACCATTGTAGTATGCTTAAACTCAATAAGATTCCAATATCTTTGGAAGATATAAATTGAATTAATATTGAGACAAACTTTTATAAATATATAAGCTTTTTAACACTTTGTTATAATTTTTTAGGACTCGAACATCAGTTGACAAAAGAAAACCACATAATTTATGTGTAGTATAAACTATGTGTTTGAAATAACATGACGGATGAAAGTCGCCCATGTATTTGATTCCTTTTTCTTCAAACAATTATATTTAGAAAAAGTTAGTTAAATGAACCTCATTTATTCAATAGAGTATCCCTGATCAAAACTAAGCATATTAACTAAATACACATAACCCTCGCAAAGCTAAGGATTCTTTATGGTGAACAAAGCCCGTACATCGCACGGGCCATTATGTCTCATTACGTATGATATGGAGTTTATTGTTATATATATGATATAAATGCAAACTTTTAGTACAAGTAGGGATTCTTTATGGTGAACAAAGATCATGCATCGCACGGGCCATTATGTCTCATTACGAATGATATGGAGTTTATTGCTATATATATATGATACAAATGCAAACTTTTAGTACAAGTAGATAGATATGATAGATAGATTAAGCCGCCTCTTGAAACCCTTATTTTAACCTTTTGCAAACCATTTCACTTATTTGAACAAATCCGAAAGTCTTGATGCAATAGTTTGTCTCGCTCCTGGGTAAACACCATCTCTCCCTAGCGCGCCCTCCAACATCGTTGGTGCCCATTTCTTATGATCTAATACTGCGATTGCAGCTTCAGGTATGATACCATCTTTACCGATGTTCAACTACATTTAAACAAAAATGAATGAGTTGTTTATATTTAAGATAGGTAACATTAATATGTTGATAGCATACACCTAAGCTTAGGTTACAATAACCTCAAAATGACACACTTTTTTAGCTAAAATTCTTCATTAAAACCACTCATTTTAATCAATTGCTTAATTATTTCGGGCGTGATTTTAAACAAGTTAATTTAATTATGACTTTGTCGTTTTGACGTGTTGGTTACATAAGCTTAGATGTGTGCCAATACTATAGTCACTTTCCCTCTAATATTCCTTTAGACTACGTATAGTTCAAATTATGCAACTGTGCTTACCGTTGTTGATCCGTCTGACAAAAATGTGAGGAGAATAGAGCCACCGCCTGGCATGAACGTTTCATCCCGGAATACCTCATTATACTTATCAACGGCTGTAGGATCCAAATCTGTGTAGGTTCCGTCGTCTTTCCAAGTCTCAACCATCCTTCCAGACGTATTTTCACAGAAATACTTCCCCGTTAGCGGTACCAACACATTAACATGAATAAGTTTCTCGAAGGGGCCTGTACATAGGGTGTAAACGTAAGTTATTTTGCTATGAATTGGGGAAGTGATTTGTGATATTAACATCATTTAACTTTGATAAAATTAAAAGCAAACATGTTACATATATATATATATATATATATATATATATATATATATATATATATATATATATATATAAAATATATATATATATATATTAAAAGCAAACATGTTATATATATATATATATATATATATATATATATATATATATATATATATATATATATATATATATATATATAAAATATTTAATTAATTGTGATTTGTAGCAATATAAGCCAAAGATTATTTTTAAACTTAAAAAGGGGTATTTTGGGTATACAACTTAATTATTTCTAAGTCTTTTTAAGTTTTTATAGAAAAACTTTTTCTCTTTACAAGTAGTATTATACGAGTACATGTGAATAGCGACGGGACTTTATAGTGGTAAATAGTTACAGTTGAGATATTTTGGGTAACTGTTTCAGGTAATGTTTTTGCATACAACGTAAATATTTAAAATGTAATTAAAATTTTTAAAATGACAACAATTAGTTGGAACATTTATTATCTTTCACAAAAAAAGATTTTTAGCTTTTTATACAAATAATGTGTTATTTATATATATATATATATATATATATATATATATATATATATATATATTATATATATATATATATATATATATATATATATATATATATATATATATAGGTGAAATGATAAATATACATAGTATGTATTAAATGTGATTGATAAGCTTTTTTAATACTGTAATAGTTATAAGGCAACATATTTAAAAGAACAAGTCAATCTATTTATTGTGAAAAAGTAATAATAAATGGTATTTTAGGTATAACACATTGCTCACTTTTTATTTTTTTTAAGTTTTAAGGATAATTTTTCACTTTTTATAAGTAGTATAGATAGAGCAACCGTATTTTTTTTCATTTAAATTGATAAACACGTAAAGATTTAGTAATATTAAAAACTTGTAATTTAAAAAGTTGACTTTTTTAGATTAGTAGAAATTGGTATTAATATAGCAACCGTGTGAATTAAATTTGTTTTGAAACGAAAACTAAAAGAGTAAAATTTGTCATTTAAGCATTTAAGTTTAAATGGTATTATAAGCAATTAACATTATTCAAATTTTAACATAGTAGAAATAAAGATAGAAAGATGAAAGGCAAAAAGATAATAAATTGCTACCACTATAGACATCGTTGTAAAACTCATCGGAATCCATTAACTCAGCATCGGTTTTGCCCTTCCACTTAATAGCAAGTGACTCAATAGCTTTTTCCTCTAAGTAAAATCCGGTTGCGGTATATTTTATCATCTTTCCATCATTTTCCAATTGTCTCGTACCTGGGGCATAATATAAATGTTATATGTATGCGATGCAAACTCCAATCATTAATCAACATTAACAATAAGGATATATACATTTATAAATGAAAGAGAAGATGTAGGGTTACATCAAAGCAAAAATATTTACTCAAAGTCACTTTTTCTACATGCTCTTAGAGTGTAAGAAAAATCAATTTTTTTAACGGATTTTATTGTTTGCGAGTTTGTTGTTTTTATAAGTGTTGGTAACTTTTAAAATCACATAATTATTCATTTCATGTAAAATATTAACACTTATAATGAAAAAGAAATTTGACTATAATATGTTTATACTTAAAAATATAGTGATCAATCTGCCAGATATGCTTTCTTCACACAAGAAGAAATATAAAGATATTAGGTGTCACAATTTAATGTCTATAAATTGTTAAAAAAAAATGTTTTAAATTCTCCAAACTTATAGCTTTCACGATACATTAAATCAACGAGAAACATAGCACCCACGCGTTGTGGCGGGGATTTAGTTCAACATTTTTTTATAAAATCGTACGTACGTCAAAAGTATATCAATATTGGGTTCATTTCGTTCATAATCGAGAGGCCTTTTCGACGGGATATTTTTTAGAAAATAAATCGCTAGATAATTGTTAGATATTTGGTAAATAAAGTTTGTAGCATAATATCAATTATTTATATATAATTCAAACTTTCATAGAATTGTACATCTTTAGACCATGTGGTTTAAACAAAACTTTAAGGTAGTTTTTGAATTTATTTAGTAGGATAAGGATGCGTTTTAAAGGTTCATTTTATAAAATATTCATATAAAATATATTAAACTTCGACATTTTTAAACTGCTACTACTCACAGCTATTGTTCACTACTACTACATACTGGTACATTTATTTTTATCAAACACACACTTATATATGTTTAAAACACTTTATAAGTAAAAAACTAAAATTTACTTAAATTAATGTAACTTTTTTTGCTCGTAAGACGACGGGCCTTGCAGTGCAGCGCAGGTAAAAAGGTCATCGTTACTAATATACATGTTCTTTCTACAAGCTTAGACTCATATGTAGGGGTGTTAATCTGGTCGGGTTGGTCGGGTTCGGGTTGAAGTCGGGTTGAGGCTAAAAGTAACATACCTCAACCTAACACCTATTCGAACTCGAATTAGTCAGGTTCTGGTCAAATTAGGTCGGGTAAAGTTGGGTTCGGGTCTGTGTCATTTATAGATCACATAATTTAGTAGTTAAAATCTTAAACCACTAAAAGGCACATGTATAAATTAGATAATTTGTTTTTTGCATTTGCTTGTTACAGTAGCATGTTGCAAATTTGCAATTGACAAATGTATAAATATAAAAGAACCACAAAAATAATACAAATTGTAAGTTATAACCATACAAACGCATGCAACCATGCATGATAACAAGCTAACATGTCACAAAATGTATCTATAACTATTGAGTTAGGATCAAATAAAAAGAAAAGATAAAATAAATATGATAAGAAAAAACTACAACCACACATTTCAGATGCATCTATAATCTTCTTTATTATTCTCATTTTAGTTTTTTTTCTTACCGGATCCCTCTCCCATAACTATTTATCAAATGAATAATTAAGTTTGCATTTGTTTGTTGGAGAGTTCGAGACTTGCATAGTACACTGCAGTAGTCTTATTGCATAGTACAAAAAAAAAAAAAAAACTCAGGTTAGTCGGGGACCCGAACCCGAATAGGCAAAGTATTTTGAATCCGATATCCGACTCAATTTCGTAATCGGGTTTATCAGGTTGACCTGATTGACCCGAGTTAGATTTTGAACCCGATTAACTTGACCCGAGTATCCTTATTCGAGCTCGGGTTCAATTGAGATCAGGATTTACGACACCCCTACTCGTATGTGGAGAGACCAAAGACAACTAAACCAACACATGACTTATCAATTTTACAATGCATGAAACATATAAATAGGATCATTTGCATGCATGTCATGTCATGAGACCAAAGACAACTTAACCAACACATGACTTGTCAATTTTACAATGCATGAAACATATAAATAGGATCATTTGCATGCATATCATGTCAAGCGTTACGGATAATCTATAGGTATGAATTTTTTTCCTTTATATTTGTATGGAGATCTTTTCTTGTTAGACTTCTTGCAATGAAAGAACCATCCCTTCCTTCCTACTGAAAGACTTAATAGTTGTTTACATATATTTAACTTATCAACGTGATAAACTTGTTCATTTTTATAAGTGCAAACACATAAATATAATTCCAGACCCTTTAAAAGTGTGCCAAAAAAATATCTGACATGCGACATATTTGTTGTAACGTATCAACAGAGGATTTAATGCGGAGATACCTGCGCCTACGAGGAACAAAGTTTTCGTTGCACTAGGAGGCTTGATGGTCGGCGGAATGAATACGGATTCAAGCTGGATACCGGTTAGCTTTTCCATGATATAGTTATACTAGTTTTGGAGCTAAAACTTGTGTTGGGTGGCGCAGAATATATAAAATAGAATAGATGCAACTATACCATTGGCAAAGGTGACATTATATAGAGGAGAAATATTGATGAATTTGATAAATATTCAACTCCACGTAATAAGGTTCGTTGAATAATTTTTTATAAATGTCTATTCTAGTGGCCCCTCAAATTTGAAAAACATAATAATCATAGAATGATATTACATCAAATACAAATATGGCTAGTCACGACCAAAGTGACCTGTGCTACCGGCTGCCACGTCGGCTTTTTTTTTCCAACGACCAGACATGACTAAAGTGCCACAGTTGATGAATAATTTTTTTTTTCTTTTTTTTAATTCAAACATTTTAAACAAAAAACTTAAAATTCATTAAAAATAAAAACATTACATAAATTAAAAGATTAACCAACTACGATACGATAGTGAAAATAAAACTACAACTTAAGAAAAGGAATCATCTGAAGCCCAACCGTCTTCACTCGAAGACGACCTAAACTCGCCATCATAATACTTTCCTTCCATTATGTCAAACCAATTCTTCCTCCGATGTTCTTTATCCCTGGCTTCCTGCTCCAAACGAGCAACTTCTTTATGTAGTTCTTGTTCCTCTATTTGTCTCATGACTTCCTCATCTTGCTCTAGAAGTCGGAGTTCATCCTCCATGAGTCCAAATGCATTGGGTTGTTGTTCGACAACCGGCGGAGTGTTCACCGGTTCATTTTCTGGTGGGAACACCGGAAAGATATCCTCTGGTGGAGTGTGATAAACTTCGTTTGGAGGACTGAGGAATTGTTGTGAGAAATCTCGACGATGATTGGGGAATTGTTGGGAGAAATCTTGACGAGGAGGACTGGGGAATTGTTGGGAGAAATCTTTGCAAAACATTTGCAGTTTTGAATGTTGAGTTTCGATTTTGAATGTGTTTGTGTGTATGTTTGAATTGAGTTTGAAATTGTGTGTTTAGAAGTGTGTTTGAGGTTGGTATTTATAAGGTTGTAAAAGTGGTAAGTTTAAATTTATTTATTTATTTATTTATTTATTTATTTATTTTATTTTTTTTTTACACACAAACACACACAAATGTCGATCACAGTTTATAACGATATGTGTTTCCTAGCTCCGGTAACCGACTTGTGACCAAAACACCACAAATGGTGTAACCGGTATACACATCGGTCATGTTAATTGACCAACCAATATATTTAAGGGCGAGTGTGAGCAGCCTAAACAGCCATCTCCAAGATGCATACATGTTGTTAAATTTACTCCTGGTTTGCTTTCTTGTAATCAAACATTGTCTGATTTAACTGTAATCTGATTTCACTACATTAGGCTATTTGACTTGCAATAAAATTGTTATTCAATTCACTCCAATTGATGACGATGATATGAGAATTAAGATGCTATTATATTTTGTTATTTTATATTAAAAATATATTAATTATTGTAGTAATTAGAGTACACTTTTTCTATAAAGATTTTCATTCTTATTTAATTTAAAAATTATTATTTTTACAATTAAATAACATAAGGATAGGGGTGAGCACCGGAGAGATTTTGCGGGTAAAAGGTCAAAGGGTTCAAATATCGGCTTGTGCTCACTCCAGTTTGTGTCCTACTGAGCCAGGAGAGTTGCTGGAGCTATTTCTTGTGTGGTGGAAAATGCCTATTGCCAAAAGACACCCGCGGTCAGGGTGTTCCGCCAATTCACACTTTTTGTGGATTAATTATTACTAAATTTCAATATTTTATTATTCTTGTTTCTCTAATTTTATTTATAATTATCAAAAATTAAATCTTATAATATTATTATTTTAATTTTTATGACTTATAATTATTAATAAACTTAAATATTATCTTATTATTGTTATTATTAAATTATTAGTATTATTTTTGTTATTACTTTTTCGAATCAAAATCACTTTTCAGCAACAAAATACGTGCAGTTTTTTCAGATTATAATGCCACTAGATTTTAAATCATTTTCAAGTTATAATTGAGCTAACAATTTACAATTCTTTTAGAATCATTTTGCGAACCAAACTGGTCTTTTGGATAATGTTGCAAGTATTTGAAGTTTGAATTTCTGTTCAAATGATTAAAGGTGAACAAATGCATGCCATAGTTTTTTTTTGAAAGGTGAATTTCTTTGAGACTTCGTGTCGCGATTCGACAGCGGGAGGTCTAGCTTACGTTGTCTTAACCGGGCCCGCGCTAGAGAGCTCCCTCGAAGTGGAAAGCCTTGTTCAAATACCCGATGGGGGGAGAACCCCCTACTAATCCGCCCGAATGCACGACGATTAATAGGGGTAAACCCTGCCCCCTCAGACTTGACCTGAGTATTCCCAAGCCAAGCCAAGCTCTCATAGAGGGACTTCCTAATATCTCAAAGATGGCCTGAGTGGGGTTTGAACTTGAGACCTCACGGTCAACATTATCTATCTTAACTACATATTAAAAGATGGGAATTGTGCTACAGTGCACATGAACAGTGCTCATGAACAGTACATGCTACAGTGCCGGCACTGTAGCTGCTACAGTTTTTTTTTTTTTTTTTTTTCGAAAAAATAATAATTTTGGGAAAAAAAAATTTTAATTTCGAAAAAAAAATAATTTTGACAAAAAAAAATTTTGAAAAAAAAAATTAATTTTTTTTCCGAATTTATTTTTTTAGAAATTTCGAAATTAATTTTTTTATAATTTCAAAAAAAAAATTAATTACAAAAAAAAAAAGGTTAATTTTTTGAAAAAAAATTAATTTCGAAAAAAAAATTAATTTTTCTAATAAAGTATCCATGGAGTTTCCTAGGTTTGCGAAACGTTTCTTATGAAGGATCCTGACCGTATCTGGATTTCAACGAAGTATCCAAGCCGTATCTTGGGTTTTTTGGGTTTTTAGGGTTTTATGTGAGTAAGTCTGAACAAAAACGAGAGTTGTCATGCTGTAGGCAGTTTTTGTTTTTTTTAAACTGTGAGTGTGAAGGCAACTAATAATATAGTGGTGTGTCGATAAAATCGTGTAAAGTTGCCCCTCGATAGAAATGAAACTTAAAGAGGAAGCTATATTGACTAACTTGCATCTTGACCAAATACGTATTCCAACGTTGGCTTATCTTGAATTTTCTAGTATTTCATTTACTTATTCATTTCATAAATCAAACTAGATAACTCCCTATACTTATGTTTCATATGTTATTTACTCCCTCCGTCCCAAAATTATAGTCCCATAACAAAAAGCACATTCTTTTAGAAAAACATCACTATCACTACTTTATCTCTCTTACTTTTTTGCCAAATGACAAGTTTACCCTTAACCAATTAATTAATACTTCATTAAAGTTTGTAATATTAATTTCAACCAAGGGTAATATAGTAAACTTACCAAACTCCACTACCTATTCACTTTACATTTTTGGTATGAGACAATAATTTTGGGACGCCCGAAATGGAAAAATGGGACAATAAAATTGGGACGGAGGGATCATATGTTATGTATTAACATGTAGCAAATGAATATAATTTGTATTAACATGTAGAAAATGATTTGATTATTGATAATTAATTACCTTTGAAACATGTAGTTTTTTGGAGTTTACAATTTACATCAACATATATTTATTTTGAATTTTCTTTAATATATTTTTAATTTTTTTTTTTATATTTTTTATTGCCGTATTTATGCCGTTCCCGTATCTTGAATTTTTTATTTTTGCCGTTTCTCGTTCCCGTAATGTTCCCGTATCCCTTTGCCGTTCCCGTTTCGGTGCTACACTGGTCTCTACTCTCAAAAGGTCAAACCTACGTTGATTCGTTTACCATGAAGTCTTCAATTTTGCGTCTTTGACTTGAAGCAGCTGCCCGGCCCGACACGTCTCTTACTTTTTTTATTCTACAATGTCCTTGTCGTCCTCTTACCCAGATTAATATGAGCTAATAAATTTACGTACGGCACAGATTAATTTAAAATTCCATGGCAAATGATACCCTTACACGTACTTCATGCATGTTTTCATCTATTTCTTTTTTAGCCAGAATACTTCAATTAATTGTAAACTTTCAGCAAATAATTAATGTAGCCAACCATGAGTAATCACACACGAAATCGTAACTAGTCAGGTTTAAAAAGCAAACTCATATTAGGGTTGTTATGGTTTCACGAAATCGTAACTAGTCAGGTTTAAAAAGCAAACTCATATTAGAGTTGTTATGGTTTCCTCAGTTCATTTGGGTGGTTGGGTTTGAAACAAAAAATATATGGTTTCAGCTTTGTTTCGGTTCGAGTTCAGCTTGATTTTCGATATTTTTTCTACTCGTTATCAATATTCAACAACCTATCATATTAAAACTTAACCAATCTCGACCACACCAATAAATCTGAAACCCATATTGTTTCTAATGTCATTTGTAGATTTAAGTTATGAGCCTTCTTGTTTATTTTTGCTCGCTCATTCGGGAAACAAAATCATAAGTAATAAGAAAACCGAAATGCTTTTATTTTAATTGTACCTCATGTTGTGTGAGAAGCTATCAAGTAAACATTTGTGAGTTCAAGTCCTGCTTAAAATATAGTTTGTTTGTGTATATAGGGAGACTTTCTTGCGAGAACCATCTTATCTGCGAGAACTGACAGAACCACTAAAAACATACATGTACGCCTTTTAAAATAAATTAAAAATACATGCAAATCATCAATAATCGTAAGTATGAGCTATGTTCTTCAATATCATGAACTCACCCTCTTTTTTCACAAAAACCTTACACACGGCTGCAATATTGTCATTGCACGCCTTATAAAAACATACATGCACCCCTTCAAAGAAAAATTTTATATTTCCAATTTTTTATCAAATTCTTTAGAACAACCATGTTTTTTTTAAAACATATATGTTGTTTTTAGAACATATGTGCAAAAATACAATTATTGAAGGCGTGCATGTATGTTTTTGGTGGTTCTGTCAGCTCCCGCAGATAAGGTGGTTCTCGCAAGAAAGTCTCACTGTGTATATATTGTAGATAGATAGTTGATGTTAAAAAAAAAAAAAAAAAAAAAAAAAAAAAAAAAAAAAAAAAAAAAAAGACGGCTGAGTTAAGAATGAAAACAAAAATCAAGTCGAACTAAAACCGGTGGTTTGGTTTTTATAATAGTATAAGCTCAAAACTTTATTTATCTCTCACAAGAAGGCAAACAACTACTAAACAAAATTTACACCAGAAATAAAAAATTTGATAGATTTTTGCTTTATCAAAAATCTGGCAGACTACATTCATATGTAGATAATTTTACATTTTATTAACTTGCAACCTTAAACTCCTGTTTTACCCTACGAACCATTTTTGCTTAAATTTGGTTAAGCATTTGGAGTTGCTTTCTCATCAAAATGGTTCATAAGATCTGAAAGTCTTAAAGCCAAACTTTGTTTGGTTGCTGGAGAAACACCATGCTTCACTGTTGAAGATATAAACTAAATATAGTATATTATAAAGTTTAATGATGTATTATGTAAATGTTTTAAAGTTAGGAAGTTACAACCGTATAATGAAACGGTATGTCTGTTGGTTTGTGTCGGTCCATTATGTATAAATAGGGCAACCGAACAAACATAGTATCCCATATTCATACCTGCAATTTCATAATAAAATTCATAGTTTATTACAAAGATTGTGTTATTGCTTGTGAATTACCAACAGTGGTATCAGAGCGGTTTATTCGATTCGAGGAGAAAAGGGAATATCGATTAGAAGGGCACTGTTTTGATTCTTATACAGAAACAGAGATAGAAACAGCGGTTTTGATTCGCGGTTGTTCTTATTCGGATTTAAGAACACTGAAAACAGGGTAGAAGAAATTGACTGGGCTGCCTGTAATTGGAAATAAAGAAAGGTTGTTGTACGATTGAGGCAAAAGAAAAATCAGAAGAACAGGGGTAGAAAGAAGACGAACATATACGTTTTTTTTTTTACTTTTCTTTTGTTTTTTGGAATTGCAATAAGATGAAGATAGGAAGAAAACACGGTTTGATTTCTTTTTCAAGGAAAAAAGTCAAATGCTTTTGTTTTATATATTGTGGGGGCTTTGTCAACACAATATTAAAACATAACCATACTTTTTTTGTTGGAGTTTTGCAATTCCGAATAATAAAGAAAGAACAACAATTTGTTTGTACTTTTCATTTGCAAAGATTTATTAAGTGAAAACAACATCAAAATTATTTGTTTATTTGTTTAAAAAAATTTGACTATGACAAAAAATCACCGGTTTTGGTGATTATAAGGAAAGAAATTTTTGTTGAAAAGGATTGAAGGATTCAAATTTTTGTATAGTTTTTCTGTCAAGTGGGTATACTTTAGATAAACGGGAAATACAAAACAAGGGAAGTTTGATTCTTAAAGAAGAAGATTATTAGTTTTAGAAAATTGGGTTAGGGTAATTTAAGATCAACAGCGGATTAACGGGATTGATAATCAATAGCGGGGTAGCGGGTTAGATTATCAACAGCGGAATAGCGGGATTGATCAAGATCAACAGCGGAGAAGCAGGGTTTGATTGTCAATAGCAGAGAAGCGGACATAGTTGTCATAAGAAAGTGACAATTATTTGCTAGGCGGAATTTGGCTTTCAACTGCGAGGTGGATCAAGATTGGAAAAGGAAGGAAGAAAAAGAAAATGGAAGGCGACGGATCCAAGAAAAATAAGAACGAACTTATGAAGGATGGTGGAACATCGATGACGTTCCAATGCCCGGTTCTCAATTCAACGAATTACACGATTTAGGCAGTAAAGATTAAAGCACTATTTAATGTCCATGGAATCTGGGAAGCAGTTGAACCAACAACGGACGCTGAAGTTGATCAAAAGAAAAACAACATGGCAATTGCAATGTTATACCAAGCAACTCCAGAAAATATGGTTTTGCAAATTGCAAGCCTTACTTCGGCAGAAGAAATTTGGGAAGCATTAAAGGTTCGACACGTGGGAATTGAAAGGGTTAAGGAAGCACGCGTTCAGACACGCGAGTCAGAGTTTGAATCTTTAAAAATGGGTGCAAATGAACCACTCGATGTCTATGCGGGAAAAATTAGTGAGATTGCTTCACAAGCGAGCAGTCTTGGACATACTTTGGATGAAAAGAGACAGGTTCGAAAACATCTAGGGTCGGTGCCAGAAAAGTTTATTCAGATAGTAGCGGCGATTGAGCAATTTGCGGATTTGAACAAAATGACATTCGAAGAAGCCGTAGGGAGACTAAAGGCTTTCGAAGAACCCACAAAGAAGCAAACTAAGGAGGAAGACATGACTGATAAACTTCTATTTACCAAGGAAGACGCTAAGGAGAAGGGTAAACACCATAAATGTGAGCATTGCGGTTGTGGAAACTCAAACCAGAAAGACTTTGGACGTGGCCGAGGACGAGGTCGTGGGTCCGGGAGAAGTCAAGGCGACGGTCGACCACAACGGGACAAGAGCAACGTGAAGTGTTTCAAATGCAATGAACTTGGGCATTTTAGTAATGAATGTCCAAAATGGAAAAATGAAAAGGCTGAGGCAAATTTGATTTAGTACGAGGATGACGAGCCAACGTTATTATACACCAGTTGCGAAGATGAAGACGAAGACCTCATTTAAATTATATTTAGTTTAAGGGGGTGTAACACCCCAACCCGGTAAGGGTAGAAGTATCACATTATGGTGACATATCAAAGCATACATAAATAGCAGCGGAAGTCTTAAACATAAAATAATCAAAAGAGTTAAGTCAACATGACTTAATACATAAGTTCAAGAGAAAGGAAATACTCCAATATAAAGAACAATGAAACCAAGTCTAATAAAGTCTTAACATAAATAAATGGTAACTAAGATGACTAGGGTAAAGTCTCCATAAGCTCAACTCTCAACCCAAAGCAATCCCCAGCTCCTAGCTTAGATACCTGCCGCAGGAAAAGAAATGCGGCTGAGCTTAAAAAGCCCAGTGAACAGATATGCAAACAAAGTAATGATAACGAAACAGAAATAAGATAAAGTGCATTGGGGAAGTATCATAAGGTATAAACAAAGAAAAAGGATAAAGAGTAGGATAGGACAGTAATCCACCACGAGCCCAGAAACATATCATAACATAATATCATATCATAAACCATAAGTAGCATAGTGGAGTGATCAACTCCCAGAAATGTGAAAGGCGTGTACTGCACACAAGCACCAGTCACCAGACATATATCATAATCATATAACAGATAATCCACTAAACAGATAACAGATCTAGGATGCATCCATACGCCCCTGCAGACAAATCATAATCATAATGGCCATAACAGATAACAAATAAGGGACGTGATGGGTCATCACTCCCCCACCCTAGAGTCATGCCATTGGTGCATCAATGACACGGACATGGAACCCCCATGACTAGTGAAATGGCTCGGGTATCAAAATGAGAGTCAGATAACATATCATAATCAAAGTGTCATATCAAAAGGTTCATATTAAAAAGGTTCATAACAGATGGTTCATATCAAATGGTTCATAACAAGGTTCATATCAGAGATTTATAACAAAAGGGATCATAGGAAAGGTTCAAAGTAAAGGGGATCATAGCAATGGCATCAATTCAGAAACTAACAGATCAGAAAATGAAAGAGATCATGAGAAACCTTATAAAAAGGTTAGAATATCTGTACCTTATTCAAAGCAAGCAAACAAGAAAAGAAAAGTCACGAGATGATCACTCCCGCTTCACGGAACCTATATGAATTAAAATGCCAAGTATAAATTTTAGTATGCTTTCCATTTTTAATAACTTTCTATCTTTGGTAAGTTTCCCATTTTAGTAAATTTCCTGAATTAGCAATATTAGTCATTTATAGTTAATGTTACCATTTAGTCAAGTTTAATTAGTTAAAAGGACAATATATACGAATGAGGATTTATTATGATAATGTATGTAAGTTACGGTTTTAATGTGTTTAAATAATATAGTATGGGTTGAAATATGAAAAAAATAGTGGAAAAAGGCTACAATGCCATATGTGGTACTGTCTATTCTATTCCAACAGTCAAGACATCTCACACACTGTCCTATGATTTGATAATTCGGACGTAGGACCAAAAGAAAGAAGGGAAAACAATCTACCATGCCATACTGTACTTATCTTAACCATGATACATTCTTTATTTTTTTGATTCGAAAAATGGAAGACCCAAAAAACTACCATGCATGCAACTTCTTCTACTCGTATGAAACATAGATTAAATCGAAAACTTACACACGATAACCTTATACGATCATTTTACTCACACACGACAACAGTTAATGAGAATGATTTTAAAACCACGTCCAATGTATAAAGCATACGACACACTCACAACATATCTTTCTCGACACAAAAATGAACTCGCGGCACCCTATTTTGTTTAGTTTAATACCGAGCACAAACCAAACGCAACCATGCCCTTTTCTTTTCTTCTTTTTGTTCGTTAGGACTAGTCATAAAATATATTTGAGTCGTACAGCAGTGGGTCAAAAACAGGTTCAATATCACAGCTTCTTAATGTCGACATGTAGGGTTTGTCAAAAGTGTTATTTTATGTGAAAAAAGGTTGTGATGATCATGCGAGTTTTATAGGTCGAAGACATGGTTAGCTTTAACAGGTTTAAGACTCTTTTCATGGTTGTTGTTCGACACAGAAAGAAAACATAAGATAACATGCTATCTCTTTTATAACTCGATACCCACTCAAGCATTCCCATGACTGTTTTTGGTTCTATCCTAGATCGACCCAAACCAACATGTATGTTTACTCTTTTATTTAGTTCCAAAGAGATTAGTTCCATACGAGTATATAGGGTTCAACACCACCAAAGCAAAACAGAAAAATATGGAAGTCGAACAAGATATGGGTTGACATATAAGCAGCTTTTAAAATCGTTATATAGGTGCATATTAGTTGTGATTTTATGTGACACGTTATGATTTTATGTGAGTTTTTTAGTCGAGTAACATACAAGGTTTATTTCACTCGATTCATGTATAAGATTTATGTGACTTTTAAAACGTAAACATGGCAGATTCAAAGAGAGGAAAGATCGAACAAGGATAGATATACCTTACCCTTGAAGCGTGAACAAGATGTGAAGAAGAACAAATACAAGTCGACTCACTGCAAGAGTTTCCGGCCGCAAAACCCTAGCCCAAAAATCCTTTCGAAACATTTTCAACCAACGACCAAGTAGCACTTTGAACTACCTGAGACACGACGACCCAACTACCAACTAGAGGCCTCAAGAACCACCTTTTGCAGTCTTGTTGTCGGATCGAACAGAGAAAGAAGCAAGTTGCAGCCGAGTTTTTATGTTGTGTTATTAGGGTTTTGTGTTTTGATGAGAGAAGTAACAATATAAAAAAGAGATAGGGCATGATTCGGTCAATCAATAAGACGTGTGATGGGCTCCTAATTTTAGTAAATGGCATAAATTGTGGTCCTTGATTTGGGGTCTTATTAAGTGATAATATAATTCCTTAAAATGGTACACGAAATTTTTGATTATGGGCATTATGTTTAGGCGTGTTATGAACTTGAACAAAAATGTACACTTGTTTTATTTATTCACTTATTAACGTTAAATACTTAGGGTATGCTTGGGATTTAAATGTATTAAAGTTTTAAACGTCATTTATGATTTTGAGATTGAAGGGTATTCTGGGTATTTTACGTATTCAGAAATTCTGGGTTTTACAACTCTTCCCCTCTAAAAATAAAATTCCGGCCCCGAAATTGAAATGAAAACGAAAATGAAGACATACCCGACTACGAAAAGAAATGAGGATAACTTGTTCGCATCGATTCCTCGGTCTCCCAGGTAGCTTCACGCTCTGGGTGATTCTTCCAAAGAATTTTCACAAACGGAATGACTTTGTTTCTCATGACTCGCTCTTGTCGATCCAAAATAGCTTCGGGTTCTTCTGAAAGCGACATATCAGGCTGAATCTGATCAAATGGATAGGATACCACATGCAAAGGATGATAGTTGTATCCCCTCAGAAGAGATACATGGAAGATGTTATGAACATGCGATAACTGCGGAGGTAGAGCCAAACGATAAGAAACCTCCGCAATACGTTCAAGAATCTCAAACGGTCTAATAAATCGAGGACTAAGCTTTCCTTTAATCCCAAAATGTTTTACGCCTCTGAACGGTGATACCTTAAGAAATACACGAAACTCTAAGTCACGTCGATGCTTATCAGCATAGCTCTTCTGTCTAGCGCGAGCCTCCTTCTGCTTCTCCTTGGCAACCGCCACCTTCTCATTTGTGATCTGAATAATTTTAGGACCCTCTATCAAACGCTCACCCACTACATTCCAGCGAATAGGCGCCCTACATTTCCTCCCATACAAAAGCTCATAAGGTGCTGCCTTGATGCTAGCATGCCAACTGTTGTTGTAGGCAAACTCCACCAAGCACAAGTATTCCTCCCAATTACCAGTCCACTCCAATGCACAAGCTCTCAGAATGTCCTCCAAGGTCTGAATGGTCCTTTCTGACTGACCATCTGTCTGAGGATGAAAAGCCGTACTAAACTTAAGACGCGCACCCCAAGCATTATGCAGACCCTTCCAAAAACGAGAAGTAAACCGCGGATCTCTGTCTGACACAATCGATGATGGAGTACCATGAAGTCTAATAATTTCTTGCTGAAAAATCCCCGCCAATTTACCGATACCATAATCCTTCCGAATAGGTAAGAAATGAGCAGACTTGGTTAGCCGGTCAACAACCACCCTAATCGCATCATGTTTTTTCCGAGTAAGAGGTAATCCCGTGACAAAATCCATAGAAATCTCATCCCACTTCCAAGTAGGAATCTCTAAGGGTTTCAACAAGCTACTCGCCCTCTGATGCTCAATCTTGACTTGCTGACAAGTCATACACATGGCTACAAAAGAAGCTACATCTTGCTTCATACCATTCCACCAAAAACGCTGCTTAAGGTCCCGGTACATCTTGGTAGAACCAGGATAAATAGTAAATGGGGAACTATGAGCCTCAGATAGAACAGCCTCACGTAGCTCAGGATCATCTGGAACACAAAGCCGATCTTCAGACCATACTTCACCCGCGTCATCCACACTGAACTCCGATTGTTTACCCTCTTGAACATTTTGAACCACAGCCCAAAGCTCACCATCATCCTTTTAAGCTTCCTTAATCCACAGTATAAGATTGGACTCTACCTTCATACTAGCCCAATATCCGTCATAACCTCGTACACAAAGTTCAACATCCAAAATCTCCAAATCATTAAGAATTCGAGGTTCAATCTCAAGACTCGCTATTATACCAGATTTTCGGCTAAGTGCATCAGCAACAACATTAGCTTTGCCCGGATGGTATTGAATGTTCGTGTCATAATCTTTGAGAAGTTCTAACCACCGCCTCTGTCTCATGTTAAGTTCCGTCTGGGTGAAGATATACTTGAGACTCTTGTGGTCAGTAAAGATGTCACATGACTAGCCATACAAATAACGTCTCCAAATTTTCAACGCAAACACAACAGCAGCCAGCTCTAAATCATAAGTCGGGTAATTCTCCTCATAAGGTTTTAACTACCTCGAAGCATAAGCAATCACCTTCCCATGCTGCATAAGAACACAGCCCAAACCCTTCTTCGACGCGTCACTGTAAATTTGAAAACCCCCAGAACCAGATGAAAGAGTTAAAATAGGAGCAGACACCAATCTCTGTTTCAACTCTTTGAAACTCTTCTCACGTTCCTCCGTCCATTCAAACTTCTCGCCCTTCCTCATCAGTTGCGTCAAAGGTAACGCCAACCGCGAGAAGCCCTCAACAAACCGTCGGTAGTAGCCCGCAAGCCCCAGAAAACTCCTAACCTCAGTCACAGTAGTAGGTCTTGGCCACTTGGTGATAGCCTCAACCTTAGCTGGATCCATAGTGATACCATCGGCGGATACAATATGACCAAGGAAAACAACTTGGCTTAACCAAAATTCACACTTCGAAAACTTCGCATACAACTTCTGCTGCCGAAGAGTCTCCAGAACAATCCTAAGATGCTGCTCGTGTTCTTCCTTGGTCTTAGAGTAGACTAGGATGTCGTCGATGAACACAATCACGAACTTGTAGAGATATTCATGGAATACTCGATTCATCAAATCCATAAACACAACAGGAGCATTGGTCAAACCGAAAGGCATAACCAAAAACTCATAATGACCATATCGGGTTCGAAAGGCGGTTTTGGGAACATCTTGCTCCTTCACACGAAGTTGATGATAACCGGACCTCAAATCAATCTTTGAAAAGAATTTTTCCCCTTGCAACTGATCAAACAAATCATCAATACGCGGAAGAGGGTAACGATTACGAATAGTGATGCGGTTAAGCTCACGGTAGTCGATACAAAGTCGCATACTTCCATCCTTCTTCTTAACAAATAAAACAGGTGCACCCCAAGGAGAAACACTGGGTCGGATGAAACCATTCTCCAAGAGTTCCTGTAACTGCTCCTTCAACTCCTTCAATTCGATGGGTGCCATATGGTACGGAGCTTTGGAAATAGGTTCGGCACCTGGGATCAATTCGATGCCAAACTCAATTTCCCTAGCAGGAGGAAGACCATAAAGTTCGTCGGGAAACACGTCAGGAAATTCACGCACAACGGGAAGACTATCAATACTCGGACTTTCCAAAGATATATCTTTAATGGATGCCAGAAAACCTTGTCAACCATGATGAGTGTCTAAATACTCATCATTTTTACCTAATCTGAGCTGCCAAAACATCCAAAAACACTCAGAAATGCATCATAATACTGAAATTATCCCAGAATTGTGTTTTATATGTTTCAGATGCAAAATGTTTAAAAACTGATGAAAAACGAACAAAGTTTGCTTAATTGTCACTTTCAGTCCCTGGAGTTTCACAAATTAGCAAATCTAGTCCCTGGTTATTCAAAACTTGTAAAATATCATAAAAGGTCCTTGGAGATTCACAAGTTGTCAAATTAAATCCTTTAAAGTTAAAAATAGCAAAATGGCAACTTTGGTCCCCCAAGTTTGAAAACTGTCAAAAATGGTCCTTAAGGTTTTAAAATTGGAAAATTATCAAAAGTAAACCTTGTACTATTCATTTATGGCATAATTGGCCCTTGTGATAACCTTGGAAAAATTACAGGTTTAACCTTTCAAGAATTCAGCAATTACAAGATTAGTCCCTATGTTTAACTACCCAAAAATCCAAATCCTTAAATCCAAAACCTGATCACTAATACCCATTTACCTATCCCATAAACCCAACCCAATAATAAAACTACCCAAGCCCAAACATCCAGCCCAACACCCAACCCTTTTAAATATAAAACCAGGGATACTCTTTGACTTTCATTGACCCGTCTTCAACCTCCACTCCACCTCATCACCCTGCTACTACCCCTCCTCCACACCTCCACTTGCTTCACCTTTCCACCTCATACACCCTCTGTCACCTCCTCAACCAAACCCACCTCCTAGGTTTACCCTAGGAGATGCCACCTAGCAAACCTACATCTGCCATCACCCCTCTACCCTGCAACTATCACATCCACCACCCTTTGCCCACTTCTACACTCCAAAATATCCCACTCCACCTCCACAAGCTACCAAGAAGCATTAAATGCTTAGAAAAACCCTGCAAGTTACCCCTTGGGATTTGGCGCCAAAATCCATTTAAACATGTGTTGAGAAATTAGACACGTATCAAGGCTGCTTTATGGTGGGATTTACTCTTGATGACACCTGGAACATGTGGGATGCTATAAAAGGAGCTAGAGGCAGAAGAGATCAGCCAGTAGTAGATAAAAGAGTAGTTAATTTAGTTAAATCGCAATTTTCAATTTCAGTATTTTAATTCTTGTAATTCTCAATTCAGTTTTAATACAAGCTCAGTTCAGTTTCTTTATTCCAGTTTCAAGTTAATTTGTACTCAACATTTGTGATTAAGTAAGTTTCAAGTAACACTGTGAATCGTATAAGCTTAAACTCATTTAAGATTATCATCATAAGCTCCCACTACCTTTACTATAAGCTAACATAAGCTGTTCATAGCTTTATGTGAGTTTATATAGCATTTACCAGTTCTTAATTCCAAGTTTCAAGAAAAGTCAAAGAAAGTCAACTCGGGTATAAATAAGCTAATCTGGGTTAATAAGCTATTAAGGAAGGCTTATCTTGATTTTCTAGCTTGTGTGAACAAGCTAGAAGGAATCCTGGTCCTAGTTCTCTGGTTCACTTAGCAATTCGATTGTGAGCAATTTTAAAGTTTTCTTAATTTTCAATATTACTGTTATATAAGCTCATAAGTAGCTTGTCTTTATTAATTTATAGCTTTTCAATAGTTTTTAATCATATTTCACTCAGTTTTATAGTCATTATATGCCTTGTCAATCATTTCACTTAAAATCTTAGAAAAAAAAAAAAACCAAAAATAAGCCATCATAAGCTAGCTTGTTGATATCAGTTTTTATTGCAGTCATATAGTTCTTTCATAAGCTCAAATACTTACTAGTACCATTAGAAGTCACTTCGAAGCTCAATCGAACCACCTCAGTTCATCAATACCAAAACAGTCCTCTAAAAGGACTGTTTGGTTCTAAGCTGTCTCACTAGCCAAACACCCTAGTACTGTAGAAATACCACAAGCTCAGTTTAGAGCTTGCTTTTAGTAGTCCATATAAAGCTCTTTTGAAGTTCCTTAAAGCCTATTAGATAGAAAAGGCCATTTTGAACCCTTGGTGATCATTTCAGTCCTTCAATAGGTCAAACAAGCTCAAACAAGCTCTAAGCTTGTTTTGTCGATTTCTTTGGTATCCTTGAGTCTCAAATTGTCCACTTAGCTAGTTCCTAGAAGCCTAGACCTCTGCACAAGGTGTGCACCAAAATAGCACAACATCAGTCATGCGAACTGCATATAGCAGTCCTTTTGTGAGTTTTTGGAAACTTGCATGATTTTTAGCTCGCTAACCACAAGCTCTCATAAGCTAGTTTTTCTTGATTCTTAAACTTCACCAGCTTGAGTTTATTAGGGTATTTTTAGTTCGAATTTTGGAACACTCTTAGGCCACTAAAAAGGCCCTCGAACAGACCCCTTTCGCCCTGGTGCAGGGCACACCCCTAGCAGACCAAAAAAAAGCTCAGCTTATTTAGAGCTTTTAAGCTCTTAAGCCAAGAGCTTTTCTAGTTTCTGTAAGTCCATTAACCGTATAACAATACCTAGGAATCCCTTTCGATAAGCTCATAGCTTATTTCGAGGCTTTTTAGCTCATTCGAAGTTTTCTAGTTCATAAAGGCTTTTAAGCCAACTGCTTGTTTCAAAAGCTGTTTCCAGCTTAATTTTCGAGTTCCAAAAATAAAGTCCAGTATTAAAAGTCATTATTAATAGCTATTATATAAATCTCAAAAGAAAAAAATCAAAAAAATAAAGTTTAGCAAAAAGTGGGGTGTGTGGGATTCGAACCCTGGACCTCTCGGATAGGATAGCACGCTTAAACACAACACCCCTTTCCCAACTGCTCTAGGGCACTAGTTCCGTTGGATTTTACATGCCATAGATATTTAACTAGTTTCTCTTATAAGCTTATACGAGCTTATTAGCTTATTTCTGCTTATCAGAATAAGCTGTGACCTCCACTATATTTTTCATAGCTCAGTAATGTTATAAAGTATTTTAGAAAAAAGTTTCAGATTTTTATTAATAGTTTTAATATTTTTAATCTTTTAATTAGTTTAAAATAGTAATTAAATCATAATAAATAGAAAAATAATCAGAAAAATATAATTCCAATTTTCATAATTTTCTTTTGTCATTTTTAATCTAGGAAAAATATAAAAATATTTTTAGACCTTAAAAAAAAATCAAAAATAGAAATAAAGTGATAGCTTCTATTTAATAGAATTTATTTTTTTTTAAACTTTAATTAAGTAATTTTCATTTTTATAATTTTCTTAGCTTTTTCTCATCTTATAATATTTTTAGAAAAAGTTTTAGATTTTTCTTTATCCATTTAGTATTTTTTATAAATTTAAATAGTTTAATTAGTAATTAAAATAATAAATAATTAATAATAATTAAATAAAAAATATAATTTAAGTTTTTAAATAAGTTTTAAGTCATTTTACATTTTTAGGTTTTAAATTTTATAAATTTCAGTTTTTGTCCCGTTTTAGATTTTCTGTTACGCATTGTAAGTTTATTTTTTCGCGTTTAAAATTTCCTGTGTATATCTGTTTTCATTTGTTATTTAGAATTGTTAAAAAAAGCAAAATCAAAAGCAATCTAAATCATCAGTCACTCTAATCCTAGCTTTTCACAGTTGCCCATTCACACCTCGTTGGGAAACGATCCGGGTGATTACTTGCCTGGTTTCACACTACACACGAGTATTCGTTCTGAGACTGTTTATATTTTATCATTTATTACGGTTGACCATTCACAAGTGGTTGACTTGTGTGATAGAGAAATAAAAGACGACCGTTTTCAGACGGATCAAATTTTGGCGCCGCTGCCGGGGAGGTGTGCTGCGACAGTTGTGTAAGTTTTAGCGATTAGTGATTCGAGATCCTTCTATCAGAAGTTCATATTTCCCAAAAACCATATAAAATACAAAAATATTTTTCTTTTTCTTTTCTATATATATATATTATTATTATTATCATATAAAAAACAAAAACACCAAAAATAATTTCCGTTTTCTTTGTTAATAATAAATAACAATAAAAAATTACCATCGAGAACCAAGACAGAGTACTACCTAACTGGGGGTACGACCATAATAAGTTCCCAAACCAAAGATTTAAAACTTTACCTTTGTATCACTTGCGAATATCGGCTCACCTTTGATCGATAAACAAACTATAACGGAGGTTTAAGGATAGTCTGACATTAAATTGTCGGACTGAAAGAAGCGGGTTTTTAAGGAGCTTAATTGCCCACCTTTGCTTCTCCGCCACTCTGTGCGTTTATCTTTTAAAGAGCTACCGTACGCTTGTTGATTATTGGTTTAAGTTCACTTGTGTTTTGACTCGTTCTTGATTTAAATTAAAATATTTTACTTGGTGCATGCGCACTCGTTCTTCCACGTCATCAAGCCTTTTACGTGAACTCGTAGATATTCCGAGAAGACGTAATCGTAGACGTGCTGCCCAAATAGTCGAACCCGAGATTCGTACTGTTCTCACTGATAATATGGCAGACGAACGCACAATGGCTGAAATGCTCCAGGCACCCACCGAGGGTTACGGAGATGCCATCGTTTTACCAGCCATCGATTCTGATCATTTTGAACTGAAAACACATTTGATTCAGCTCGTGTCCACAAACCAATTTCACGGGTTTGAACGAGAGGATCCATATGCACACATTCGTTGGTTCAACAAACTGACCTCTACAATCAATTACAAGAATGTGCCACAAACAGTGATCAAATTGATGCTATTTCCATTCTCACTTGAGGGGGCAGCCCGGATTTGGCTGGATAAAGAACCCCCTCGATCCATTGAAACTTGGGAAGATCTCGTAAAGAAATTTGTAAATTATTTCTTCCCTTCATCAAAGACGACTAATCTAAAAAATGAAATTGCTGGATTTCGTCAAGGTTTCGATGAAAGTTTCGGAGAGGCATGGGACAGATTTAAAGATCTCCTAAGAAAATGCCCTCATCACGATTTCAATGTGTTACAACAGATAAATACGTTTTATAATGGGTTGACCCAAAACGATCAAGATGCACTTAACGCAGCCTCCGGTGGCAATATCTTGAATCGTAAACCTAGAGAGGTGGTTGAAATTTGTGAAAATAAATCAAAAGTTCCTATTTCTAGAAACAAAGTGAATGTTCCTGTCACTCCTGTTGCTTCTTCATCCGGTAACTCATCAGAGTTAGCCTTTTTAACTGACTCAATGCGTTGTATGATGAAGGAAATGAAAGAATTAAAAAGTGAAATTCATAAACCGGAACAAATCAAAGCAATAAACAAAGTGTGTGAAACTTGTGGTGGCCCACATGCGTATTATGATTGTCAAGCAACCGATGCTTCTGTTTACCCAGCTCCCGTAGCTGCAGTAAACCAAAATCAGTACCGTCCGCATGCTGAGACTCAGTACCGAGCACCAAATGCTATGGTCCCACCTGGTTTTCCACCCGTGCCAAATCAGAATAATCAAAACCGCTTTGTTCAAAATCAGGGACAAAATTTCCACAATTCCCAAAATTTCAATCAAAACCGAGGTCAGAATCAGGGTAATTTTAACCAAAACCGTGGTCCAAATTTTAATCAAAACCAAGGTTCAAACCGAAATCAGATGTCCTCAGATGAGTTGCTTATGCAATTCATGAAAACCCAAGAGGAAACAAATAAGACACAACGTGAGACAAACCAGTTATTGGTTGCCCAATTAAACCAGATCAAAAAGTCTTTAACTGATATACCTTCTACCTCGGGAGGTCTCCCAAGTAACACTATTGTCAACCCAAGGGGTGAACTCAAAGCTGTCACTACACGTAGTGGTAAAGCTCATGTTGAACTCAAGGTGAAAAAGGACCCGGTACTTCCCACTAACAATGGAAGTGCTAAATACGTCCAACCTTCGGTTATCCAAAAATCTACACCCACAATTGCTCCTCAACCGTCTAGAATCGATCCTACTCTTTCACGATTTACGGTTAAAAGTTTGTCAACCAAACTTAGTGAGCAAAGATCAGCCAGATATTATTCCGAAATGCTCAATGCTGTTCCTGTCAGTGTACTTGATGACAGTGATGATGACGAAGATACCACTTTCGTCAAAGCTATCACCACTCGGAGTGGTGCTGCTTATGAAGGGCCAGCTGGCCCTATTCCTCCTCCGTTGTTTGAAATGGAAAAAGAGACGGAGGATACAACGGACAAAGTACAAATTCCAAGCCCACAAAGTACAGCACATGTCCATCCTCCGGTTGTCCCGAAAAAATCCAAACCAGGAGTTGTCTTTGAATCTGTAGAGACTCCCGAAGTTGTAGCCCCTAAATCCAAACCTCATATTCCTTACCCATCGCGCTTAAATGAGCAAAAGCTCCGTGAGAAGGCTAGTCAACAAATGGACAAATTCTTTCAAATCTTTAAAGAATTACATTTTGACATAAGTTTTGCGGATGCTATCATTCTGATGCCCAAATTTGCATCAACATTCAAACACTTGTTAAGCAACAAGGAAAAACTGATTGAAATGGCTAAAACTCCAGTAAATGAGAACTGCTCAGCGGTTATCTTGAAAAAGCTTCCGGAGAAGCTTGGAGATCCTGGAAAGTTTCTACTACCTTGTGTATTTCCGGGAATGGTTGAATGCTATGCCTTAGCAGATCTAGGTGCAAGCATCAACCTGATGCCTCATTCAGTATGGAAGAAACTTTCTCTTCCGGCTCTTACTCCTACATGCATGACTCTTGAGCTTGCAGATCGTACCATATCTCATCCTCGCGGCATTGCCGAAGATGTATTTGTGAAAATAGGAAAGTTCCATTTTCCAGCTGACTTTGTGGTTGTTGATTTCGATGCTGATCAAAAGGTTCCTCTCATTCTTGGAAGAGGATTCCTTAAAACGGGCCATGCTCTTATTGATGTATTTAAGCATGAGATCACATTGCGTGTGGGTAATGAAGCTGTTACCTTTAACCATGATCAAACTTCGAGGTACTCCTCAAATTTTGATTCCGCTTCGGTTAACCGAATCGATGTCATTGACATTGCCTCAAAGGAGTACTCTCAAGAAATTGTTGGTTATTTTCATAATTCTGTGAGTGGTAATCCACCCACATCTTCTCTACCTGTCATTTCCGACTCTTCCCCTTCTCTCACTCCGTTTGAGAGAAGTGATTTCATTTTGGAAGAGATCGAGGATTTTCTCAAGTGTGATTCATTCCTAGAAGGGATTGATGACGCTGAGATTAATCTGGAGGGAGATATTCGTCTTCTTGAGAAATTGTTAAACCAGGACAATTCTCCTCCACTCCCTCCCGTTAAACTTCATAATGAGGAAATCAAATCAGTTGAGAAAAACGATGAATTTCCTGAGGTCGAACTCAAAGACTTACCACCTCATCTTGAGTACGCATTTTTGGAGGGTGATGATAAATTACCCGTCATTATTGCTAAAGACTTAAGTGATGAGGAAAAGACTGCTCTAATAAAGGTCTTGAAGTCACACAAGCAAGCAATTGCTTGGAAACTCTCCGACATAAAGGGTCTCGACCCTGAATTTTGTACTCACAAAATATTAATGGAGGATGACTTCAAACCAGCAGTCCAACACCAGCGAAGGGTAAATCCCAAAATCCACGATGTTATCAAACAGGAGGTTATCAAAATTCTTGATGCAGGATTGATTTACCCCATCTCTGATAGTCCTTGGGTTAGTCCCATCCACTGCGTTCCAAAAAAGGGTGGCATAACTGTTGTCACAAATGAGGATAATGAGTTGATTCCAACTCGATTGGTTACTGGGTGGCGTGTTTGCATTGACTATCGTAAGTTAAATGATGCCACCCGAAAAGACCATTTTCCTCTGCCCTTCATGGATCAGATGCTTGAGAGATTAGCGGGAAACGAGTACTATTGTTTCCTTGATGGTTTATCGGGTTACTTTCAAATCCCCATTGATCCACAAGATCAAGAAAAGACCACATTTACATGCCCCTATGGAACCTTTGCCTATAAACGTATGCCTTTTGGCTTATGTAATGCTCCAGGCACATTCCAAAGGTGTATGATGGCCATATTTACCGATATGATCGGGAAAACAATGGAGGTCTTTATGGATGACTTCTCAGTCATTGGGGATTCATTCGAAACATGTCTCTCCATTTAGAAAACATGTTGAAACGGTGTGAAGACACCAATCTTTGTCTAAATTGGGAGAAGAGTCACTTTATGGTCAAAGAGGGCATTGTCCTCGGCCATAAGATATCAAAAAACGGGATTGAGGTTGACAGATCTAAAGTGGATGTCATTGCTAAATTACCTCATCCCACTACCGTCAAAGGTATTAGGAGTTTTTTGGGTCATGCCGGTTTCTATCGTAGATTCATACAAGATTTTTCTAAAATTGCCCGGCCTATGACTCATCTTCTTGAAAAGGATGCTCCTTTTATCTTCTCACCCGAGTGCATAAAAGCTTTTGAAACATTAAAGAAAAAGCTTACTGAAGCACCCATTCTCGTTGCCCCCGACTGGGATTTTCCCTTTGAGCTCATGTGCGATGCAAGTGATTTTGCTATCGGTGCAGTCCTGGGGCAACGTAAAGCCAAACACTTTCAGCCTATCCACTACGCAAGTAAAACCATGACTGAAGCTCAAACTCATTACACCACTACAGAAAAAGAATTATTGGCTGTGGTGTATGCCTTTGAGAAGTTTCGGCCATATTTAATCTTGACAAAATGTGTAGTGTATACGGATCACTCGGCTCTCAAATATCTCTTTGCAAAACAAGATGCAAAGCCGAGATTGCTCCGTTGGGTTCTCCTCCTGCAAGAATTTGATATCACCATACGTGATAAAAAGGGAGCTGAGAACCTAGCTGCTGATCATCTGTCCCGATTAGAGAACCCTCACCAAGATATTTTCGAGAAAAAGGAAATAAATGAAACATTTCCTCTCGAGACACTCAGTGCGGTTGCTTTTCGTGGAGATTCTACTACCCCATGGTTTGCCGACTTCGCAAATTACCATGCGGGTAACTTCATAGTGAAAGGGATGTCGACCCAACAGAAGAATAAATTTTTCAAGGATGTTAAACATTACTTCTGGGACGACCCCTACTTATTCAAAATCTGTGCGGATCAAGTCATCTGACGGTGTGTTTACGGACAGGAAGCTATTGACATTCTCAAAGCTTGCCATGCTGGACCCACTGGGGGCCATCATAGTCCAAACTACACCGCCAAAAAGGTGTTTGATTCCGGGTTTTATTGGCCCACAATCTGTAAGGATGCCCAAGATCTTATCAAAACTTGTGAAGCTTGTCAGCGTCACGGAAATATTTCACAACGAAATGAAATGCCACAAAATGCTATTCAAGTTTGTGAAATCTTTGATGTCTGGGGCATTGACTTTATGGGGCCATTTCCATCATCTCGAGGAAACAAATACATTCTCGTGGCTGTTGACTACTTGTCAAAATGGGTTGAAGCAAAAGCTTTACCCACTAATGATGCCCGAGTTGTTGTAAAATTCCTGAAAGCTCTGTTTGCCCATTTTGGAACTCCACGTGCTATAATCAGTGATCGTGGTACGCATTTTTGCAATGAAAAATTTGATAAAGTCATGCAAAAGTATGGTGTAACTCACCGTCTTTCCACTGCGTATCACCCACAAACAAGTGGACAAGTAGAAGTTTCAAATCGGGGTATTAAAAGAATACTGGAAAGGACTATAGGAGAAAATCGTGCATCCTGGTCGGATAAGTTAGATGATGCATTATGGGCCTTTCGTACAGCTTACAAAACACCCATTGGGTGTACGCCTTACAAACTTGTGTACGGAAAGGCATGTCATCTACCGATCGAATTAGAGCACAAAGCCTACTGGGCCTTGAAACATGCTAACTTTGACCTCCAAACTGCGGGTGATCACCGTAAAGTTCAAATGAATGAACTAAATGAACTGCGTGATCAGGCCTACGAGAACTCTTTGATCTACAAAGAAAAGACAAAGAAGATTCATGACTCTAAAATCAAGAACCGCGTTTTCAACGTTGGTGATCGAGTCCTTCTTTTCAATTCAAGATTAAAGATCTTCTCGGGCAAACTCAAATCCCGATGGTCTGGTCCATTCACTATCACAAAGGTTTATCCATATGGTACCGTTGAGTTATCTCAAGCTGACGGACCAAATTTCAAAGTGAATGGTCATCGTTTAAAACACTATTTTGGAGAGGATATACCGCCAATGGTTGTCCCGGATCTTCAAACTTTCCCCATGAACCAATGAATGCGGGGATCGAGTCAAGCTAGTGACTCGGTGATCAAAAACATTAGCAAAACATGGGTTTTCACCCGTGTCTCTGTTTTCTTTCTCTGTTCTGCCACCTAGTGTGGGGGAGATGCCCCACATGTTGTATATATGTAAAGTTTCAAAAAAAAAAAAAAAAAAAAAAAAAAAAAAAAAAAAAAAAAAAAAAAAAAAAGGGAATGCAAATTAGATAAAAATAAAATAAATAACTATATGAAATAAAAGGCTATTAGTATTTCCCTTTCACGTTCTAAGTGTTGGTTTAACAACCGGTTCTTTGAATATTGGGGGCAATATTCAGTTCTAAGTGTGGGGGGGAATTCTTGCGAATTTAATCAAATGTACCATCTAGTATCCCCATTTTAGCCAAAAATTTTAAAATTTTTTCTCACTTAGAACGCAATAAATGGTTATCAGTCCGCCATGTCTAACCCACATAAGGATTGGCTAATCCGAGAGCAAACGGCTCTTGGTAAAGATGTCTCAAATCCGTTGATGGCTTACAATTTGCCCAAAATTGTATGGTATTCGACTCACCATATCTTTATAAGTGAAGAGTTGGCCAGCCCGCAAGGTTATGGCTTGTGGTAAAGGCAGTGAAAATCCATGATTGGTAATCAGCTCACCAAAGATAATAGTGATAATTTATCTAAGAGTTGGCTAGTCCAGAAGCAAACGGCTTTTGGTAAAGACAAATCAAAACCGTTGACAGCTTGTGGTTTGCTCAAAATCACTTGGTTATCATTGTACCAAAGTTCTTACTTGAACTGAAACAATTGGCTACTCCAGAAGTAATGGCTTTTGGTAAAGAGTCTTTCAAATCCATTAAATCTTCATAAAATATTGCTAGGGACTAGCAATAGTTTAGTGTGGGGGATTGATGAGTGTCTAAATACTCATCATTTTTACCTAATCTGAGCTGCCAAAACATCCAAAAACACTCAGAAATGCATCATAATACTGAAATTATCCCAGAATTGTGTTTTATATGTTTCAGATGCAAAATGTTTAAAAACTGATGAAAAACGAACAAAGTTTGCTTAATTGTCACTTTCAGTCCCTGGAGTTTCACAAATTAGCAAATCTAGTCCCTGGTTATTCAAAACTTGTAAAATATCATAAAAGGTCCTTGGAGATTCACAAGTTGTCAAATTAAATCCTTTAAAGTTAAAAATAGCAAAATGGCAACTTTGGTCCCCCAAGTTTGAAAACTGTCAAAAATGGTCCTTAAGGTTTTAAAATTGGAAAATTATCAAAAGTAAACCTTGTACTATTCATTTATGGCATAATTGGCCCTTGTGATAACCTTGGAAAAATTACAGGTTTAACCTTTCAAGAATTCAGCAATTACAAGATTAGTCCCTATGTTTAACTACCCAAAAATCCAAATCCTTAAATCCAAAACCTGATCACTAATACCCATTTACCTATCCCATAAACCCAACCCAATAATAAAACTACCCAAGCCCAAACATCCAGCCCAACACCCAACCCTTTTAAATATAAAACCAGGGATACTCTTTGACTTTCATTGACCCGTCTTCAACCTCCACTCCACCTCATCACCCTGCTACTACCCCTCCTCCACACCTCCACTTGCTTCACCTTTCCACCTCATACACCCTCTGTCACCTCCTCAACCAAACCCACCTCCTAGGTTTACCCTAGGAGATGCCACCTAGCAAACCTACATCTGCCATCACCCCTCTACCCTGCAACTATCACATCCACCACCCTTTGCCCACTTCTACACTCCAAAATATCCCACTCCACCTCCACAAGCTACCAAGAAGCATTAAATGCTTAGAAAAACCCTGCAAGTTACCCCTTGGGATTTGGCGCCAAAATCCATTTAAACAGGTGTTGAGAAATTAGACACGTATCAAGGCTGCTTTATGGTGGGATTTACTCTTGATGACACCTGGAACATGTGGGATGCTATAAAAGGAGCTAGAGGCAGAAGAGATCAACCAGTAGATAAAAGAGTAGTTAATTTAGTTAAATCGCAATTTTCAATTTCAGTATTTTAATTCTTGTAATTCTCAATTCAGTTTTAATACAAGCTCAGTTCAGTTTCTTTATTCCAGTTTCAAGTTAATTTGTACTCAACATTTGTGATTAAGTAAGTTTCAAGTAACACTGTGAATCGTATAAGCTTAAACTCATTTAAGATTATCATCATAAGCTCCCACTACCTTTACTATAAGCTAACATAAGCTGTTCATAGCTTTATGTGAGTTTATATAGCATTTACCAGTTCTTAATTCCAAGTTTCAAGAAAAGTCAAAGAAAGTCAACTCGGGGTATAAATAAGCTAATCTGGGTTAATAAGCTATTAAGGAAGGCTTATCTTGATTTTCTAGCTTGTGTGAACAAGCTAGAAGGAATCCTGGTCCTAGTTCTCTGGTTCACTTAGCAATTCGATTGTGAGCAATTTTAAAGTTTTCTTAATTTTCAATATTACTGTTATATAAGCTCATAAGTAGCTTGTCTTTATTAATTTATAGCTTTTCAATAGTTTTTAATCATATTTCACTCAGTTTTATAGTCATTATATGCCTTGTCAATCATTTCACTTAAAATCTTAGAAAAAAAAAAAAAACCAAAAATAAGCCATCATAAGCTAGCTTGTTGATATCAGTTTTTATTGCAGTCATATAGTTCTTTCATAAGCTCAAATACTTACTAGTACCATTAGAAGTCACTTCGAAGCTCAATCGAACCACCTCAGTTCATCAATACCAAAACAGTCCTCTAAAAGGACTGTTTGGTTCTAAGCTGTCTCACTAGCCAAACACCCTAGTACTGTAGAAATACCACAAGCTCAGTTTAGAGCTTGCTTTTAGTAGTCCATATAAAGCTCTTTTGAAGTTCCTTAAAGCCTATTAGATAGAAAAGGCCATTTTGAACCCTTGGTGATCATTTCAGTCCTTCAATAGGTCAAACAAGCTCAAACAAGCTCTAAGCTTGTTTTGTCGATTTCTTTGGTATCCTTGAGTCTCAAATTGTCCACTTAGCTAGTTCCTAGAAGCCTAGACCTCTGCACAAGGTGTGCACCAAAATAGCACAACATCAGTCATGCGAACTGCATATAGCAGTCCTTTTGTGAGTTTTTGGAAACTTGCATGATTTTTAGCTCGCTAACCACAAGCTCTCATAAGCTAGTTTTTCTTGATTCTTAAACTTCACCAGCTTGAGTTTATTAGGGTATTTTTAGTTCGAATTTTGGAACACTCTTAGGCCACTAAAAAGGCCCTCGAACAGACCCCTTTCGCCCTGGTGCAGGGCACACCCCTAGCAGACCAAAAAAAAGCTCAGCTTATTTAGAGCTTTTAAGCTCTTAAGCCAAGAGCTTTTCTAGTTTCTGTAAGTCCATTAACCGTATAACAATACCTAGGAATCCCTTTCGATAAGCTCATAGCTTATTTCGAGGCTTTTTAGCTCATTCGAAGTTTTCTAGTTCATAAAGGCTTTTAAGCCAACTGCTTGTTTCAAAAGCTGTTTCCAGCTTAATTTTCGAGTTCCAAAAATAAAGTCCAGTATTAAAAGTCATTATTAATAGCTATTAGATAAATCTCAAAAGAAAAAAATCAAAAAAATAAAGTTTAGCAAAAAGTGGGGTGTGTGGGATTCGAACCCTGGACCTCTCGGATAGGATAGCACGCTTAAACACAACACCCCCTTCCCAACTGCTCTAGGGCACTAGTTCCGTTGGATTTTACATGCCATAGATATTTAACTAGTTTCTCTTATAAGCTTATACGAGCTTATTAGCTTATTTCTGCTTATCAGAATAAGCTGTGACCTCCACTATATTTTTCATAGCTCAGTAATGTTATAAAGTATTTTAGAAAAAAGTTTCAGATTTTTATTAATAGTTTTAATATTTTTAATCTTTTAATTAGTTTAAAATAGTAATTAAATCATAATAAATAGAAAAATAATCAGAAAAATATAATTCCAATTTTCATAATTTTCTTTTGTCATTTTTAATCTAGGAAAAATATAAAAATATTTTTAGACCTTAAAAAATCAAAAATAGAAATAAAGTGATAGCTTCTATTTAATAGAATTTATTTTTTTAAACTTTAATTAAGTAATTTTCATTTTTATAATTTTCTTAGCTTTTTCTCATCTTATAATATTTTTAGAAAAAGTTTTAGATTTTTCTTTATCCATTTAGTATTTTTTATAAATTTAAATAGTTTAATTAGTAATTAAAATAATAAATAATTAATAATAATTAAATAAAAAATATAATTTAAGTTTTTAAATAAGTTTTAAGTTATTTTACATTTTTAGGTTTTAAATTTTATAAATTTCAGTTTTTGTCCCGTTTTAGATTTTCTGTTACGCATTGTAAGTTTATTTTTTCGCGTTTAAAATTTCCTGTGTATATCTGTTTTCATTTGTTATTTAGAATTGTTAAAAAAAGCAAAATCAAAAGCAATCTAAATCATCAGTCACTCTAATCCTAGCTGTTCACAGTTTTCCATTCACACCTCGTTGGGAAACGATCCGGGTGATTACTTGCCTGGTTTCACACTACACACGAGTATTCGTTCTGAGACTGTTTATATTTATATATACGTTTTCAGACGAATCATCAACCATGGGAAATCAGAGTTCGGGCTTTCATAGCCGAAATAATTTTAGCAGACTTTAGAGGTTGAGAACCATGATAGACAAAATCGGGGGAACTGACATCGCCAAAGATCACATTTCTGGCATGACAATCAATGGTAGCCCTATGAGAAGCCAACCAATCCATGCCCAAAATCACATCAAAATCAATCATATCAATAGGGAGTAAATTCACCGGGCGAATACAATCATCAAAACGTAAGGGACAATTCACAAATTCATGTTCAATGATTTCATGGGTTTTCATTGGTGTTGAGATGGATATACGATTAGTTAATGGTATTGGTTTCAGATTAAGTTTTCTAGCAAAGTTTACAGATATAATAGAATGTGTAGCACCAGTGTCAAACAATACGAAGGCCGTACGATCCCCAATATAAAGAATGCCAGTAATGGTACCTGATGTGTTGGCCGCCTGATCACGAGTCGTAGCATAAACACGCCCAGTGGTAGGAGGCGGTTTAATGTAGTCACCAGGCACAGTAGGGTTCCTCTTGGGACAGTCCTTAACTTTGTGCTGAGTAGAACCACATGAAAAACAACCACCAGTAGCCTTAAAACAAGTACCCAGATGTGCCTTTCCGCAAGTAGTACATATGGGTGGAGGAGGTAAGGTCTCAGTAGGCCTCCTCTGACCCGAAGAACCTGAAGAACGACCCTGCTGAGAACCCCGAGTCAACTGATCCCTGTACTGACGCTGGTTGTTGTTACCATGACCCTGATGGTCATTCCCATTCTTACCAGTAACCCTCTGATCCTGACCGCTGTACTCTTGTCGCCTCTGATCAAAACTCCGGTCCTGGCTACCCCTGTGCTCATAACCCTGGTCCTGACGACCCCTATGCTCATAACCCTGGTCCTGACGACCCTGACCCCTGTAGTTAATACGGTTTCCATCTCTGTCCCTCTTGTTTGAACCCCCATCAGCATGAAGTAACTCAATGTTACTGGCCGCGTTCGCAACTTGTGCAACATCTGCGTAGTCAGTATTCACAATCCGGTCCAAAACCCACTTCTTCAGTCCCCACTTGAAGTGCCTAGCCTGCCTCTGAGCATCACCCGCAACCGCCTGTCCAACGAAACTAGCCAACCTCAGAAACCTCTGCATGTACTCCCTAGATGACTCCCGATCAAGCTGATATATAGTCCCATACTCGCGCTCATACCTTTGCTGCTTAGAGAAAGGAAAATACTGCTTATAGAAGATGTCACGGAAGGTATTCCATGAACAAGTGTCAGCAAAGTTCTCTCCCTTAGCCAAAACATACGCCTTCCACCAACTCAGCGCATCACCTTCCAACTTGAAAGTAGCCAAACGCGTCTTGAATTCGTCACCACAACCCAAGACTTTGAACAACTTCTCCATGTGAGTGATCTAATCTTCTGCCTCCGTGGGGGTGGCAGCAGATTGGAAAGAAAGAGGCTTAAGCTTGTTGAAACTCTCGATCCAAACATGAATCTCAGTAGGTGGAGCACCGCCACCACCTGATGAACCAGCACCATTCCTGATGTCATTGGTGATTTGGGTCATCAACTGAGCAGAAAGATTCGAGAGAGCATTAGCCAAAGCAGCGACTATCATAGCCTCGAAGTCAGGGCCATCCTCCCCATTATGGTATTCGGTATTACGCGTATTCACCATCTGAACGATCATTAAAACGATTAGTGAAGTCAGAAAATAGAAAGAATAAGTACGAAAGGAAATGACGAAACAGAAACCTAGTATCTACCAAAATCCTCACCAGTCAAAACCTAAGCTCTAAGGGTCAAATCCTAGGGTTCATATGTTCACAGGCCATGACTTATGTACTACAGGTCGCAGCCTGGGCTCTGATACCATAATTGTAACACCCCAACCCGGCAAGGGTAGAAGTATCACATTATGGTGACATATCAAAGCATACATAAATAACAGCGGAAGTCTTAAACATAAAATAATCAAAAGAGTTAAGTCAACATGACTTAATACATAAGTTCAAGAGAAAGGAAATATTCCAATATAAAGAGCAATGAAACCAAGTCTAATAAAGTCTTTACATAAATAAATGGTAAATAAGATGACTAGAGTAAAGTCTACATAAGCTCAACTCTCAACCCAAAGCAATCCCCAGCTCCTAGCTTAGATACCTGCCGCAGGAAAAGAAAATGCGGCTGAGCTTAAAAAGCCCAGTGAACAGATATGCAAACAAAGTAATGATAACGAAACAGAAATAAGATATAGTGCACTGGGGAAATATCATAAGGTATTGATGAACTCAAATAAGTACATTTTATTACTATCATTTATCCTATTAATTTGACTTATTTTATTATATTATGTATGAGGATTGATACTTAATCGTTTACTTTTGTAATTCTCAGGTAAAAACAAGCATTTGGTGAAACTTGGCGATTTTAGACTAATTATGGAGCAAAACATGCAAGAAGTTAAGAGTCTACTAAAATGCACAAGATCAATACTATTCTGCTCCAGATGCGCCGCATCTCACTTATTACATACGGCGCATCACTATCAAGATTTCACCAGATACGATCCAAGATACAAGAGGACATGCGCCGCATCATCTGGCGGTGTACGAATATTCCTGAATATATTAATCTTGGACCCCACGCGAAGTTAAGTCAATGCGCCGCATCTACTTACTAGATGCGCCGCATCTTACCCTCAGACAGAAACTATAAATACCCCAAGACCAGACGAATTTCGAAGGGCATATATTATATACGAGGTACGAAGACCAGAGAAACCTAAGGCCGAATTCAGACGAATAGGCAGCACAAGACACACCCGAACGAAGATACAAGAGCTGTATGAAGGTGCTGCATGTGTTTAATTCATTAAGTAGTTTTGTTTTATTGTGTTAGTAAACTTTAATTCATCAGGATTGATGGCTTGTGTAATGTGACAACGGAAAGATTGCACTCCCTTAAAACTGCTTTCCCATCAATTAAAGTTTATATGTTGATGTCTTTGGTTACTACTTATTAGTGCATTGATAACCTCTGTGTTTATTAGTGGCCTGCGTATTTGACTACGGAAGAGAATGTGGCTCCCACGGTTGTTACTAAATTGATCACTTAGGAATAACTTTTAGACATAAGTAATCATTAAGGGTTTACTCGCCGATAAGAATAGGGCCAACGAGAAAGGATTAACTACATACACTTCATATAAAACTATCAATAAAACAAGTGACAATCTACTTAATCATCAAGACAGATCTTCTTATTGTCTCAAGTATTTATCTGTGTACGTGTGTGTGCTATTCGCTGATTCGTGCCTATTGGTTTAGTTTATTATTTAATTGCAACCGAATCGTGCCAGTCTCTCAGGCTGAACCCCCTTGCGTTAGATTAGGTTGTATAGCTAACTTAATATATTAAAATACTGATTAGAATAACTAGATAATACGTTCCACTCTTAGTGATCGACACTCTACTTACCATTATATTCATACTGACCGGGTACACTGCTCGTTAAGTGTGTGTGTTATTGATAAGTCGGCTAAATATAAATTTAAAACTTGAGTAGGCATTAATACTGCTAAACCGCAATGACACATCGCACGCATCAAGTTTTTGGCGCCGCTGCCGGGGAGTGAATTGTTATTATCTGTTAATTTGATTAGTATTTTAATTAGGTTTTTAATTTTTTTTATCTAACCGCTAATTCTGTTGTGTATTTAGTTAATTTGCATTCATTGTACTATTTTGCATATTTTCTGTTTTTGTGTGTTATTTGTTTGTTTTCTTTGTGTTTATTTTCGTTTGTGTTTTTATTTGTTTTTATTTTTTTCGTATTTTTTGTGTTCTGCTATCGTTGTACTGAGCTAAATCGAACGATACGGCGCATCTGATCTCTCAGATACGGCGTATTGCGTTTAATTTTTTATAAAATACAACGCGTTTAATTAATTCGATACGACGCATCTTTTCCAAGATACGGCGTATCTGTTTTTGATAAAAAAATTTTCTAAACGTTAACGCCATACGACGCATCTGCTTTAGCAGATACGGCGTATCTATTATTTTAATTAAAAACAGTTTTCGAATTATTAAATAGATACGACGCATCGGTCTCTGTCGATACGGCGTATCTTC
The DNA here is from genome assembly GCA_021014915.2 of Artemisia tridentata subsp. tridentata. Taxonomy (NCBI): domain Eukaryota; kingdom Viridiplantae; phylum Streptophyta; class Magnoliopsida; order Asterales; family Asteraceae; genus Artemisia; species Artemisia tridentata. Next base: position 57,222,904 of record CP139502.1, on the reverse strand, counting down.
TGAATCAAAAATCTTATATTTTAAAACGTAACGAAAATACGGCGCATTAACTTTTGTTAATACGACGCATTTAATTTTAATAAGTATATCGATTTTTGATAATTAAAACAGATACGGCGCATTCTAATTTCTAAGCGGCGTATCTATTTTCTGAATAAAGTCTGATTTAATTTTAACGATTATAAGATACGGCGTATCCAACTTTTTGGATACGGCGCATCGTCTGCAGATATCAGCTATTTGTATTCTTATATCCGTTTCTGAATTCATTAATTTCTTTTATAGCGAACAAATCCTACTGATGATTTTACTCGTGATGACAGATTTTGCTATGGAAGATATGTCGAAGAACGGATATCTTGCTATGGAACTCTTGCTTTCGAAATCATCCATGGAAGTTTATGATAATGTCAACTTCAATGTACTCGAGATTGATACGGATTTATTCTCTTGGGAGACCCCTCTTGAAGCTGCCTTTAAGGAATTCATGCGTTTATGCAACATTGACAAAGGGGTATTCTCTTATGATGTATTTGTGAGGTACACTGGAGATGAATTGTTGCTCTTATGGCCTATCATTGAATCCAAAGGATTGACTTGGACTACTATCGAAGAAGATGATGGGAAATTCTATCTTGCATACATGGACTCAAGCAACAAAAACTGTGGTGGAGGCAATACCCAAATCTCTTACATGCCTTATTCCGAACAGTACTGGGGATTAAATGAGAACTATCTGGACGATGAAAGAATTTATGCTGTGGCGGAGTTACTATTTCATGGCAGGTTGGTAAGATTGATGGACCTCTCCCTCAATGATTGGCTTGAACTTAAATATGGTAGTCCGAAATTTGCCCCTGCGAATGAAGTCAAGCGGATTATGACTTCATGGTTGACACGGAGTTTTAGGGAGCAATTTAACGAGTTCATGGAGATAAGGAGGAAAATGATTGGAAAAGCTTGCTTTGACGTTGACCATGATCCTAACAATGTTGATTTTTCAGAGTGGTTGGCTAGTAAGTTCAATAACCATAAGAGCATGGATCGGGCTACTAAAGATGCATTATGGGTATATTGGATGAGAGGTGAAGACGAAGAATTAGAGAGCGACTATGGGTCGTCACTTCATGATTCAACAGTCAATGAGGGCATTGAAGAATTATTCAGAATTGACATTGATGTGTTCGATTATGAGACACCCTTGTGCAAGCAATTCAAGGAATTTAACTACCTTCTTCGAGTCGACGATGATGTGCTAACTGGAGATCTACCAGGATTCAAGACTTATGATGATTTCAAAAACACCTGGTACTACGAATGGAATGACCAAATACCATGGGTTTGGGATAAACCATGGGAATTTGAGCACATTAATCACACCTGTACACCCTTCGTTTTCAAGGATGGGAGTAGTGTTTGGCCGACCTGTGATTATAAGAGTGACGGAACCTGTAATGGGGGAAGTGTAATTGGGATGAAACGGGTTGGAAAAGATGTAACCTTTGAGGACTATGAGTGGTATGATAATATAGAAGACTGCCCACAAAAAACGGAGGCTTTGCAAGAAAAGGGTAGAATTGAATACTTGAAGGGACTTAAAGGGACATCGAATACTACTTTCTGGGAATGGGTGCATGAACAATTTGATGATTACACGAAGCTTAGTCGACGGTTACAATGGGAATTGGAAAGAGAGTGGGAGGCAATTCAAGATGATAAGTCATTAATTGATGAACTAGATGACTATTTGATTAAGGATCCTTATTTTAAGTTTGTTGATAAGGACGAAGAAGAATTCACCAAAAGAAAGTGTCAAGTACTTGGGATCCCTTATAATGAGCCACCCATGATTATTTATGAAAAATTTAAAATCATCAAATATTCTTTGGGACCAGATGAAGAGTATGTTGCGACGAAGACCAAGAGTTATACTAGATTAAGTCGAACAGAAGAAAACATCGCAAAGCTATACGAGAACATCTTTCGGATGAAGGAAGAAGGATGGACCGTGACAAGAACTAAATGAAGAGCTGAACGTGAGTCTAACTTGAAGACTCTGGAATAAAGACAAGTGCTGACCAGGAGACAACCCGGAGAAATTTTTATTATTCTGTTTTTGTGTCGAGTCAGTCAGGCCGCAGAGGATACGGCGCATCTCAATCCTGAGATGCGAGTATGCGACGCATCTCCTGCAATGGTCATATATTTATTTTTTCCGCATATTTATATTTTCGACTTTAAAACTTTTTATCAGTTTATTTTAATGCGGCGCATCCCTGGTTAAGGATGCGGCGCATCTTCTATTCTGATCCGTATTTATTCCAGGATCGATACGGCGTATCTTCTTCCATAAGATACGGCGCATCGACTGACCTGATGATTTTCATTTTTAATTTTTAAGTTTTATTTTATTTTTTATTTTTTTTTCTAACTACTAATGTATTATGCAAGTTTGAACCTTTCTTAACTTAGGTGTGTTTTAAAGCCTTGGTGGTATTATAGATTCCTGCATTTCCTGTGGATACATCTATTATGAAGCTTAAACGTTCAAATCCACAAGAAGATGATTTTTGCTCTTATACAAATGGAGGATCATACCGAGCAAATCTCAGGGGAGTTTTTCTGTTCTAATTCTTTTATTTTCCAGTTTTTAACCTTTTATACAAACAACGAGGACGTTGTTTAACTTAAGTGGGGGGATTGGAGAATTAGAACACTTAACACTTACTTGTCCTAAACTTTTCAAAATATGCTTAAAATGTGCTTAATATATCAAAAAAAAAAAAAATTAGTATGTTTTTGTTTAAAGTCTAAGTTGCATAGCTGCACACATGACGTTATTTTCAAAAATTGTGATTTTTCAAAACTCACAAATCTATGAGTGTGCCGGTGACTTGTAAACTTTAGAACTTGGCTTGTATACTATTCGAGACCACCATAATAAGTATAATTTTATATAATTGGAATGACTTGTCTAAATTGGTAAATTTCTAGGATTACACCCAAATAGCCTATTATATGTTATGTGTTATTAGCTAACTACACTGGTTAGTTAACCCCCGTATAAACCCTTTGTTTACTCTCATTTTTAGAGTAAGATACCCCTTGAAAAACACTCAGAGCCATTCCTTTCGTTTCTTACACCTTTGTTAAAATGTTTCGTTACACCCTTACACCTTAGCCTACCATGTAGATTAAAATCCGTGGTTGGTTAATTGCTTTAGGCAAAGTGTGTTTCCTTACATTACCTGTGTTCGCGTGCGTAATTCATTATCTATGGTTAGGTCGGGAAATAGCACAATGCAATTGGAGTGAAAGTAAATATTGTATATCTTTGAGTCTTGTTTTTCGTGTGTTTACTACTTTCACTATTACCGTTATTTTTGAAGTTATGAAAAGTATGGAAAAATTATCCAGAATTATCATTATAGTGATGTGGTGAAATTTTACACATCTATGTTTATGTTAGTAGTTTTGTTTAAAATTAAAAAAAAAAAAAAAAAAAAAAAAAAAAAAAAATCGAAAAAATAGAAAAGAAAAAGAAAAAAAAGAAGAGTTGGATGTTTGTTTTAACCAACTTATGTAAAGTTTTGTATTAAGTGGTCGATATCACCACTAGTTGTTGTATATTATATCTATGGATTGAATGGGAGTTGGCAGTTATGGGAACGCCAACTAAGGTTTATTCTTTGATTAAGATCTTGTTGAGTATAATTCGTGTCTACCTAAAGCGTGTGTTTCAAGTGTTAAAGCGTGAGTTATTCAGTGATATGAGTCTAATTCATGGGATGGTTGGGATAGTGATTAACCACACTTAGGATTTTAATTTATTTGTTTTATTTATTTTTCATTTTACACCAATTTATATCCCAAATATTATCCATACCCTGTATTATTCTTTATCCAACCAAACCTTTGATTTATTGAGATTAGGGATTTGAGCAATCTTAAGTATCGTAGTCGTGGATTCGGCTATGTATTTATGATTTTGTCGCCCTTTTTGATATAATATTATTGGTAAAGTTTGGACCTATCTTTAGCCTATTCGAGTTAAGGATTTGAGCAATTGCAAGTATCGTGTTCGTGGATTCGATCATGTATTTGTGATTTTTTCGCCTTTTCTGGAATTTGAGATCGATAGAGATTAAGAATGATTAACCCTTAAACCTCAAAACCCTTTTTACCGCTTTAGACTTGTTATTCCTTGGCTTTAGTGGGGGAGATGTGTATGCTTGCCAAGCTTATGATAGAATATTCGTCACGACTGGACAGTTAAACGATTAGATTTGCTTTTATCAAATTATTTTATTTTACTTCTAATTCGTTAAGTGTTTAGTTGTGTGATTATGACAAAAATGAATACATGCTTAAATATAAAAATAAATCCTAATATCTTTTAGGATACATTTTCATAAGATTAATTCTAAGGTTTACTTGGGGACAAGTAAAGTTCAAGTGGGGGGATATTTGATGAACTCAAATAAGTACATTTTATTACTATCATTTATCCTATTAATTTGACTTGTTTTATTATATTATGTATGAGGATTGATACTTAATCGTTTACTTTTGTAATTCTCAGGTAAAAACAAGCATTTGGTGAAACTTGGCGATTTTAGACTAATTATGGAGCAAAACATGCAAGAAGTTAAGAGTCTACTAAAATGCACAAGATCAAGACTATTCTGCTCCAGATGCGCCGCATCTCACTTATTACATACGGCGCATCACTATCAAGATTTCACCAGATACGATCCAAGATACAAGAGGACATGCGCCGCATCTATTTATGGAGTTACGCCGCATCATCTGGCGGTGTACGAATATTCCTGAATATATTAATCTTGGACCCCACGCGAAGTTAAGTCAATGCGCCGCATCTACTTACTAGATGCGCCGCATCTTACCCTCAGACAGAAACTATAAATACCCCAAGACCAGACGAATTTCGAAGGGCATATATTATATACGAGGTACGAAGACCAGAGAAACCTAAGGCCGAATTCAGACGAATAGGCAACACAAGACACACCCGAACGAAGATACAAGAGCTGTAAGAAGGTGCTGCATGTGTTTAATTCATTAAGTAGTTTTGTTTTATTGTGTTAGTAAACTTTAATTCATCAGGATTGATGGCTTGTGTAATGTGACAACGGAAAGATTGCACTCCCTTAAAACTGTTTTCCCATCAATTAAAGTTTATATGTTGATGTCTTTGGTTACTACTTATTAGTGCATTGATAACCTCTGTGTTTATTAGTGGCCTGCGCATTTGACTACGGAAGAGAATGTGGCTCCCACGGTTGTTACTAAATTGATCACTTAGGAATAACTTTTAGACATAAGTAATCATTAAGGGTTTACTCGCCGATAAGAATAGGGCCAACGAGAAAGGATTAACTACATACACTTCATATAAAACTATCAATAAAACAAGTGACAATCTACTTAATCATCAAGACAGATATTCTTATTGTCTCAAGTATTTATCTGTGTACGTGTGTGTGCTATTCGCTGATTCGTGCCTATTGGTTTAGTTTATTATTTAATTGCAACCGAATCGTGCCAGTCTCTCAGGCTGAACCCCCTTGCCTTAGATTAGGTTGTATAGCTAACTTAATATATTAAAATACTGACTAGAATAACTAGATAATACGTTCCACTCTTAGTGATCGACACTCTACTTACCATTATATTCATACTGACCGGGTACACTGCTTGTTAAGTGTGTGTGTTATTGATAAGTCGGCTAAATATAAATTTAAAACTTGAGTAGGCATTAATACTGCTAAACCGCAACGACACATCGCACGCATCAGGTATAAACAAAGAGAAATGATAAAGAGTAGGATAGGACAGTAATCCACCACGAGCCCAGAAACATAACATAACATAATATCATATCATAAACCATAAGTAGCATAGTGGAGTGATCAACTCCCCGAAATGTGAAAGGCGTGTATTGCACACAAGCACCAGTCACCAGGCATATATCATAATCATATAACAGATAATAACCTAAACAGATAACAGATCTAGGATGCATCCATACGCCCCTGCAGACAAATCATAATCATAATGGCCATAACAGATAACAAATAAGGGACGTGATGGGTCATCACTCCCCCACCCTAGAGTCATGCCATTGGTGCATCAATGACACGGACATGGAACACCCATGACTAGTGAAATGGCTCGGGTATCAAACTGAGAGTCAGATAACATATCATAATCAAAGTGTCATATCAAAAGGTTTATATTAAAAAGGTTCATAACAGATGGTCCATATCAAATGGTTCATAACAAGGTTCATATCAGAGATTTATAACAAAAGGGATCATAGGAAAGGTTCAAAGTAAAGGGGATCATAGCAATGGCATCAATTCAGAAACTAACAGATCAGAAAATGAAAGAGATCATGAGAAACCTTATAAAAAGGTCAGAATATCTGTACCTTATTCAAAGCAAGCAAACAAGAAAAGAAAAGTAACGAGATGATCACTCCCGCTTCACGGAACCTATATGAATTAAAATGCCAAGTATGAATTTTAGTATGCTTTACATTTTTAATAACCTTCTATCTTTGGTAAGTTTCCCGTTTTAGTAAATTTCCTGAATTTGCAATATTAGTCATTTATAGTTAATGTTATCATTTAGTCAAGTTAAATTAGTTAAAAGGACAATATATATACGAACGAGGATTTATTATGATAATGTATGTAAGCTATGGTTTTAATGTGTTTAATTAATATAGTATGGGTTGAAATATGAAAAAAATAGTGGAAAAAGGCTACAATGCCTCATGTGGTACTGTCTATTCTATTCCAACAGTCAAGACATCTCACACACTGTCCTATGATTTGATAATTCGGACTTAGGACCAAAAGAAAGAAGGGAAAACAATCTACCATGCCATACTGTACTTACCTTAACCATGATACATTCTTTATTTTTTTAATTCGAAAAATGGAAGACCCAAAAAACTACCATGCATGCAACTTCTTCTACTCGTATGAAACATAGATTAAAAACGAAAACTTACACACGATAGCCTTATACGATCATTTTACTCACACACGACAACAGTTAATGAGAATGTTTTTAAAACCACGTCCAATGTATAAAGCATACGACACACTCACAACATATCTTTCTCGACACAAAAATGAACTCGAGACACCCTATTTTGTTTAGTTTAATACTGAGCACAAACCAAACGCAACCATGCCCTTTTCTTTTCTTCTTTTAGTTCGTTAGGACTAGTCATAAAGTATATTTGAGTTGTACAACAGTGGGTCAAAAACAGGTTCAATATCACAGCTTCTTAATGTTGACATGTAGGGTTTGTCAAAAGTGTTATTTTATGTGAAAAAAGGTTGTGATGATCATGCGAGTTTTATAGGTCGAAGACATGGTTAGCTTTAACAGGTTTAAGAATCTTTTCATGGTTGTTGTTCGACACAGAAAGAAAACATAAGATAACATGCTATCTCTTTTATAACTCGATACCCACTCAAGCATTCCCATGACTGTTTTTGGTTCTATCCTAGATCAACCCAAACCAACATGTATGTTTACTCTTTTATATAGTTCCAAAGAGATTAGATCCATACGAGTATATAGGGTTCAACACGACCAAAGCAAAACAGAAAAATATGGAAGTCGAACAAGATATGGGTCGACATATAAGCAGCTTTTACAATCGTTATATAGGTGCATATTAGTTGTGATTTTATGTGACCCGTTATGATTTTATGTGAGTTTTTTAGTCGAGTAACATACAAGGTTTATTTCACTCGATTCATGTATAAGATTTATGTGACTTTTAAAACGTAAACATGGCAAATTCAAAGAGAGGAAAGATCGAACAAGGATAGATATACCTTACCCTTGAAGCGTGAACAAGATGAGAAGAAGAACAAATACAAGTCGACTCACATCAAGAGTTTCCAGCCGCAAAACCCTAGCCCAAAAATCCTTTCGAAACGTTTTCAACCAACGACCAAGTAGCACTTCGAACTTGCTGAGACACCACGACCCAACTACCAACTAGAGGCCTCAAGAACCACCTTTTGCAGCCTTGTTGTCGGATCGAACAGAGAAAGAAGCAAGTAGCAGCCGAGTTTTTGTGTTGTGTTATTAGGGTTTTGTGTTTTGATGAGAGAAGTAACAATATAAAGAAGAGATAGGGCATGATTCGGTCAATCAATAAGACGTGTGATGGGCTCCTAATTTTAGTAAATGGCATAAATTGTGGGCCTTGATTTGGGGTCTTATTAAGTGATAATATAATTCCTTAAAATGGTACACGAAATTTCTGATTATGGGCATTATGTTTAGGCGTGTTATGAACTTGAACAAAAATGTACATTTGTTTTATTTATTCACTTATTAACGTTAAATACTTAGGGTATGCTCGGGATTTAAATGTATTAAAGTTTTAAACGTCATTTATGAATTTAAGATTGAAGGGTATTCTGGGTATTTTACGTATTTAGAAATTCTGGGTTTTACAGGGGGAGTGTTGAAGATATAAACTAAATATAGTATATTATAAACTGCAAAATACATCCCTGTGGTTTACACCTTTTGGCACTTTACATCCCTGTCAGAAACTATTGGCAATATACATCCCCCGTTAGGCAAACGTTTGCCACATTACATCCCTGAGTTGGATGGGCGTTATGTTTCTCCGTTAAAGTGTTTGCATCGTTAGTCCTTCTGTTAAAATGTTTGCACAGTTAGTCCTATGGGTTAAGTCTATTTGCACCGTTAGTCCTTCGTTACGTTTTCGTCTAGTTTTTTACGTTTTCGTCCGGTTTTTTACGTTTTCGTCCGATTTTTTACGTTTTCGTCTGTTTTATTACGTTTTCGCCCGATTTTTTACGTTTTCGTCCGATTTTTTATTTTTTCGTCTGTTTTTTTACATTTTCGTCTGATTTTTTACGTTTTAGTCTGATTTTTTTCGTTTTCGTCCCATTTTTTACCTTTTCGTCTGTTTTTTTACGTTTTCATCCATTTTTTTACGTTTTCGTCAGTTTTTTTTACGTTTTCGTCTGATTTTTTACATTTTCGTCTGTTTTTTAAGTTTTCATCCATATTTTTACGTTTTCGTCTGTTTTTTTACGTTTTCGTCCGATTTTTTACGATTTCGTCTAATTTTTTAAGTTTTTGTCCGATTTTTTTTCGTTTTCGTCCGATTTTTTTTCGTTTTCGTCTGATTTTTTTTACGTTTTCGTCTGTTTTTTTACGTTTTCGTCTGATTTTTTACATTTTCGTCTGTTTTTTTACGTTTTTATCCATTTTTTTACGTTTTCGTCCATTTTTTTACGTTTTCGTCTAGTTTTTTACGTTTTCGTCCGGTTTTTTACGTTTTCGTCCATTTTTTTAACTTTTCGTCGGTTTTTTTTACGTTTTCATCCGATTTTTTACGTTTTCGTCTGATTTTTTTCGTTTTCGTCCATTTTTTTACGTTTTCGTCTGTTTTTTTACGTTTTCGTCCGGTTTTTTTTACGTTTTCGTCCAATTTTTTACATTTTCGTCTGTTTTTTTATGTTTTCGTCTGTTTTTTTAAGTTTTCATCCATTTTTTTACGTTTTCGTCTGTTTTTTTTTACGTTTTGTTCTTTTTTTTACATTTTCGTCTGATTTTTTTGGTAAAAAAATAGACTAAAACGTAAAAAAACAGATGAAAACGAAAAAAATCGGACGAAAACGTAAAAAAAAACAGAACAAAACGTAAAAAAAGTGACAAAAACGTAAAAAAACAGACGAAAACGTAAAAAAACAGAAGAAAAGGTAAAAAAAAGGACAAAACTAAAAAAATGGACGAAAACGTAAAAAAACAGACGAAAATGTAAAAAATCGGATGAAAACGTAAAAAAAACAGATGAAAATGTAAAAAAATGGACGAAAATGAAAAAAAATGGATGAAAACGTAAAAAAACAGACAAAAATGTAAAAAATCAGACGAAAACGTAAAAAAACAGACGAAAACTTAAAAAAATGGACGAAAACGTAAAAAATGGACGAAAACGTAAAAAAACAGACGAAAACGTAAAAAAAAAGAGACAAAAACGTAAAAAAATGGATGAAAACGTAAAAAAACGGACGAAAATGTAAAAAATCAGACGAAAACGTAAAAAAAAAGACGAAAACGAAAAAAATCAGACAAAAACTTATAAAAATAAACGAAATCGTAAAAAATTGGACGAAAACGTAAAAAAACAGGCGAAAACGTAAAAAAACAGACGAAAACGTAAAAATATGGATGAAAACTTTAAAAAACAGACGAAAATGTAAAAAATCGGACGAAAACGTAAAAAAACAGATGAAAACGTAAAAAAATGGATGAAAACGTAAAAAAACAGACGAAAAGGTAAAAAATGGGACGAAAACTTAAAAAAACAGACAAAAACGTAAAAATATGGATGAAAACGTAAAAAAACAGACGAAAACGTAAAAAAATGGATGAAAACGTAAAAAAACAGACGAAAAGGTAAAAAAATCGGACGAAAACGAAAAAAATCGGACTAAAACGTAAAAAATCGGACGAAAACGTAAAAAATCGGACGAAAACGTAAAAAATCGGACGAAAACGTAAAAAACAGACAAAAACGTAAAAAATCGGACGAAAACGTAAAAAAATCTGACGAAAACGTAAAAAACCGGACGAAAACGTAAAAAACTAGACGAAAACGTAACGAAGGACTAACGGTGCAAATAGACTTAACCCATAGGACTAACGATGCAAACATTTTAACAGAAGGACTAACGATGCAAACACTTAACGGAAGAAGATAACGCCCATCCAACTCAGGGATGTAATGTGGCAAACGTTTGCCTAACGGGGGATGTATATTGCCAATAGTTTCTGACAGGGATGTAAAGTGCCAAAAGGTGTAAACCACAGGGATGTATTTTGCAGTTTACTTAATATAGTATATTATAAAGTTTAAGGATGTATTATGTAAATGTTTTAAAGTTAGGAAGTTACAACCGTATAATGAAACGGTATGTCTGTTGGTTTGTGTCGGTCCATTATGTATAAATAGGGCAACCGAACAAACATAGTATCCTGTATTCATACCTGCAATTTCATAATAAAATTCATAGTTTATTACAAAGATTGTGTTATTGCTTGTGAATTACCAACATTCACGATTATCGACTCAATAACTGCTTGTGCCAGCCCCACCCCTTGTGGCGTGGTGGTAAGGCATTTGCCTTTGGGGGAAAAGACCAAGGTTCAAACCTTGGCAACGAATATTTAATTGTAATTGGGGTAGTATAGGAGAGTTTAGCTGTTCAAAAAAAAAATAACTGCTTGTGCCAATTTTTCATTCTCTAACACAATGTTTGCATCTTCCGGTACGATACCATCTTTAGAAAAGCTGATCTGAATTCAGACGAAAAGTGGAGAAAAGTGATCTAAAAAATTGTGAATGGTGAAAGGAAAAAAAAAAAAAAAAACCTTTAAGTACTCGAAAATAACTTTAATATTTTAAAAATGAAAAAGAATTATACCATCAATTGGGTACATAGAGTCGGTATGTTCAGATGTAGAACATATGTAGGTATATAACTATAAAAAAATAGAAAAGAAAAACATCGTTGCCTCTAAAATAACATATACAATCACGCACATACATAAACTGAGTCAAAATACCTTATCGTTGCCCCTAAAATTAAACATATACGATCACACACATACATAAACTGAGTCAAAATACCTTTGTTGTACTGTTTGGTGTATGTTTTGTGATAAGTAGCCATACCCCAAAGAAAGCTTGTAAGCTCAACAATCAAGACCCCGTACTACAATACAAAAGACAATGTTAAAAGAGTACGTATTTAAAGTAAAAAAATGTAAACAACAAAAAGGGTAAAGAAAATGCAACCAAATCTTTTGCAACTCTCACGAAGAAAGCATCTACAAATCGGAACATGCTGCAAGTAATATAAATTCACTATTAGAGACACTAGTACATTCGGGTTAAATACAGGCGACCTTTTTTACATATTGCCGACGTCATGACGTCGGCACCATAAGTTGCCGACAACATGACGTCGACAGTCACTTGTCGACAATGCTCCGTTGGGATTTAACTTCCCGACAAAAAACCCCGACGACAATGTGGGACCCACACGATTTTCCAGTCAAAGGTTTTTGTGATTCGACAATATTTTCCCAACGACACGTCGTCGGAAATTTAATTAATAATTAACGATTTAATTATTAACTTTAATTACTTTATAAATACTACCGACGACATGACGTCAATATTAATATATAAAGATCAACAAAAAATTAATAATACCGACGTCATGACGTCGGTATTATTTAAAAAAAAGTCAACAAAATGATACATAATATCTAATAATCAAAAGCTACATTTAACCAACCAAGAAACTAAAATGTAAACCGCAAGTCTATAAAACCAAAAACAAGATCAAATAAAAAAAAAAAAAAAAAAAAAAACCTCACTCTTCATAAAAATATTCAAAGAAAACCATTGTCTTGAACAAACACGATATAATATCAAAAATGGATTAAATATGAGTCTATAGATAATAAACAACACAATCGTTTTTCGAAATAAAATTGTATAATCAAATATTTAAAGTTATATATCAAATCTCTCATAAAGATAAAATTATATAAAACAATATATAGCGATGGGACAGAGCGGTTTTTCGGTTCGGCGTACGAAACCAAAAACAGTCTCAAATATTCGGTTTTCATAAAAATCAAAACCACCCTCATCGGTTTGTCGATTGGGGCAATTTTTTTAGTTTGGATTTTTCAGTTTTTTTTGCTATCAGTTCGGTTTATCGCATTTTGCGCTAACTCCTAAAGGATAAAAAAGGATTATATATACTTAAGGTTATTAATTATTACTAAAACCAAAGGGCTTTGTCTAAGTTGGTACCTACATCCGAAAAACTCATAGGACCAATGGAGAGATTTTGCGGGTAAAAGGTCAAAGGATTCGAATCTCGGCTTGTGCTCACTTCAGTTTGTGTCCTACAGAGCCATAAGAGTTGTCAGAGCTATTTCTTGTGTGGTGGAAAACGCCTATTGCCAAAAGACACCTAAGGTCAGGGTGTTCCGCCGATTTACACCTTTTGTGGATTAATTATTACTAAATTTCAATATTTTATTATTCTTGTTTCTGTAATTTTATTTATAATTATCAAAATTAAATTTTATATTATTATTATTTTAATTTGTATGACTTATAATTATTAATAAACTTAAATATTATCTTATTATTGTTATTATTAAATTATTAGTATTATTTTTGTTATTACTTTTTCGAATCAGAATCACTTTTCAGCAACCAAATACGTGCAGTTTTTTCAGATTATAATGCCACTAGATTTTAAATCATTTTCAAGTTATAATTGAGCTAACAATTTACAATTCTTTTAAAATCATTTTGCGAACCAAACTGGTCTTTTCGATAATGTTGCAAGTATTTGAAGTTTGAATTTCTGTTCAAATGATTAAAGGTGAACAAATGCATGCCATTGTAATTAAGCTTTATTTGTTTGTCAACATTTTACTTAATATCTAGGTATGAGGAAAGTTCTATACGAAACAACATTTATCTAAGAAATAAACCAAAAGATCTCAAACATCTATCCTCCTTCCATCCAATAATTTAGATTAATTAGCATTTTAAAATAAAAATATATTGAGGGGCATTTTAGTCATTATCTAAAACTAATAATACACCTCTCACTCACCTTTAACCTCCCAAACACACACACACTTCTTCCGATCTGTCATATCACTATAAACCGTCGCCGAGCTGATGTTGATCGCGCCACCGATCTATTTTTTTCAAAGATTGTCAATCTGACGCTGGGAAGCAATTTCTGGATCATCAACAACAACCACTCATTCAGACAAAGACGACGTCGTTTTGGTCCATTATGTTTTCCCTTCACGCCACCACGAAAATTTACACGTCACTCCACCACTACAACATCACCAACCATCTTCACTCGTTTGATTTGATGTTGCTCGCGTGTTTGTGATTGGAGAGTGATTGCGTTTCAAGTGGGTTAAGGAGAAAGAAAAATTAACTTTAAATACGATGAAGATTAGAAGCAAACCCGGTGAAAAATATGTACTTTTCTGGTGAGACGTGTATATGGACGAGGAAGATGTATTGAGATGTAATAGTGAAAATGGACTAGTATGGCCTATTTTCTGTTATTCACATTGAAAATGGACTAGTATGGCTTATTTTCTGTTATTCACATTGAAAATGGACTATAATGGCTTATTTTCTGTTATTCACATTGAAAATGGACTAGTATGGCCTATTCTGTTATTCACATTGAAAATGGACTAGTATGGCTTATTTCCAGTCATTCGTTGAAATCTAAAGATGTATCGAGATATAATAGTGAAAATGGAGTTTGGTGACAATGAATCGGATAGTAGGAATAATAGCATAAGAGAGAAAAACTTTTTGTTTTGTGGCTTGCAAAATTCTTTTTCTTTTGTTGACTAATATACTGAGGGCATTCTTCTTTGACAAAGTTTTTTTTAATGTTGTGTATATTTTTTTGGAGACAATTTGTCAAATACTAAAATACTAAAAAAATCCCATGTGATGCACCAAAGAATCCCATGAGATTCACAATGAAACCTTTTGAGATTCATACTGAATCCCATGTGATTTCATACAGAATCCTTTGTGATTTATCGACAAGATAAATCATACAGAATCCCATGTGATTTCATACAGAATCCCTTGAGATTCATACAGATATTCATAAAGAGATTCAAAGAGCTCATTTCAACAATCATATAAAAAAAACGTCTACCCTTAAAAAGCTGTGACATAAAAGTATAAAACTCAAAAACAGTGATTTACTCATTTTTACAAATCACTTGTGATTTTTTAAAAATAACAAATCACAAGTGATTTTTTTACGAATCCTTTGGGATTTTTCTGGACGGAAATTTTGAAAAAAAAAAAATTCATCGAAAGTATATAAAAGTGCATATCTATAGAAAGATGATTTAATTCTCGTCGCGATGGTGTATTTTTCGTAGCTTGAAGATTTACCGTTTGCAAGATATGTTAATTTTTTTAAAAAGGTGGAAAATGAGTTTTTATATTAAACGAGCTAAAATGCCAATTTTGTTTTTTTTTTTTTTTTTTTTTTTTTTTTTTTTTTTTTTACCGTTGGATGAAATCAAAATGGAAAGCTAGGATGTGCTTATTTGTTCTTTAGATTTTTTTTATTTGTCATGGATCTCGGTATATGGTAATGCAATCATAAAGCTTCTCACGTCGTGGTATTGCCCGTTGAAGATGTTGAATTCTTTGCTAATCAAAATGAGTTAAACAAACATTTTTTTGTTTTTTTTGGTCAACATTTTGACATTTGGACATCGTATTTATTTCTTTTCATTTTCATGAATTTTTTTCTTATGCTAATTGTTAAAGTCACAACGACACTGTTATGGTCTCTACTCTCAAAAGGTCAAATCGGCCTACGTTGATTGGTTTACCATGCATAAGTTGTAGGGGTGTTCGCGGAGCGGTTCGGTTCGGTTAGTTGAAAGATTTAAATTATCCATCGCGGGGCGGGTAACTAATTTTACTATCCGAAACCGAACCGTACTAGGCGGGTAATCGGACAAGCGGGTACCCGAAATGAGCGGTTACCCGCGGTTCGGGTCACGGTTAACCATTTTAGATATTTAATCGAGTTTAACCTTTTAAACAATAACATGTTCTAAAATGTAAAATGTCATTTTAGTAAAATTAAATGACATTTAATAGATAATAATTATATAAAAGTTATTCCGTTAGAATAATTACATTCAAATATCCATATATAATCAATTAACAAAATAATAGTTATTCGACGTTTATAGATTACAATCACATTTATCAACTTTAACACATAAATGTTTAGAAATGTTCACATTAGGAGCGAAAAAGGCGTTATACAATAAAATTAGTGCAATAATATAATTAATACTTGTACAATTATTTGAATATTTAGTTAAAAAAAACCTTCATGTATTAATCACGGTTCGGTTCGGTTAACCGCGGATATCAAAAAATAAAAACCGAAACCGAACCGTGATAAGCGGGTTTTTTCGGTTTCGGTTTCGGTTTCTTCGGTTTCGGGTTTTTTCGGTTTCGGATTTAGCGGTTCGGCTCGGTTCTTCGGTTTCTCGGATTTTTTGAACACCCTTACCATGCAGTCTTCAATTTTGCGTCTTTGACTTAAAGCAGCTGTCCGGCCCAACCCGTCCTCTCGTTTTCGTCCTCTCTTACCCAACAAATGGTATGCAATAAAACTCAAAGCGTGTGGTCCAATATATGAGCTGATAAATTTACGTACGGCACAAATTAATTTAAAACAAGTTGGGAAGCCCGGGCGTTGCCCCGGGACTTTTTTGTTTTATTTTGTTTTTGTGATATTTTTTTTCGCACGTTATTATGTATTTGCATGTTTTTATTAAGATTTCAATGTATTGGTTTATTTAAGTTTTTTTTTCATATATAAAGGTTTCCTCATTAAAACGGTGTTGGTAGCAAAAAGATATACAGTAATTAGTATATTTCTTTTTAAAGTTAACTAATTTGGTACACTTTTTTTTTTTATTTTTTTTTTAATTAATTATTGAAGGAGTGAGTGGGTAGATGACTTGGCATTGTTTAATCATATATAGAAAAAAAGCAAGCGTTCCATTTTTTTTGTATGTATCTAAAAAAATCACGGTTATTTCTCACACACAACTTTTTTTCATTCCTAATTATAAAATTAGGGTTTCCTGAAGATTCATATTTAAATTAACTGTTATCTGTTGTAAATCTGTAAGTAAAGTTTATACTTTATTGAGTTTTAAATTATAAGTCGATGTGTTAATAAGGGTTTATAATTCGTTGTTTCAGTTGGATATGGTGCCGAAGTTTCCTAAGTTATTAAAAATTGCTTGTGAAATTGGTGATAGACGATTGGAAAAGGTTCTGCAGGCCATTTTCTTGCGTGAGAAGGAGGCTTATAAAGGTGCTGAAAAGAGTTATAATGAAATGATTGAAGAGATATAGGCGAGGGTCGAACATAGGCATGGGATAATTGCTGAGCTAAAAAAGTTTTTGCCTGATTCTGTGTTGGATGATTGTGTTGCAAATTTGAGAGATGCAGAGCAAGAGGATATTGCTGAAATTGGGCGTTTGATTAACATGAGTCATGTTGCTGCTTTACGTGTTGGTGAGAAATCCAGAATCATTAAGAAAATTAGAAACTTTAAATAAGCTTGCTGGTTTATGAACACTTTTTGCATGTAATGCTGTTGATGTGAAGTAGTCTTTTGTGTTAGTTTGATGGGTAAGGAGATGGGTTGTATTTTGTAGGTGTTATAGTTGTTAGTTCCAATGTATTTGGAATCTGTTTATGTTGCTAAATGCTAGTGGTAATGTATGTGTAAGTTGTAGAATGTTGGTGTAAATATTAATAAAATTATAAGTTTAATGTAAATGATCGTGTTTTTTGAATCCAATTTGTGAAGAGGTTTTGTGTTTTAATCATTTGTATTACATTGAGTCAATCAAAAAGTGATGTAAATGTTATATCTACATTGAGTCAATCGAAAAGTGATGTATATGTTATATCTAAAGTGCCATTTATGTTATGGAATAAATAGTTATAAAAGAGCAATGTTAAATAAGTAGGTGCAACAGATATATATTATAACTGCTAATAATAACCATAGTTTTTTGTACATAAGGTTTCATATTGATAAGATCAAACATACCAAAAGTAGGTATTCTTAAGCAACATTTTCAGTTTTAAATATTTACATAAAGGATTTTTTAAGACTGCGTTTTAATAGTTTGTGGCAGTCATCAAAAGGTTAGCCATTGTCGTCTTGCATACTTAAGGTTTCTTCTTTTTGTTCTCTGGTTGTTCCTCAAACAGTTGTCTTTTACTTGTTCTGCGTGTGATGTCAGAAGTCCCTTCTGTTTTGGATGTTTCTGTTTTTGATCTTGTTTGCATACCTATGTAAGCAGATGGGGGTGTTCCTATTTCTGTAACACAAAATGAAAGATTAGAATTTAGATTATCTTATTTTTAATCTATACATATAGTGTAACTGGAAAAGCATAACCTTGCAAATTCTCTGCTGCTTCTGTCAATGTTGGTGTTAAAATTTCTGTAATAGTAAATAAATAGTGGAATTAGTATTTATGAAAAAATGTTTAATAAAAGTATTCGGAAAATTTAAAAAGAGTATTACCTTGTGAATGATGTTGCTGTGCTGTTGGTGTTTCTGTTGCTTCTGTAATTGTCTGAATTATTGATGGTTCAGTAGTTTTGGAACATTCAATGGTTTCATATTCATGTGGTGTTGATGCAGAGACTGTGGGTAAAAATCACAAAATTATTAGAGGTTAGAGGATCTGCAAATTAATGATACAGTATAGTGATACAATTACTGGTGAATTACAAATACCTGACGTGTTTGGTTCTAGATGTTTTGTTCTGATGGGTTTGTCGAAAATCTCATTGAAAACAAAATCTGGTGGTCCTTGTCTGTTTGACATGTTATAATGAAACTGAAAAATGTGTTTTTGGCCCAGAATGGCATAGAGTTGTTCAGGGAATTCTGTGGGGTCAGGGTTTTGTAGAGATGCAATCAATGAGTCACAGTCAATGCCAACAATATCATCTGCTTTCGGTGTGAAGAATGTGATCATTGCTGTAGCCGTCTCATCTGTAATATATGCTTTGAAATTGTATCTGCATATATAAGTTTATTTTATAATTTGAGTTGCATGATTTATACTATTTACGCTTACTAAATTTTTTTTTACCTGTTCGCTGGAGCTGGGACTGGTCCATGAATTCTGCATTCATATAGGTCTCCATTCTTGTCGACTTTTAAGGAGCAATTGTTGCAAGACTTGTAATACCATTCCCTTGATGTGTTCAGACTTGTTATGGTTGCTTCACAGGTAAATCGAACTCCCTATTTTATTATAGTAATTTAATTTTTAGTTTTCTTTTTTTTTTTTTTTTTTTTTTTTTTTTTTTATTTTAAAGTGTATGGTTTATATGGTTAGAATTTACTTGATAAGCAGTTGCCGACTATTTTAAAGAAAAAGTTAGTAAGATTATCATGATGCTAGGATTTTTATTTTATAAAAAGTATAAAATGCAAATTTAGGGTACTTACTTTAAATTCTGGATCTCAATTCTACGATGCAAGACCTGGTTTTTATTTGGGTTGCCAATTTTTTCTGTTTTAGTAGATCCCATGTAGCATCCTATATAGTCTGCTAAATTTAAAAAAATATTGTGACAAATGAGTGCCATATATAAGTGTATATTTGAATATTATTACAATTACCTGTGAGAACTGGATGGGATTTTCTTGTTTTATCATTTGGATCAACCACCCTGCCTGGTAGCTGGTTATAAGAGATGAAGTCGAAAAAATGATTTGGAAATCCAGTGTCTTCAATATCATCAAACTTTGTCAATCTAGTGAATTATAATGTTGTTTTGTTCTGCAGTGTTTGCTGCCAACTATCTGTTGGAATGCATGAGAAGTCAGATATGCGATATGTTCTTCCGGGCACAACAATTGAGGTAAAGTGGCTCATTTCGCTGGCATTCATATTTGCTTGTATTGCATCCCCTTGTTTGTATAAAAGTGTTATTGAACAGTTATTTATGTATATAAAATACCTTTTTATCTAATAAGATTGCCCGAAAACCTTTGTCTGCTGTGTTTGGAGGATCCCGATGTATTGATGACCGGTATACTCAAATAAGTACATATTATTACTATCATTTATCCTATTAATTTGACTTGTTTTATTATATTATGTATGAGGATTGATACTTAATCGTTTACTTTTGTAATTCTCAGTTGAAAACAAGCATTTGGTGAAACTTGGCGATTTTGGACTAATTATGGAGCAAAACATGCAAGAAGTTAAGAGTCTACCGAAATGTAAAAGATCAAGACTATTCTACTCCAGATGCGCCGCATCTCACTTATGACATGCGCCGCATCACTATCAATATTTCACCAGATACGATCCAAGATACAAGAGGACATGCGCCGCATCCTATTATGGAGTTACGCCGCATCTTCTGGCGGTGTACGAATATTCCTGAATATTATAATCTTGTACCCCACGCGAAGTTAAGTAAATGCGCCGCATCTACTTACTAGATGCGCCGCATCTTACCCTCAGACAGAAACTATAAATACCCCAAGACCAGACGAATTTCGAGTGACACATATTATATCCGAAGACCGAAGACCAGAAACCTAGGACGAATTCAGTCAAGGCGGCAGCACAAGACACACCCAAATCAAAGATACAAGAGCTGTAAGAAGGTGCTGCATGTGTTTAATTCATTAAGTAGTTTTGTTTTATTGTGTTAGTAAACTTTAATTCATCAAGATTGGTGGCTTGTGTAATGTGACAACGGAAAGATTGCACTCCCTTAAAACTGCTTTCTCATTAATTAAAGTTTATATGTTGATGTCATTGGTGACTTTTATTAGTGCATTGATAACCTCTGTGTCTAGCTGAGCGTTGATCGGGTCGCCATGCCTCTGCCCTCGCCTGTTTATTAGATCGCCTATGCATTCTATGGTCTGTAGAAAAGTAGGAGAAAGATAAACGGGATAGTCATAAGTAATCATTAAGGGTTTACTCGCCGATAATATTAGAACCAACGAGAAAGGACTTAATCTTGGTGCGTTGCATCGAACTATACACTTCATATAACACTAGCAATAAAACAAGTGACAAACTACTTATCATAAGGACAGCCCTCTTATTGTCTCGAGTATTTATCTGTGTACGTGTGTGCTACTTGCTGATTCGTGCCTATTGGTTTAGTTTATTATTTAATTGCAACCAAATCGTGCCAGTCTCTCAGGCTGAACCTCCTTGCGTTAGAATAGGTTGTATAGCTAACTTAATATATTAAAATACTAATTAGAATAACGAGATAATACGTTCCACTCTTAGTGATCGACACTCTACTTACCATTATATTCATACTGACCGGGTACACTGCTCGTTAAGTGTGTGTGTTATTGATAAGTCGGCTAAATATAAATTTAAAACTTGAGTAGGCATTAAAACTGCTAAACCGCAACGACACACGCTACGCATCAAGTTTTTGGCGCCGTTGCCGGGGAGTGAATTGTTATTATCTGTTAATTTGATTAGTATTTTAATTAGGTTTTTAATTTTTTTTCTCTAACCGCTAACTTTGTTGTGTATTAGATTAATTTGCATTCATTGTACTATTTTGCATATTTTCTGTTTTTGTGTGTTATTTGTTTGCTTTTGTTTGTGTTTATTTTCGTGTGTTTTTATTTGTTTTAATTTTTAGTATTTTTTGTTTTCTGCTATCGTTGTACTGAGCTAAATCAAACGATACGGCGCATCTGATTTCTCAGATACGGCGTATTGCGTTTAATTTTTATAAAATACAACGCGTTTATTTAATTCGATACGACGCATCTTTTCCCCAAGATACGGCGTATCTGTTTTTAATAAGAAATTTTTTCTAAGCGATAAAGCGATACGACGCATCTTTTCCCCAAGATACGGCGTATCTGTTTTTGATAAAAAAAATTTTTTTTCTAAACTTTAACGCCATACGACGCATCTGCTTTAGCAGATACGGCGTATCTATTATTTTAATTAAAAACAGTTTTCGAATTATTAAACAGATACGGCGTATCGATTTTTATCGATACGGCGTATCTTCTGAATCAAAAATCTTATATTTTGAAACGTAACGAAAATACGGCGCATTAACATTTGTTAATACGACGAATATAATTTGATAAATATAGTTGATTTTTGATATTTACTTTGATCGGTCCGCTACTCTCGTGTGCAAGTTGTTTATTTTCAGGATAAAGGATGATTCAAGCATCACCATAAAAGATTACATTCTGAACCAAACCGAGAGAAGCTAGCTGGAGTGATCAAACGTAACCTCTTCGATTATTCAACCAGCCCAAAGGGAAGTTCTCTACATTATAATCTCAATTTTATTATCCATATTATACATCTGATTCAAATTGTAATCTTAATTTTGTACGCTTTAAAACGATATTTGTTCCTAACCTCGGAATAAATCCTTATCCACTAAACAATAAGATTACAATCATTAATAAAACGTTTATGCCTATTGCTCTTATTTTGAATTAAATTACATCATATGGTATAACCGTTTTACCCCAAGTTTGATATATAAAGAATCGTGTTGCGGAGGCCAAGGTACGTTCCTCATTTAAATTTCGTTCACTAACATAGCGATACGGCGGATCTAAATATCCAAAGCGCCGTATCTCTGACCATCTAGGACTCATTGACTAGTCAACGAGATTAAATAGATACGGCGCATCCAATTTTCCAATACGGCGCATCTTTTTGCCCTATAAATACGACGGGAATGCGCCGGATCTAAAATCTTTACCGCAAAAACTCACACAGTTAAGAACTCACACACAGTAAAACTATACTCTAATTCCGATCATTTTTCCTAAATCCACCTTTAATCCGATCTATAATCTTTCTCCTAATCATAAAATTAAGGTAATTACTCAATTTCGATTTAATCTTGTTTAATATGAAAATTAGGGTTTATGTGATTAAATTGATTTGTGCTTAAATGATATAGAGGTATGATTAGGACTAGTATTAGATGATCTTCCCCGTGTTTAACTTGCGTAAATCATCGAATTTCTGGCCTAGTTTGATTTAACCGAAAATTTTGGGTTTTGAATTCGACTTTGAATATTTAGCGGGAAGATGGATTAGTAGAATGTAATGAGCTTTTAGAACTGATATAAGAGGTATATGCTACTGTGATATTTAGTGGTAGTTTACGTCACGGATACGGATTCTTGAAAAGTCTGCCTGACCCCCTTTATTTAAACTGATATGCTTTTGGATGTGGCGCATCTGGGTTGATTGATGCGGCGTAACGACCTTTTCCAAATTAATAAAACTCTAGATACGCCGTATTGCTTAATCTAGATACGACGCATCCCAATACGCCGTATCTCATCTCTTGCTCCGCATCTCTTATATTTCGTGCAGATACGCCGCACTGATTAAATCAGATGCGCCGTATCCACCTTTCTTGCAGACTGCTTATTAACTTTGAAAATTTATTTCAGATGGAACTACCAGAAGTTGCACAAAGACACCAGTGGTTACGCTTCGAGAACATGGGGCTAACCCCTGGCACTTTGGAGGACTACTTACGGAGACTTGAGTCGATTTACTTTAGGAGGATATTCAGGGTACAGGTTTTGGATTTTGATGATGTGGGAATTATTGGGGCTGGACATGCTGCTGAGAGTTTACAGCATAGGATGGAGATGATAGTTACTGGAGATGATGAGGAGGTGGTGTTCAGATCTAGTGCTTGGGAGAGACTGTTCAGGATTGACGAGCCCTTGGTACGGGAGCTCATGATGGAGTTTTTTAGTACATTTTACTACAGAGAGGCGGATACTGGTTTGGATATTGCGGACACCCTTGTGTTTAGTCTGGGTGGGGTGCCGAGGCAGATGTCTATGAGACAGTTCATTCTGGCCATGGGTTTGCATACGGTTGAGGAGCTTGAGTCAGATGGGTTTGACAGATATTGGGATGATAGTTTGCGAGCGGTCCCTGACAGAGCATTATTCAGTGATTACTGGGATAGGATTTCTTCGGGGGGTGACATCCTTACTTCTACCCCCTCTTACACTTTGATCAGGGAGCCGATGAGGAGGCTGTGCCACCGTTTGATAGCACTTGCCATTGCTGGGAGGGGTCAGTCACCTGAGAAGGTGACCACTCTGGACCTCTTCCTCCTTAGGAGCATGGATGAGAGGTTGTCAGTGAACATCCCCCACTTTTTGGCACACTACCTCCACCGATCAGCTGCAGGGAGAGATCGGAGGAGCCATATGACTGGCGGGCATTTTGTTTCTCGGCTGGCCCGCCATTTTGGAGTCATTGGAGCGGAGATTCCAGCGGGGCTGGAGGTTGTGGTGACCCATCTCCCGGTTATTGACAGGGATTACTTGGTTAGGCTTGGGATATGCCAGCTGGCTATGGGAGAGTACGTTTGGGTAGCATTAGGGCCCGCCAGAGCTGCAGGACCAGAGGCGGAGCAGGGAGGCCCTCAGGGACCTCCGGCTGCTGCTCCAGCCCATCAGGAGGAGCCGCAGGCACCAGTACCCCCACCAGTCCCTGTACGTACCATGGGTCAGAGAGTCGAGGCAGTCGAGGGGGAGTTGAGAGCGTTGAGAGGGATTGTTGATGGTATGAGGAGAGATTCAGAGTGGCTGGTTATGAGTGTGAGCAGACTCTTGGAGCAGCAGGGTATTACCCACACCCGTTCAGATGGTACTCATGTTGCGGGAGTGACACGTGCATACGCTCGCAGAGTCCGGCCTAGGACTGATGATGCCAGCACCTCAGGGACCCACCCACACGACCAGACTGACCCTTGATCTCTTGATTCCACGTGTTATTTGACATTGTTCCATGCACATTATTATTATTCTTTTTGGATTATACTAATCGCTGTTCTCAATTATGCATTTGATGTTTCAGTTTATATTTCTTAACATGCTTGACAAAGACTGGCATTAAGTTCAGCATGAGAGTACGAGAGGACGTGAGAGATAAACCATGGAACGAGCCATTTTACAACAGACTGTTTGCAGTCTGGATGGTGAACACATGCGCCGCATCTGCTAAACAGATGCGACGCATCCTATCTTTTATTTCTTTTTAATTTATTTTTGTTTCAGGCCGCAGAGGATACGGCGCATCTCAATTCTGAGATGCGACGCATCTCCTGCAATGGTCATATCTTATTTTAGTTTTTCTGCATTTATTTTTATTTTCGAATTTAAAACTTTTTATCAGTTTATTTTAATGCGGTGCATCCCTGGTTAAGGATGCGGCGCATCTTTTATTCTGATCCGTATTTATTCCAGGCTCGATACGGCGTATCTTCTTCCATAAGATACGGCGCATCGACTGACCTGATGATTTTCATTTTTAATTTTTATGTTTTATTTTTACCTAACTACTAATGTGTTATGCAAGTTTGAACCTTTCTTATCTTAGGTGTGTTTTAAAGCCTTGGTGGTATTATAGATTCCTGCATTTCCTGTGGATACATCGAATATGAAGCTTAAACGTTCTAATCCACAAGAAAGATGATTTTTGCTCTTATACAAATGGAGGATCATACCGAGCAAATCTCAGGGGAGTTTTTCTGTTCTAATTCTTTTATTTTCCAGTTTTTAACCTTTTATACAAACAACGAGGACGTTGTTTAACTTAAGTGGGGGGATTGGAGAATTAGAACACTTAACACTTACTTGTCCTAAACTTTTCAAAATATGCTTAAAATGTGCTTAATATATCAAAATTTAAAATTTTTAGCATGTTTTTGTTTAAAGTCTAAGTTGCATAGCTGCACACATGACGTTATTTTTAAAATTGTGATTTTTCAAAATTCACAAATCTATGAGTGTGCCGGTGACTTGTAAACTTTAGAACTTGGCTTGTATACTATTCGAGACCACCATAATAAGTATTATTTATATAATTGGAATGACTTGTCTAAATTGGTAAATTTCTAGGATTACACCCAAATAGCCTTTATATGTTATGTGATATTAACTAACTACACTGGTTAGTTAACCCCCGTAATAACCCTTTTGTTACTCTCATTTTTAGAGTAAGATACCCCTAGAAAAACACTCAGAGCCATTCCTTTCGTTTCTTACACCTTTGTTAAAATGTTTCGTTACACCTTAAACCTTAGCCTACCCTGTAGATTAAAGTCTGTGGTTGGTTAATTGCTATAGGCAAAGTGTGTTTCCTTACATTACCTGTGTTCGCGTGCGTAATTCATTATCTATGGTTAGGTCGGGAAATTGCACAATGCAATTGGAGTGAAAGTAAATATTGTATATCTTTGAGTTTATTTTTTTTTTTCGTGTGTTTACTACTTTCACTATTACCGTTATTTCTGAAGTCATGAAAAGTATGGAAAAATTATCCAGACTTATTGTTATAGTGATGTGGTGAAATTTTACACATCTATGTTTATGTTAAAAAAAAAAAAAAAAAATCGAAAAAATGAGAAAAGAAAAAGAAAAAAAAAAGAGAAAAAAGTTGGATGTTTATTTTAACCAACGATGTAAAGTTATGTAAGTGGTCGATATCACCACTAGTTGTTGTATATTTGGATTGAATGGGAGTTGGCAGTTATGGGAACGTCAACTAAGGTTTATTATTTGATTAAGATCTTGTTGAGTATAATTCGTGTCTACCTAAAGCGTGTGTTTCAAGTGTTAAAGCGTAAGTTATTCAATGATATGAGTCTTATTCATGGGATGCTTGGGATAGTGATTAACCACACTTAGGATTTTAATTTATTTGTTTTGTTTATTTTTTCATTTTACACCAATTTATATCCCAAATATTATCCATACCCTTTATTATTCTTTATCCAACCAAACCTTTGATTTATTGAGATTAGGGATTTGAGCAATCTTAAGTATCGTAGTCGTGGATTCGGCTATGTATTTATGATTTTGTCGCCCTTTTTGATATATTATTATTGGTGAAGTTTGGACCTATCTTTAGCCTATTCGAGTTAAGGATTTGAGCAATTGCAAGTATCGTGTTCGTGGATTCGATCATGTATTTGTGATTTTGTCGCCTTTTCTGGAATTTGAGATCGATAGTGATTAAGAATAATTAACCCTTAAGCCTAAAAACCCTTTTTACCGCTTTAGACTTGTTATTCCTTTGCTTTAGTGGAGGAGATGTGTATACTTGCCAAGCTTATGATAGAATATTCGTCGGGACTGGACAGTTAAACGATTAGATTTGCTTTTATCAAAATATTTTATTTTACTTCTAATTCGTTAAGTGTTTGGTTGTATGATTATGACAAAAACGAATACATGCTTAAATATAAAAATAAATCCTAATATCTTTTAGGATACATTTTCATAAGATTAATTCTAAGGTTTACTTGGGGACAAGTAAAGTTCAAGTGGGGGATATTTGATGAACTCAAATAAGTACATATTATTACTATCATTTATCCTATTAATTTGACTTGTTTTATTATATTATGTATGAGGATTGATACTTAATCGTTTACTTTTGTAATTCTCAGTTGAAAACAAGCATTTGGTGAAACTTGGCGATTTTGGACTAATTATGGAGCAAAACATGCAAGAAGTTAAGAGTCTACCGAAATGTACAAGATCAAGACTATTCTGCTCCAGATGCGCCGCATCTCACTTATGACATGCGCCGCATCACTATCAATATTTCACCAGATACGATCCAAGATACAAGAGGACATGCGCCGCATCCTATTATGGAGTTATGCCGCATCTTCTGGCGGTGTACGAATATTCCTGAATATTATAATCTTGGACCCCACGCGAAGTTAAGTAAATGCGCCGCATCTACTTACTAGATGCGCTACATCTTACCCTCAGACAGAAACTATAAATACCCCAAGACCAGACGAATTTCGAGTGACACATATTATATCCGAAGACCGAAGACCAGAAACCTAGGACGAATTCAGTCAAGGCAGCAGCACAAGACACACCCAAATCAAAGATACAAGAGCTGTAAGAAGGTGCTGCATGTGTTTAATTCATTAAGTAGTTTTGTTTTATTGTGTTAGTAAACTTTAATTCATCAAGATTGGTGGCTTGTGTAATGTGACAACGGAAAGATTGCACTCCCTTAAAACTGCTTTCTCATTAATTAAAGTTTATATGTTGATGTTATTGGTGACTTTTATTAGTGCATTGATAACCTCTGTGTCTAGCTGAGCGTTGATCGGGTCGCCATGCCTCTGCCCTCGCCTGTTTATTAGATCGCCTATGCATTCTATGGTCTGTAGAAAAGTAGGAGAAAGATAAACGGGATAGTCATAAGTAATCATTAAGGGTTTACTCGCCGATAAGATTAGAACCAACGAGAAAGGACTTAATCTCGGTGCGTTGCATCGAACTATACACTTCATATAACACTAGCAATAAAACAAGTGACAAACTACTTATCATAAGGACAGCCCTCTTATTGTCTCGAGTATTTATCTGTGTACGTGTGTGCTACTTGCTGATTCGTGCCTATTGGTTTAGTTTATTATTTAATTGCAACCAAATCGTGCCAGTCTCTCAGGCTGAACCCCCTTGCGTTAGAATAGGTTGTATAGCTAACTTAATATATTAAAATACTAATTAGAATAACGAGATAATACGTTCCACTCTTAGTGATCGACACTCTACTTACCATTATATTCATACTGACCGGGTACACTGCTCGTTAAGTGTGTGTGTTATTGATAAGTCGGCTAAATATAAATTTAAAACTTGAGTAGGCATTAAAACTGCTAAACCGCAACGACACACGCTACGCATCATGTATCCATGCCCGGTATACTTTTGCTTCTAAGATTTTATCTCTGTCTTCGGGTTTTAGATCACTGATATTACTCAGTGCCATCCTGCACATAAGGGAAATATAGGTTAACACATACTTATAGGTTAACAAAAGTATAAATGCAAATATCATGCATGCAGCAAAAGATCATGGACCTTTATTTTTCAAATATTTTTAAATTTTTTTTTGTATACTATATTTTTTGTTGTGTTTGGGGGGTGTTCAGAGTCAGTTTTCATAAGAATTTTTAACCCATTTGGTGATGTTGCTCGAGAGAGTGCAACATATAGTTGCCCGTGACCAAATATTGGCTCCGGAAGATAGATGCCAATTTTGTTAAGAGACTGTCCCTGGCTTTTATTTATTGTCATTGCATAACAAACTTTCACTGGGAATTGTTTTCTTTTGAAAATAAATGGATAGTTGGGATCTCTGTGCGGCAAAGGAATTCTTGGAATGTAGACTTTCTCTCCGATCCTTGTGCCTGTAATAATTTCTGCCTCAATCAGTCTTGACATAAGATTTTTCACTATCATTCTTGTTCCATTGCAGAGACCACCTCCTAAGTTAACGTTTCGCAGCAACATTATAGGAGCTCCAATTTTTAAATGCAGTTTATTTGGTGGTAGACCTGGGAATCGAAGAGAATTCAAGTACTCTGGTGGGTATAGCATCTCAGTTGCAGCTCCTTCTTTTCCTATTGGAATTGCCTCGTCGGAACTTATGTACGTTCTAGCTTCTCCTTTGACCAACGATAAAACTTTTTCATTTATAATATCTGCAGTTTCATTTTTTGGGCACACTATTGCTTTTTGTTGCAACACATATGCAGTAGGTTTTTCTAGTGTATCTTTATCATAAATGAAATTGATGAGTTCTTCTATGTCGTTTTCGTCTTCTACTATTTGATATGCATCAGGAATTGTAACCCATGAAGAGTCTTGTGGATCTTCTTCATCTGGTTCTCCGATTTTACCATCGCCTATATTTAGTAACCATGAAGAAAACTCTTGGATTTTCTTTCTTTCATCTTCATTCAGCTGATTTTGTTGCAATCTCATGTTTTCTTTAAGCTTAAAAACTTTGAAATGTGCCCATAGGTATGATTTAGCTATCGAAGAACCAATTATGTCTGCTTTCGAGCCTTTTTTATTAACAGGAAGTGTTTGTCTAAAATCACCTCCTAGCATGATTGTTTTTCCCCCAAATAATTGTTCCGAATTATCCAGGATATCTTTAAGTGATCTGTCAAGTGCCTCAAAACACCGCCGATCATTCATTGGGGCTTCATCCCAAACTATCAATTCAGTTTCTTTCAATAACTTTGCCATCAATGTATTTTTTTTGATATTGCACATTGATTCTTCTGTTAACTCTAACGGCAACTTAAATCTTGAATGCGCGGTTCTTCCAGATGGTAACAACAATGATGCAATTCCTGAAGATGCAACGGCAAGCACAATTTTGCCTTCTGAATGCAGCTTGTTAATTATTGTTTTCCATAGGAAAGTTTTCCCTGTTCCACCATGCCCATGTACGAATACCAATTCTTGTTTATTCTGAGTCGTTGCACTGATTATGAGATCATAAATTTCCTTCTGATCAGCATTTAATTTCTCGAGAGAAATGGCTGCTTCTTTTTTAAGTTTTGCTCGATTGTAATTTTTTTCTTCCATCAATAACGTGTTTTCAAGATCAATTAGCAAATGCCGTGGGGGTAATAATAAACCAAATTCTTGAACTGACCTCGAAGAATTGTTCAAAATCATTTCTATCTCATACATGATATATCCTTTCATTTCTTCATCATTGACATGCAGATTTTTGACATGAGACATGTATGAAGCTTTTGTTGGTATATCATCTGCCATGATTCGCCAGTGCTTTTCCCATAGCCGAATAGGGTCTGCAACATCACAGTACAATAAAATATGTGCAAATAGGGTGCGAAGTTCTGAAGCTGATGCTGACAATGCTGCTTCTTCGAGTGTTGTATCCCATTCCTTGTCGTCATCAAGCAAGCCGAAAGCCTGACATGCTGCGCGATATGTAGGGAAGACTTTGCTATTCACAGTTTGAACATCTAGAAATGATGTGCAACCTTTTTGATGTGCAAGTAACATTCGGAAATAAAAGAGCTCTCCTGCACCTGGATGGACGTAAGCAAGGCGGCCAATTGCATATTTGTTTTTCTGGTGCCTACGTTTCCATTTCTTTAAATTTTCATACCAAACATATTCAGTAGGAAATTCCAGGTACGTCAGATGCCTGCCATCTTCATACAGCTGGTTGTATGTGAACCACTCTGTTAACGTTGTGAGTTTTCTTCCGCCATCTGCTAATACAGATCTCAAAGGCTCTTTATCACGAAAAATAATTGTCTGCATGTCTTTGAGATGAACTGCGAGAATCTGAACCGGTGGGTCCCTATAGTGAATTGGAAATTTTAAGATTTGCCAAAATGCTTCATGCGGACAGATAAACCGTCCGTCGATAAAGTTCTTGATTTCATCAATCTCTATTTTAGGTGCAGATGATGATGGTCCTGGATCAGCAATGGGCCGTATGATGCGAGCTACGATTCGATCTGTTCCTTTTGAAATATATTTGAAAAGATATTTTATCAACATGCTCCAGCCACAATATTCTACATTTATGTGTGCGTGAAACATGAGACATAGCAAGCGATTATAGGGAACGACATATGTGTTATCCAATTTGAACTGACCCCTCATTACGTACGCCTGTGTATTTCTTCTTCTGTAATGTACATGGCCATCTTTATCAAAAAAATGTATTGTTAATATATTTTTTTGGAAATTTTTTCTTGCAGTGTCCTTCTTGCATACATGCAGCTGAAGGGTTAGCATTGCCGCATGCATTGTGCATCATGAATTCTGCAATAACTCTATAAGCTTGAGGATCAGAGTCTTTATCAGCTATTTCAGCTAAAATAAATCTATTAATTTCTTCTGAATTCCGTATTTTGTCTTCCGAATGAACCCATAAAAGTGTGTGACAATGTGGAAGGCCACGTTTCTAGAATTCTATAGTATATAGAACTGCAAATAAAGAAAAAAATTATTATTTATAAAAAAAATTTTAAAACATATGTCCATGTATAAGTAAACAGAAATCTATATTAAAAATAAATAAATAAATAAATAAAAAAAAAAAAAAAAAAAAAAAAAAAACTATATTCAAAGTGATAATGTACCTGCAGCGCAGCGGCCAAATATGTTGCCTTCCTTTAATACTCGTATAAAATCTTCAATTTTTTGTTCAAACACACGATCTACTACATCAGCTCTGTCTGAAGGAGTCAGTTCTGGATATTCTGCCATGCGCCTTCTAATTTCCGGCCAATTTACATTACATGTAAATGTAATAAAAAATTGAGGGTTTCCATGAACACGACATATGGCGAGAGCATCAAGATAATGACTATACATATATCTTGGTCCACCTGTAAAACTGGCAGGTAGAATAATTTTTTTCCATATTTGATCTCCAACATAATCTCCTCTAGACATCGCATCACATAATCCTGCTAGACATTCACTTCTGAAATTACTTTGCTTTGCACGTACGAAATCAAGCCTTTCTTGCTCGATAGCACTGTATACTGACACGACATATTGCTGGAATAATCTTCCGCTTCTGAATATGTGTCCATATTCGCCTGACCGTTCGTGCAGCTGGTATATGTAATATTCATTCATAGAAATTTTTTTCCTTTTCCTGCGTGCATTAACACCGTTCAACTGCATTTGTATGTTGTAACCTGGTTGCCCGTATATGAATAGAAGAGGAAACTGAAGAGACATGTATGAACAATGAAGCTTGCTGATTCTTTTAGGCTCCTTGTTTTTGTACTCTATGATTACATCATACTCTGTTTGACTATTTGCGCCATCTTCAAATATTATTGCTCCAAGTGTTCCTGAAACCGGAAGCTGGTATTCTCGAGCGCCGATAACGTTATATAGCTGAATCTTAAATTCTGGAACATTGCTTCCGTTGCATTTGTCGCGAGCTGTCCTGAAAATCTTAACCAATTCATTATGTTCGTCTAATATTTGTATGAGCTTTTCAACTATTTCAGCATCCAAATTTGATTGACCATCATGAGTAAAAGGTTTCATTCTATTCGCCACTTCATTTTGTGTATCATAAATATAAAGCTGCAAAAATCTTGGGTCATCATTATCTTTTGGACATAGTGTACCTATCCAATGATACACTTGCACTGAGATCTTGAACACATATGGGCCTTTTCCATCATTTATTGATTCATCAATCTTTGCTCCAAATGATGTCATACTAAACATCTGATTATATGCGCGTATATTATCAAGGAAATGTTTATCTTTGAATAATTTCTTCAAACTTTCTGGAGGATCCAGATTTTTCTGAAAATATATTTGGCCTCCTCCACAACAACGATGATATATTGCCTTTTGGCCTATGTCTTTGCTTTTTAATCTTTCTCCATACCAAAAGTATGCATCACAATATTCACATCTTTGGTTGCAATCACCCAAGTCAATGTATAAATCAAATACATCTGCATCATACATAATATAAAAAAAATTAAATTTACTCATTAATATCATAAAATATACATGTAAATGGTTTACCATTCAATTTACTTACCTTTTGCATAAGATTTATTGGCACACTCAATTTTGTCTTCTAAAATAGGCTCATTATTCAGTGAAAATGATCTGGCAAATTTTCTTCTAAAACCTGTTTAATTATATATTTTTGTCATATATACATATCAGTATATACAACCATAATTTTCTGTTACAAAAAAATATGTGCAATATTATTTTGTTGCAAAAAAATTTGTGTTCCTGAAGAATTACCTGAATTTATTGCTTGCTGATTATACTCTTTGTTTCTTGCAGAATGATTTTCAGATTGTGGAAATTTGCTAAGATTTTCTGAATTCTTTAAGGTAAGTATATTTTATTTTTTCTTCTTTTCAACATGTACTTT
Source organism: Artemisia tridentata subsp. tridentata (assembly GCA_021014915.2). Taxonomy (NCBI): domain Eukaryota; kingdom Viridiplantae; phylum Streptophyta; class Magnoliopsida; order Asterales; family Asteraceae; genus Artemisia; species Artemisia tridentata. Next base: position 57,189,369 of record CP139502.1, on the reverse strand, counting down.
TTCTTTGCCTGCATTTATTGTATTTTACACCTTTTTAGTACAAAAAATAAATAATAACATATTAATGAGTAAAACAAATATACATAAATAACTTACCTTTGCTTGTCGTTGCATATGGTGCATCATTTTTTTTAAGCACATCAGAAGTTTGAAGTCGTTCTTTGACATAATCAATGGTTATATACTTAATTGGGTTAACATTAGTTGTTTCATTAGTACTCATGGTATCAAAGTATTGCTGAAATGCTGCATCATTTGCTGAAAATGTGCCTGCAATAATCAATGCAGCTGGATTAATAAAAATTATTATAAATAATATATTGTAAATAAAATAATTGAATAAAATTACCTTTATTTCTTCTTTGTTTTCTGTGATTTTTTTCCCCATATGTTTTCTTTCTCTTTCAGATGTAACAGAAGATATGCTTCTATTATCTGTACTTTGTAACCGTTCTTTGACATAATCTAAGCTTATATACTTAAGCGCATTAGCATTAAGTTGGCAATGATTAATTATGTTATCCGAGTACTGCAAACATCTTGTGTTGTTCGGTGAATATGTATCTGAAATAGTTCAATTTCATAGATTATGCTTCTAAATAAGTCTTTGAATCAATGAAAAGAATTCTAATAAAGGAAGTTATTAATTAAAGTTACCTGTATTTGTAGCAGATATTTGTTGCTGTAGGCCAGTAGCTGATGATGAATCATTTACTACAGAAACTTGTGATGCAACAAAAGGTATGTGTTGTGCAGTTTCACCTTTATAACCAATTGGCTGATGTTTAAGTGACTGTAACCCTTTTACTATTGCAGATGTTGAGAGCATTATATATGTTTTTACAAATATTGAGGGGAAAAGTAGATTAACAGAATGGCAAATATATACACCACTTTACAGAGCATAAATTTAATTATACATAAGTACCACATTAGTAAACCAAAACTGAAATTACAATTACTAAAATAAAAAAAACCATGGATTGTAGTAAGTATAATAAGTTTTAGAGAAAACATTATATACCTTTTAAGCAATGCTTAGTACAGCTTTTAATTTCTTTCTTGATTATATTGATGCAGGTTGGGATCTTATACTTGGTAGCCTAGATTTCAAGAACTCTGCGATCCCTTTGTTGTTTGTTCAGAATTTTAAGGAATTAATATGCAGAAAATGAAGCCAGAAGATGATGAAGCCAGAAGATGATGAAGCCAGAAGATGGTGAATCCAGAAGATGGTGAAGCCAGAAGAAGATGATATGCAAAAAATGAAGCCAGAAGATGCCAGAAAATGATTAATGCGATTGATATGCAGAAAATGAAGCTAGAAGATGGTGAAGCTTCTAGTTCAATCTTCCACAAAGTTTATAGTAGTGTACTCAATTAATAAGTGTACAGTGATGTATAATTATACTAAGTATTTTGTACACAAAAGGGCTCATTCACTGTACTACAGTGCAATGAGAAATGATAATTAACGATGCATTAATTGCATGGTGAATCAAATCAAGCCATTTGTCCAATCATTTCTAAACAACCAATCACATGACCACACATATGCACCAAACCATTAATGCTCACAGTAAAGACTTTGCTTAGACACCATCAACTTCCCTGAGCATACATTTAATTATACATAAGTACCACATTAGTAAACCAAAACTGAAACTACAATTACTAAAATAAAAAAAAACCATGGATTGTAGTAAGTATAATAAGTTTTAGAGAAAACATTATATACCTTTTAAGCAATACTTAGTACAACTTTTAATTTCTTTCTTGATTATACTGATGCAGGCTGGGATCTTTTACTTGGTTGCCTAGATTTCAAGAAGTCTGCGATTTCTTTGTTGTTTGTTCAGAATTTTAAGGAATTGATATGCAGAAAATGAAGCCAGAAGATGATGAAGCCAGAAGATGATGAAGCCAGAAGATGATGAAGCCAGAAGATGGTGAAGCCAAAAGAAGATGGTGAAGCCAAAAGAAGATGATATGCAAAAAATGAAGCCAGAAGATGCCAGAAAATGATGAATGCGATTGATATGCAGAAAATGAAGCCAGAAGATGGTGAAGCTTCTAGTTCAATCTTCCACAAAGTTTATAGTAGTGTTCTCAATTAATAAGTGTACAGTAATGTATAATTATACTAAGTATTTTGTACACAAAAGGGCTCATTCACTGTACTACAGTGCAATGAGAAATGATAATTAACGATGCATTAATTGCATGGTGAATCAAATCAAGCCATTTGTCCAATCATTTCTAAACAACCAATCACATGACCACACTTATGCACCAAACCATTAATGCTCACAGTAAAGACTTCACTTAGACACCATCAACTTCCCTGCCTTTTAGTATAGATATATAATTCCATGGCAAATGATACCCTTACACGTACTTCATGCATGTCTTCATCTATTTCTTTTTTAGCCAGAATACTCCAATTAATTGTAAACTTTCAGCAAAGAATTAATGTAGCCAACCATGAGTAATCACACACGAAATCGTAACTAGTCAGGTTTAAAAAGCAAACTCATATTAGGGTTGTTATGGTTTCCTCAGTTCATTTGGGTGGTTGGTTTTGAAACAAAAAATATAATGTTTCAGCTTTGTTTCGGTTCGAGTTCAGCTTGATTTTCGATATTTTTTCTACTCGTTACCAATATTCAACAACCTATCATATTAAAACATAACCAATCTCGACCACACCAATAAATCTGAAACCCATATGGTTTCTAATGTCATTTGTAGATTTAAGTTATGAGCCTTCTTGTTTATTTTTGCTCGCTCATTCGGGAATCAAAATCATAAGTAATAAGAAAACCGAAATGCTTGATTTGTGTCAATTATAGTCCAAGGAATTGCAAAGGAAATATGCAAAACCCGAGTCGTTTGTCCCGACGAAGATTGAATGGAATTGTGATTCGGGATCGTGATTCGTCAAGTGAATGTGAAAAAGTGAGTGATTGATTTGGATTACACTACGAATATTAAAATAACAAGTAACAATAACTAACTAAGCTAATGGAACAATTAAGCTAAGCATACTATCTAAAAATGCAATTAAAACGTTACGTGACGAAATTTAAAAACGTAAATAAAAGTGAATTTCTAAAATTTAAAACCTAAAAATGCAAAATAATTTTTCTTAAATCCTAAATATAAAAAGAAAATTTTTGGAAAAAGAAAAATATTTTTTTTGACTTTTTAATATTTTTTTATGAATTTAAAACTAGTTAAAACTAATTAAATGATTTAAAAATATTAAAACTAATTGGAAAAATCTGAAAATTTTTGAGTAATTTTAATTTTTAATAAGGAATTTAGGAAAAATATTTTGAGAAACTAATTTTGCTTAAATAAGCTGTAACAGTAAATAAGCACTTGAAAAATAAGCTAAAAATAAGCAAATGAAAGCCAAAAATTACAAGAAGCTCAGGAACTGATAAACTAACTATAATAAGCACAACACAACTGAAAGTGAACAATTAAGCACAAGTAATAAGCTGAAATTAAGTTGGACAGTTGCTAAGTCAAGGCAGATTCAAATGAGTGATTAGCACTTTTTCAGCCTACAATTAAGCTATCAAATAAGCTCTGAAGGTAAATCCCAAATAATAAGCTCAAAGCTACTATATCAAATTGCTTAAAATCAGAAAATGCCCAAAAGTTATTGATCAATTGAAGCTCAATTAAGGACTAAATCAGAAGGTCTTGGGGACAAAACTGCTGTTGCAGACTTAAGCAGTCCAGGGGGCTGATTTGCAATACTATTTTAAGCAACTTAATAAGCTAGAAATTAAGATACCAGATATTATCTTGAAAACTTGCACTATGAACTATGTGTAAACCAAAAATAAGGACCTAAGCTCAAGTAGATAAGCCACAAAACAAGCTGAGTTCAGCAGCTTTTGGGTGTGTTCTGCACATATAACTCAGACAGCAGATTTTGTATTTTGGCGCAAAACTTGTGTAACCTAGAGAAATTTAAACCAGCCTTTATATCCTGACTTAAACCAACAAAACTGACTCAGAAAAGCCTGAAGGGGAGTCCTATCAAGCTCAGCTTATGCAGGGGCTTATTAGGGCAGTTGAGCTTTTCTTAATCAACTTATAGACTCTAAACCTCAAATGACTTCAATATATCTTAACTACCTGCATTAACAACAATTCTAGTATCCACTAAACTCAATCAAACTTTACTCACTAGCAACAAATAACAACATTACTCTTCAAATTCTCAGATCCACAGTTATGATCAAAACAGAAACTATAATGAGACAGATGCAAACTAAATATAACTCTAATGATCAAACAAGCTATAATACTACTGAATCAAAGTAAACAACATCAAACAAAAATTAAACTACAGCAGCAGAACTAAGCTATAAAAGTTGAGTGGAAATGTAAATAAGAAAGAACTCACAAAGTAACTCTCCCTCATCACAAATTGAGGGAGTTCACTGAGCTTGCCTGTCTTTAGACAGGCTAGAGGCATCCATTTCCCCTCCTAGACCATCACTCCAAACAGCAATCTCCATTGAAATTGAGACAGTTGACTATTTATTGACTTTTTAGCAATTTGGAGACTGATATGAATTTGAACTAACCAAACACTCACAGTAAGCTATTAAGCTTATATGAGCTTATGCACAATAGAAACAACTTAATGAAGCTGGAAAATATATTTTTTATTTTTTTAATTTATTTTTTATTCTATTTTTTTCTTTTTAGTTGATTATATATAACCTGGACTTAATATTTTTGAATAAAAGCTGAAAATAATCCACAATAAGAACTCTCAATAAACTAAATTAAACTGAATCAAAACAACTAATTATGGAATAATCAGAATCAAATAGACCTCAAATGAAGATTTTCATTAATAAAAATATTGAGATTACAAAGCAGAATTATATTAAAACTCAGAAAATACTTAAAACCTATTACAAACTAAAGGATTGAAAAATAAAACAAACAAAATCAGAAATTACAATAATAAAAACTAACTGCCTCATTTGAGGAGAGACCCTTCTCTATTTATAGACTTCTTCTGAACCTTCCAGGCCTGCCACCTTGGCAATCCGTGTGCCTCTTGAGCTCATTTCCACCCTTAGATCACGTCTTGCTCTCCACGCTTTAATCTTGGCCCTTGGATTGGATTGTGTGATGTGGCTTCTCCAATCATTGGCTCCCACGTGTCCCTGCAGCTGTCAGGTCCTTCTAGAATCACTAATGATGAGGTAATTAATTTAGGTACGAGGTAATTTGGGTGGGTACAGTAACTAGGGTTCATAGCAGTAATATTTGGGGATAAACTTTTGCGCGCGTGTGTGTGAGGGTGTGTGTTTTTATATAATTTTTTTGACTGAAATTGTTATAGAAAGGGGTTGACCGGGTCTTAGGGAGGTTGGGTCGGGTTGTGGGGTTTTGGACTGGGCTTGGTAAGTTATGGTTGGGCTGCTTATAATTTGAGGTGGGTTGGGTTTATTTAAGATCCGGGTAGAATAGGTGTTTAAGGTTTTTAAAGTTTAGGGACTATAAATGAATAATTTGAGGGACTGATCTTGCCAATTCATCAAAGTTGATCTAAGGGTGATTTCTGACTTTTTGACCAAGTATGACTTTCCAGAATTCGTTTCTGAGCCTTTTCCGTATCCCGTGCTCGTTTTCCCGATTTTCTTGTGTCTTTTGTCGATTTTTGTAATATCCATCCCTGCACAATCAAAAACACAAAAACACAATATCTTTTGGCAATTTGGTTAGTTTTTGGTCTTTTTAGGTCCGGTTTTGGTCAAGAAAAGGTATGTGAATAAGCACATACCAAAATCCCCCAGACTAAGCTATTGCAATGTCGTCATGCAATGTTATAAGAACACGTTTTCAAAACCAAAAATTTCCAACCTCTTATACAAACTTTGAGAAGTAGCAAAATTTTCAAAAGAGATCAAGAAATCTTAAGTTCTAAAAACTCCCTGATTTTCAATTTTATTCTATTTTTGTATTTTCTTATTATTCATGTGACGGCTTTGTCGACAATCATTATCTAACGATAACTTTTAGGGTCATTGAGCAGGAAACACGACTCATAAAGAAGTGACCATACGGATAAAATTCGTCGTTCCTGATTTTTCACGAGTCCCCAAACTAAGCTTAAAAACGAAATCATTGTTATTTACAAGTTAGATTGCCAACACTACCCATAAAAGTTAATTGTGTATTACCTCTTGTTCCCAAATTCTTATTTTCCTCTATTTATTTTATTTTTGGTGAGATATGAATTTCTTCATATTCTCGTTTCGATAAGTTTTAATCCGATAAAGATACCTAGTTTAGACGCTAAGTAGTTTCCAAACCTTCCCTCGAAAACCGTTGCATACAAAAATGAGGTCCACATCAAGGTCTCTGATTTAACACAATTTTGAGGATATCCCTTTTATATACGACCGAAACAACTCATCTACGAGTCCAGAGATAGAAGCTTTTATTAGGATACCCCCGGAGTCGAAGTTTGGCATTTTTAACATTATTAAGCACATTAATGTATTTAGTCCTTGGCCCTTTATAACAATCACAACATCGGCTGCGAACCGGCAAGATGTGATAGTCTATTATGACCTTGGAATTTTTCCTCTGCCTTTATTAGAAGTCTACAACATCGGCTGCGAACCGGCAAGATGTAGAAAACTTTTTATGGCTTTGGATTATTATTATACATTATCATATTCATTAATTATTTGTGTTGCCAAACCCCAAGTCCTACGGCTTTTATAACAATCCCAACATCGGTTGCGAGCCGGCAAGATGGAATAGTCTATTACACCGTAACACTGACAGTACCTTGATGTATACCCAACTTTCATAAGCAAGGATTCTCTAAGGAAGAAATAAAAACTAATTATCGCCAAAACCAAAATACCTTTAATTATTCCTAGATTTCTATTTTTTAGTGAAACAAGCTTATGGGAACAAGAAGCCACAAATAACTTCGATGAGCTCTAAAGAGATCCAACTACTCCACGTTTAGCAATCTAACTTCTAAACAACTCTATCATTTCTCGTTCTTCGCAAATTTAAAATCTTAAATAATAAGATCCGCGAATGCTTAGCCAAATAATCAAGCCATGCATATATAAAGTCAATTATGGGAACTTGCAAACTCTTAAAAAGAATTCGCGTTTTCTAGCTCCTTTTATAAAAGACTAGCACGAGCTTATAGATTATGAATGGTTAAGGGAACAAGCTAGGGCTCAACATGCCCGGTCAAGTCAGAATTTTATTCATACTCTCTCCAGCGGAAAGTCAACAAAATTGTCAAAATTTATTATATTTTTGCACAAAATTTTTAAAATTTTCTCATTTTTTTTGGATTTTTTCAATTTTTGAGGAAAAACGGGGTTGCATGAGAAAATGGCAAAAATGCAAGGCAAAAATCAAATCGCAAGATTACCCCCCAGACTAAAACGAGACATTGTCCCCAATGTCTTAAAGGTAAGGGTTCTCCTATATAAATCTAAGGCCGTTTATTAATTATGCCAAAAGATAGATGTAAAACGATAAGATTTTAGGATATTGATAAGCAGCGAATGATGAAACTCGAGTAGCGTGAAGGAAACTACGAGCACGAGAGTCTTCATTATCGGGCATTCCTGGACATACCACAGAAAACAACGAGGCACAAGAAATGGAGAAGGGAATCCTCCTCATGTTTTATTAGAAAATAAGAAAGAAGATAGACACGGGGTGCCTCCCGAGAAGCGCTTGTTTTTGTTAACCGAGTCACATGAGCTTGACTCGACCCCGAATTTAATTGTCCTTGGGGGAGCAAGTGGAAGAAAATAATCTCAATCGGACTTTCGTTCAAGATGTTTGGATAAACATTGAAGCATACGAAAGTTCCACTCCGATGAGATACCCACGGCTTTAGAAGATAAAAGTGGTGATGCCGGGGTCAAAAACTTTGTCTTCGTTTCCGGCTGGAAACGATAGTAAAGTTTCAAGCAGAGATGACTCCGGGCAGAACGGGAGTTCATGATCAGAAATGAGCAGAAGAGGTGAATCACTTTTCTCCAGAATTAAAAGTTCCTTAGATGAGGCGGGAAACTTTAAATTCTTATCAAGAGTCAATTTCATCAAAGGATGAATTTCACCATTAATGAGTGGTATGTGCTTAAACACATACCTTTATTTGACCAAAACCGGACCCAAACAGAACAAAAACCTAACCAATTATCCCAAATATTTCGTGTTTTTGTGTTTATGTTTGTGCAGGCATGGATATCGAGAAAAAAGGACAAAAACAAGCAAAGACCGGGAAAACGAGCACGAGATATGGAAGTGATTTTTATAGCCGAACCGGGAAAGAAAATATGGTCAAAAAGTCAACCGAGGTCCTCCAAGTATCAAAGCTTTGCAATTTCAGCCCGTGGATTTATTTTGAAGAATTGGCAAAACCCAGCCCAGCCCATCTCTTAAATCCTATACCCGACCCAACCTTATTATACCCGGTCAAAATCTAATAAAATCCGGTCAAATAAAAATAAAAAAAACACACACAATTTACCCGCGCCCCCAATTCACCTAAATCCCCAGAATTCACTGTTCCCTGTGGTGAGAATGAAAACCGAAATCAAGTCGAACTAAAACCGGTGGTTTGGTTTTTATAATAGTATAAGCTCAAAACTTTATTTATCTCTCACAACAAGGCAAACAACTACTAAACAAAATTTACACCAGAAATAAAAAATTTGATGGATTTTTGCTTTATCAGAAATCTGGCAAACTACATTCATATGTAGATAATTTTACATTTTATTAACTTGCAACCTTAAACTCCTGTTTTACCCTACAAACCATTTTTGCTTAACTTTGGTTCAGCATCTGGAGTTGCTTTCTCATCAAAATTGTAAAACCTCAAATAATTGAACTATATATTTTGCCCCATTTTGAATTATAACCTATGTATGGATTTTTAATTTGTGTCATTTAAACTTTACATTATAATACATAATATGAATTAATCCTAAAACAAAATAAATAAATCCTAAACTAAGTATAACCTAAGTTTGGTAAATAATAAAAATGACTATCAATCCTATCCTAATCCAAAGTAAAAACCGACCCCCCTCCCCTATTTTAGCCCAATATCAGACAATATCAATCATAGTTAATGTGCAATTAAAACCTCCCAAAATAAATATACACGCTTTGCTTCTCTCTTTTTTTTATATGTACGGTTTGTTTTTCTTCCTCCTTCTTTTCATTCGACAACCTGGAAAAAAAATCAAACCCTAGCAGCCATTGTCTCCTTCGTTCAGCCATTGAAGGTCGTGGGAAAAGGAAGCCTTGAAGCTTGTTGAATCGGGATCATCTTGGGTGTGTTTGTGTACGAGTTTGTGAGTCATTGTTCTTTCTTTCTTTGCCTTGTTCAAAATTTGCCATAAGTTACTCATTATAATCTTTTGATTCGTTGTTGTGTCGTTAATATGTAAGAACTTATCACCACATTAAAATCAGTACCAAACATGTCTTACAACTATTAAAATCATGCTAAATAAATATTGGTTGCCTTGTTGAATCGGTGGTAAGTATAACACATGAAAATCACTCATGACATCATGATTGTATACACCTATTATGTGGATTGTTTGTGTCATTCTTTTTATTGCCCTATGATACAACTTATGATGCCCTAATAAGATCATTAAGGATGCATTTAATATGTGTTAGAACCTGGAAAAGAAGCCCTAGAATTAATTAATGCTTGATTAGGGTTCGTAAGAGGGTTAAGGAATTGTTTTCTGTCTCAACTGCATGATGTTCAGAAATTTAGGTCGGGTTTAGAGGGTCATAAATTGATGATGATAACATGTTTTTGCAATATTTTTTAGCCTAAAATTAAGTTCAGGTTGTGTACTATCTACATATAAAATTTCATAATTTTTGGAGGTCGGATAGATGACTTTTGGATTTCAGAACATTAGATGTCAATCCTGAGTTTAAGAGTCTCGAAATTCAGCTGGTGTTTTTGAATTTTATTTTCCAAACGGTGAGGAATTAGGAGGTATCCTTTTACAGATAGAATATTTAGGATATAAGGGACATACTGGAATTTTTTTAGATTTTTTTGAAGGGTTCTCATGGGGTAAACGAATGCAAACTTTCTATGTGTTTGTGCAGTTATCTTTCTGGGCAGGTCTGGGAAAATGATTTTTGAAAAGGTACTATCACTTGGAAATAAAATCTGAGAATATTAGAGTAAGTGCCCAACATATATACGTATCTGTGATGAAAATATTAGCTTCCCATTATACACTTAAGTATTGGATAAAATTCACAAATCTCAGGACCAGAATGGGATAAAAATCTAACCTATCTTTCAAGATAAGAATTTAGTAATCTGAAACCATTGAATGTGTTTTGACCTTAATAGCATTGCAACATTAATTCAAATACTCTTAAACATGTGTTCACCTACTTTCGACTTAACCCTATATTTAATTGAGCTTGCTTGAATTGGTCATTAATGTAAATTAAATGTAAACCCTAATTAGCTAATTACTAATTATTATAAAACCCTAACTTTGTTATATATTGGTTTTAAGTGCATTCAAACCCTGGACTTAACTGATTATTATTTTGAAACCCTAATTTGACCAATTAACGGGAAATTACTAGAAGTGGTAAGTTACTAAAATTGGAAAGTTACTAAAAATGGAAAGATACTAAAGCTGGAAGGAAACCCTAAATAAATGAACTGATAAATAATAATTGATCCCTAATTCATGTAGATTCTTTGAAGAAGGAGTGATTCCCTTCCCCGTGTTCATTCATTCGTTTGCTTTCATTTCATTTGCTAAGGTACGGATATTTTACCCTTTCTAAGTAAGGGTTTCGCATTGACTCTTCGATCCTTGACTATATTTCATTCGTTATGATATTCGTTGGTGATTCCGTTTGATATGATACCATTTGATATGATTTCTTATGATATGAAATTTAGATCTATGTCATTTAATATGGCATTCATTCCAGTTAATATTCTTTTGTTTAAATATACTATAATTAATTCGTAATGATGTGATATCTTGTTTATTCTGTTACCTGAGCTAACTAGCCATGGAGGTACCATGACCATGTCATTGAGGTACCAATGGCATGACACTATCTGTGGCGGTGTGATTAGTCCACGGCGTTCCCTTTTGATATGTATATGATTATTGAGCTCGAGCACTTAGTTGTCATTTTGGTACACCAATATATTTGTCTGAGTACAGGTGTATGGTGGTGTACATAACTTTGTTTTGCAGGGAGCGTATGGATGCATCCTAGGTTTGTTTTGTGATATGATTATTTTATGGCTTTGTAGTGAATGGTGGTGTGTGCCATACACCCTTTGTCACTTTTGGGAGGTCATGTCTCCATTTCTTATGTTATGATATATTATTGTGTGATTAAGCATGTGGCTGCTTTATGAGCTCGTGGATAATTTCTTATGAATCGTTGCCTTCATTACCTTTCACTTAATTTATTATTCGTTTGATTCTCATGACTTGTGACATCTTGTTTGGCAGATTCTTTTTTATTTCACTTCATATACTTATTTATATGTAGTTCATTATTCATTTATATCCGTTCACTTGGCTTTTAAAGCTCAGCCTCATTTTCTTTTTCCCTGCGGTAGGTATTCAATCGGGATGTTGGGATTTGAGTGATGAGAGTAGGAGCCTTTAGAGGACCAACCCAACCTTAGTTTCCCTATCTTTTGAAATTAGTTTATGACTTATGTCTTGGTTATTTATTTCATTTTAGAGTTGGATTTGATTTCTATTTCTTTGAAAGTCATTTTGTTTCATGACTTGTATTTATTTATTTAAGTCTTCCGCTTGCGTTTATTATATTCTGATTGACACCATAATGTGACATTTTGACCCTTGTCAGGTTGGGGTGTTACAAAAATGGTTCATAAGATCTGAAAGTCTTAAAGCCAAACTTTGTTTGGTTGCTGGAGAAACACCATGCTTCCCAATTATCGACTCAACAACTGCTTGTGCCAATTTTTCATTCTCTAACACAATGTTTGCACCTTCCAGTATGATACCATATTTAGAAAAGTTGATATGCATTCGGACGAAAAATGGAGAAAGTGATCTAAAATATTATGAATGGTGAAAAAAAAAAAAAAAAAAAAAAAAAAAAAAAAAAAACTTTAAGTACTCGAAAATAACTTTAATATTTTAAAAAATGAAAAAGAATTATACCTTCAATTGGGTACATAGAGTCGGTATGTTCAGATGTAGAACGTATGTAGGTATATAACTATAAAAAAAATAGAAAAGAAAAACATCATTACCTCTAAAATTAAACATATACAATCACGCACATACATAAACTGAGTCAAAATTGTTAGAGTTATGGAAAAATATTAAAATGTATATGACTAGAATCGAACACGGGACCTTGGGATTGCACACTTTACGTATGAATGACTAACAGAAATAATTAATATATAACCATGTTATGTATTTAATTATTTATGACACGAAATAATTACCAACGGACGTTAAGTAATTGACGGAATTGACTAACGACTGTTAAGTAATTAAAGGAAGGACTATTAGTGAAATTGGAGGCAAAAGAAGGATCTAGAAACCATCTAGATGGGAGGGCCGGATTTTTTATGGGTTTCCTAAACCCATTCGACTTCTTGTGCTCCAAGAAAACTTTTCACTATAAATATAAATCAAAGGGTTATTAGTTTTCACCTAGTGCATACCTACTATAACCCTAAGATTTTCTCTCTTCCTTTTCTTGTAAAATCTGACGATCTTCATCCTTTAAAAGGGAGAACGATTTGCTTTATATTAAACAAATCTTTGTGATATATGACATTGTATAGTAGGATGATATCTTTGACTTTTAGTAAAAGATATGCATCGCACATATCACATGATATACTTGTCATAATGCATCGTACATTATTGTTTTATTTATTAAACAAATGATTTTGGTTTAATAACGTGTCTTTACACTAGCATCTAACGTTAGTTGGTTATAGTACGTGTGTACAAGACCATGGTAATAACTTACTTTAGTTATTCCAACTTGGATTGTGGAACAAAAGGGTAAGGGGTTCCACGTTAATCATATTATATATTCAAGAGAAGAAAAGTGAAGATCGATCCTTGCTCTTGTTAGGATCTTGAGGTAACTCTATTTAATATTCGGTAATTCTTTATACGTGTTAGATACGATCCTGCTTCCGCTACATGTTCTTTATGTATTTATTTATTGAGATGCGTGTTATGCTATTTAAATTCAACAGTGGCATCAAGAGCCCGTTTAACATGTAATTGTAATTACCTAAACGCATAATAAAAATCAATTCTCGATTTATACATACATGTTGGGTCGATTTTTTAGGTTTATGTTTTTAACATACTAGTAAAATCGAATTAATTAGAATTTAGGGTTTAGGGTTTCGACCCTATTTTATTAAAACTATTAGTTTTGTAACCCTAAATTAAGAACATGTTGTGTGTTTATGTGTTTATTTGAGTAATAAGGGTTACGTTCCTGGATGATTCATGATTTTTCATGCAAAGAATCATGGATTAGGGTTTTGTTTATGTGCTACATGGTTTTGGATAAATCTAAAATTAGGGAAAACCTAATTAAATATATTAATGAATCGGTTATGTGCAACGTGGTATTTAATTATTAAAACTTACGCGGCCAATTTTTTTGTGTCTGTGGTACATTGGGTACAATGAGCTCGAAAACCAATGGGTGTTTTAGTAGTTATATACATAATAAATTCACATAGAGATTATAAATAGGGTTTATCAAAAGGTTTACATGTGGCTATATGATTTATATCATATATGTGTTATTATGTGTTTGTTTATTTTTTGTTAAATTACTTGATCTTTTTTGTTTTAATTATGATGGATTGTAAACATCAAAGAGTGTAATTTTTTGAATAAAAAAAATAAATGAACCTAATAACTATGAAACCTTTGTGGTAAATTATTTATTGCCAAGTCTTATGTGCCGATAGTGGTTCGCTTCGCACGGTAATTTGCTCCCAGGCGAGACTAGCAATTTAATAATTTACTACATAAATGTTTTAAGCTGTAAAATATTAAAGTTTTTAATTGATTGATGCGACTGTCCATAATGGTCGAAGCGGCGGACCTAATGTTGGCAAACAATAAAGTGGGTATAAAGTTGGTTTCGCATTAAATTGTGGCCTTAAAGAGACTCCATTCTGTCTCTCCACTCGCCTGTTCGTCACATTGGACTTACCAAGTACACCATTATATATGTACGAAGCATCTTAAGGCAATGTTGTAAGTTTCTCAACACCATCAATTAAAATTTTGTTGATTTTAAGCTGCTAATGAGTAAATGGTTTTTGTAGAAAACATATGATACAAGATGAATGCATGACATCTTTGTGCATATTTTTTTGATTACACATCAAAATTAATACCCTTAAAATTTAAGTTATATGTCATCCAATGAAACAGAAACACCTGAGATTAGATGCCCTTATTACTAGCAGCCAAAGCTGATGTAATGATCAAAGGATGGTAATCAAAGGGTAAATTGAGTACTTTCATTACTAGCAGCCAAAGCTGATGTGATGAAACAACGTCAATTTGCAGTTTCTTAAGTTGGTTAACTTAATTGAGCACTTTCATTACTAGCAGCCAAAGCTGATGTAATGAAACGGCGTCAAGGCATAAAGATTTGGGGATGAAACATGCTTACATTTGCAACTGATGTTGGCAAAATATGTAAGTCCCATGACTCTAGGAATTGCAATTGGATATTGGCAATTGAGATCGACCCGTACCTTATTGAGTACTTTCATTGCTAGCAGCCAAAGCTGATGTGATGAAACGACGTCAATTTGGATCCTAGTTTTCAGTGAAAATTAAATGGTTAAATGTTATTTACCATGGGTGTTTAATTTTCTTGAAAAGTTTATTATCGAAAATACTAAAATTGAATTTTGAAAATTATTTTAATGTATTAAATGCAACGTTAAAACCGTAAACATGGGACATTCCTTTAGTGAAAAGTTGATCTGCACCAGTAGGGGTCTTTGGATAGAGTCAACTTAACTAAAAGGATAAACCTAGTCTACTTTCCGTGTGAAGAGTGAGACTTAATCCTATTCCTTTTTCATGAATGAGAAAGGTACAATAGGATAATTAGAATTGTTTAAATTCTAAGAAATAACTCATGGCAGTTTTAAAATTGCACGTTCAGGAGTTATTATAATTAGAAGCTAGACAAATTACCGCAAAATTGGTAAAAGGCAAACTAGAATGATTGATCCAGTTGTTGTGCTTAACTAATTTAAAGGTGCTACATACCATAGTGGTGATGGTAGACCTAATTGAGGAAGAAATTGCATGCCCAATTTTCTCAAGTTAATTGTATTGATGGATATCCCATCATTTACAAAGTAGAATACAATCTTTGAGTACCTTAGTAATGTTACGTAAGGGATTCCTCAAAGGTGTAGGAAAGTAAACAGCACACTATTTGCTTTTACTAGTACTGAAACACTTATAATGTTGTCAAATCCAGTGGGAGCATTGTGTTGTAATTACTGAATAATGAGTTCATGTAATGATCTGTAATTCAGTGGGAGCTACAAGCTTTGATATCTTGGTAGTAACCCAGATTATCTCTAGAATCTCTTGAGATAATTACTTTCCAATTATAGACACTTGTGGTATTAAGGATAGTCGTGTACGTTTCCTTACTAGACGAGGTGATTCTATATCTACTAATATCTATGACACAAATCATATTGATCACATAAGCAAACGATTAACGTGTTGTTTATCTGATGCATGATGGTGTTCCATGCACAAGTGGGAGAAATCTTTATTGTGTGTAAGCAACAACATAAAGGAATATGATTTATAGGATTCTCTTGACTGCAAGGTAAGAGATTGATGTTCTAATGTGGTTTATTCACATCTAATTAATAGAACACTTAGAGTTAATATCTACTTTCATTACTAGATATTAATGATAAGGTAAATTACATACTTTCATTGCTAGCAGCCAAAGCTGATGTGATGAAACTATGTTAATTTACAAGTTTCTATAATTAGTTAATTATTAGAATAAGTGTCAATATGATAATAAGACTACGTAAAAATAAATATTTACGTATTATTAAAATGACATAAATAAATGAAGTAATCTAATACTACTTCATGATTTGAAGTTTTATGTATTCTTGGAATGACATAAAAATATGAAGTAGTAAATTAACTTGAAATAACTATTGAAACCAAATTGTGGTGTTCATTATTACTTTAGTTATGCATATTTATATTTTAGTATAAAGATATAAATATGAAGTCTTTTGATTGCTATAAGACTTATAATAAAGTAAGACGTTAACTTGTTATGTTTTTAATTAAGACATATACAAGAAGTTATTGAGTTGATCAATGACTTATAACGTATATTGGGATTATAACAGTTTATGTCTGTTAGTTAAGACATGGACATGAAGTGACTTGGTAAATAAGTACTTATGTTATAAAGCATGCAATTGGCTTGGAAAATCTATTATACCATTAAATTGACTTAGTTGGTAAATAGGTAAGCCAAAAATGAAATATATTTATCTTATATATTGTAAGATTGACTTACAATATTAATCCTAATGAAATACATAATGTGTATGGTATTTTCAGTTAGAAAAATCAAAATCTTGTTATATTGTTTGATTTAAGATAACCATATCTTCTATTCTTCCTAAAGATATCAAGGTTAGAAAATTGAGTATGGATTGGACATACTCAATAAGACTCCAACCTAGAAGATTAATAAGACACCATTTATTATGGAATGTGATGAATCACATTAAGTCTTAAAATTGAAGTTCAGAATTTGTTAAACTACTTATGAGTAAGTTATTAACAAATTAATGTTAAGAACTATCAATATGTATTTGTAAGAGACCCATAAGAGAACAAGTTTGTGTTGCTCTATTAGCTAAGTATTTATAGATAATCTATAAATTGTAAAAGGCAAGTGAGAGTTTTATCTTGATAAGATAAAATTACAAGATACATGATCTTCTAAAAATACACTAGCAACATCATAAAGAGGATTAAACATGTTAATGTTAAATCTCAAGATGATAGAATTCTCATTTCATAGATCCACAAGGATATCTCAAATGTTTGTATAATATGTTGAGGATTATGAGTTACATGATCATGGTAAGCCTGTGGATAAAATTGCAAATATTTAATTTGGCAAATTACTCATACTATGAATAATTAGATGCAGTCCAAGAAGATAACTAGTTTGGAAACGTAGTTGATCTTAAACTCTATAGTTACACTATAGAATCAAGATAAGTTTCTACAAAGGAAACGAAAATCCTAGTGATTTAAATTCTTGTGTAGAAATCATTATGGACAAATTTGTGTACATATTTAATGTGTGAAAAGATTATCAATCACACTTAAGCAATTAAATGTGATTGAAATTCTTGTTAAGAACATTAAATGTATAAAGATTATGATTGTCATTCTTAGTTTCATTTATATGAAATTAATAATGGAATGTCAAAACTCTTTCTTGAGTAATTACTTGTGCGAGGACGAAAAGTAATTGAAATGATTATTTAAATTCAAATAATCTTTGGAAGTATACAAAGTGCAAATCATTTGTGAATGGATTAATGCATGCATCTAGGAGATATATTTATGTTTAGTTATTAAATCTAGTTTTGATTTATAGTTAAAATAAGGTATTTCTTAATATTCCTGAAAGCTAGTGGGAGTATTATATTTATTTTCTTATTTCATATATGTTGTATAACATATAGGAAGTAACATTCCATTAACATTTATATGTTAAGTCTTAGTTTGGAATGAAACTTCACAATGAAATTTAGAAAAGATATGACATGAATAAAATCTAAGTCTGACACAAGGATTTTTCATGTACATCATGTTGTTTGTTGTATTATGCTTGGATGCAAGATAATTTGACAACATTAATATCTAATTGAAAGTTATTAGATAGCTAAGTGTAATAGATATGGTTGGATTTGAATTAACATCCTCAACCTGGAGTTGCTCCAAAATTCTAAATATGAACCATATGACAAATTATTGCGTAATTGATATAGTTGACAAATCTTGATAGATTTGAAGATATAAAACATTACACGATGAATATCAAATGTTTACAGAATTTTAAAGAGCATATTGTTGTTTGGATACAATGATGCTAATGAAATTGAGATGACACTCAATACTAGTCATGGTGGGTATTTACCCTTGTTAAAGGCCATGTGTACTAGTTATGCTTAAAGCATAGTTGCATTCTACATTAAAGAATTAGAATACTTTAAACTATAAAGGTTTGGTAGTTTTAATTGTCATAAATTCGTGATAGAGGATGAAACGCATTTTATGAAGTATGTGGCAATATTTAGATAGATGAATGCACACATACAAGAATTTCAGTAAATGAATTCTTAAAATAAGTATTCTCAAAATTTTCGATAGATCAAAATTAGTTGATTTATGCTTTGTCAACAAGTATGTTGATCATGACTTGGGGCATAATTCATTAATGGGAATTATCATGCATTGATCTATTTAGTATTTGGATAAGGGATATTAAGCAATTATTATTTATAATGAATTAAATTATGTGGTACGTTTGTTTTCATTAATAATAAATTGTATCGTATATTTGCATGTTTAAATCCGTGAATAACTTGTGTTATTCTAAATAGTCCGTTGTCGATCAATAATATAGGAATATCATTGAATTAAGGAAAATGTGAGTGTTGGTAGAATATACTTGAGTATATTGATGCGTGGGCATGCAAAATTCACATGATATTCAATATTGGATAAATTGAATATATGACTTATCTCAACCACATGATTGTACTTTATGGATCTTTGTCATCAAGTAAATCATAAATATTTATCCTCAGACTTGAGATGCCAGATAACTGTCATGCATGTAGTTGATGAGTGGCCTTTTACTCATCATTTTATACCCGAAAAACCCCACAAAAATGACCAAAAACACCCAAATGGACCATATAATGTTACAAATATCCTTGGATTGTGTTTTGTGTGTTTCAGGTACAAAAGGATTGAAAACGGGGCAAATACGGACAAAACCGAGCATGGATTGGACTAGAGCTCAAAAGCCGGGACCCGGGAAGTAATTCACGAGTTTGGTTCGAGATGTTGCTCAAAAATCCCAAAATGACCCTTGGATTACTTCAACTTGGCATTATTGGTCCCTTGATTAAATTTGAAGAAATGGAAATTTTGGACCTTGAAGTTTCCACTTTTACAACTATGGTCCTTAAGCTAAAACCTTTTTATCCATACTAATATCCGGATCCAAAAGAAACATTAAACCAACCCAATCCTATACTAAACCCAAAGCCCACTTAAACCACCCACAAGCCCAACCCACGTTACTACCCACTACCCGTTAGCTTAACTAATACCGGGATCAAATGAATATTGGTCAAACCCCACTACCCGTTTTAGTTAAATATGGGTTAATAGTCAAATCCCCCAAATTCAGTCAAATCCCCAATTGGAGCACTGTTTATCTTCTCCCAATTAAAACCTAATCCCTCCATTAAACCCTAATCACCAATCCATCCCTTTCCTCACCACACCAGTCCAAAAGATTCACATGGGCATGCCTCTGGTCCCCCCCCCCTCCACCTCATCAATCCGTGGGCAGAAAAGAATCATCAATGGCCGAGAGTTAAAGTTGTAGGTAACAAGAAATGATCCAAGGGCCATAAAAGAAACACAAGAAGCAGTGGAGGAACACACTCACACAACAAACACACAGCAGTAGGGTTTCTTGTATTTTTTTTTAGTATAAATAGATGATAGGGTTTTAGTTGAAGTCAGGTTTATTTTAGCATTTTATTTTAAGGTATTGTAATTTTTAAATTTCCAGTTGTAATTTACTCTTATTTTAATTTAAGTATCAGTTCTTCTTATTCAGAAAATCCAAGTAGTTATTGCTTTTGTTATTGCTTATTGCTTATGTTATGTTAAGATGTTTTTAGGTTAGTATGAGCCTTTTTAAGTTACTTTGAATGATTTTCCCTTGCTTACTAAGTTTCAAGAACTGATACTGCACATGAGAGTTTGAAGTGAGAGATTAGGTTTTAGGTAGTCTTTTGCAAATCTTATTTTGTTCATGTTCAGTAGTTAAGGTTGGTTTGCTTTAGTTCAGTAGTTAGTAGTTTTAAGTAAATTTTTAATCATTTTCTAGTTAGTTTAAAAAATAGCTGCCTGCACTACTTTTTTATTTTGCCTCAACAGTCATTTTTAATCCAAATTTTAAGTTAGTTAAAGTAGGATCTAGATGTCAAATTTTGTTTTGCTAGTAGCTCTCTAGGTAGTCTTAATCTGTTGTAGCTTATTTTGGACTTTTGAGCTTATTAAGTCAGTTTTATTTGGCCTCAAAATCTGCCCTTTGGCTAACTGCTTATGTGCCCTGTGCACCCTATACATCAGCAGACCCTTGGTGTATTTTTGGCCATTTTGTGTTTTTTTTAGTGTTTGTTTTCTTTTTTTTATATTGTGGCTTATTTGTCGTTTTTAGCTTGACTTAGTTGCATTAGTTTTCTTTTATCAGTTTCATTATAGCTTAATTTTAGCTTTTTTAGCAGCTCCTAGTTTCTTTGGCTTGTTTTACTCCTTGTTGCAACTGTTCTGCCCTTTTGTGCTTTTTCTGAGCTTATGAAAGCTTTTCAAAAATATTTTCAGTTTTAAGTTTGGCTTATTTTCAAGTTCTTAATATGTTTCAAAAAGAAAAGTAAAAAAAAATAAAATATATATATATATATATATATATATATATATATATATATATATATATATATATATATTAGTTTGCAAAAAAAGGCCAGCCTGGGATTCGAACCCAGGTCAGTGAGTACACAAACACAGCAACACAACCACTGCACCCTTGGGATTTCTTTGATTAAACTTTGCAACATTTATTTTAAAACATCTTTTTAGCCTTTGTTTTCTTTAAGCAATTCGAGCTTCTTTGATTTTTCCCAGCTTATTGAAATAAGCTGGGACACCTTTTATAATTTTCATAGCTTCAGTTTAGTTCAAAGTATTTTAAGAAAAAGTTTTAGATTTTTTTTCTTTTCATTTAGCCTTTTTAATCATTTATTTTCTTTTAAATAGTTTTTAATTTATAAAAAATTATTAAAAAGTCAAAAAAAATATATTTTTCTTTTTTTCAAAATTTTCTTTTGTCATTTAGAACGTAGGAAAATTATTTTGATATCCGTAGGGTTAGTTTTTCAAATATTTTACGTTTTACTCGTTCGTAGTTTCCGGTTTACGTTATTTTTAATTTTCGTTTTAGTAGATATTAGTAACCGACAAACTCTCGTCATTTCAAGCATTTTAATACCAAACCGAAAACGATATCCTCAATTTCACGCCTCGTTGGGACCTCGACCCGGGTATACGCTTATCCGGTTATTAAATCGATTGTCGCGTTTAAACCGTCGCGGGTTGACTTTTCTTCGTGAGAGGTTTTAGCTTGTGACGCGTTTTCGCACGACTATCAGTAGTGCATTTCTGTGATTCAATTTAACGCTATACGTAACTGGTAGCAATAAGGATTGTTTTCAGAAGTGTTGCGAAATGAATGAGTTATGCTAATCGTCAAGATAGAATATGCTCGTCGTCAAGATAGAATCGGTTTATGGTTTTAGGATAAAAGGGTTAGGTTAGTTGTTTTGGATTTAGGTTATTTAAAGGATTTGGTAATTAAGTTTAGGGTAAAAAAAAGGTTAGGGTAATTAGGATAAATGGTGAAAAGTGATTTTTGGTTTTAGGTTCGTTTTTCCAAGCTCGTCCAAATGCCATATCCCGGGTTTGATTTTGACTCCGTCTTCACATGATGCTCAAATGGTGTTGAGTCGATCCGGCAATGTCCATTTTTGCTCTTTTTCCCATCCAAGCTCGGTTTTGTCCGTTTTTGCCCCGTTTTCAATCCTTATGTACCTGAAACACATAAAAACACAAACCAATAATATTTGAAACAATATTGGTCTATTTGGGTGTTTTTGGTCATTTTTGTGTCTTATATGGGTATAAAATGATGAGTAAATAGGCACTCATCATTCAATCAAACAAACGAGAAACAAAATTATTAATAAAGAATGACTTAAGATCCATATATTTATTAATGTAGTATTAGAAGCAAAAGGATAAGTATGATGATCAATCATCAAGTGGTTTTTCCAGGAGACCACACACCCGAGTTGTATTAGGGGCATTGGCGTGTTGCTAGACGCTAACTAATGTCAATTATACTTTTAATAGATTCCCAAGTGGGAGATGTTAGAGTTATGGAAAAATATTAAAATATATATGACTAGAATCGAACACGGGACCTTGGGATTGCACACTTTACGTATGAATGACTAACGAAAATAATTAATATATAACCATGTTATGTATTTAATTATTTAGGACACGAAATAATTACTTATGGACGTTAAGTAATTGACGGAATTGACTAACGACCGATAAGTAATTAAAGGAAGGACTATTAGTGAAATTGGAGGCAAAAGAAGGATCTAGAACCCATCTAGCTGGGAGGGCCGGATTTTTTATGGGTTTCCTAAACCCATTCGACTTCTTGTGCTCTAAGAAAACCTTTCACTATAAATATAAATCAAAGGGTTATTTGTTTTCACTAAGTGCATACCTACTATAACCCTAAGATTTTCTCTCTTCCTTTTCTTGTAAAATCTGTCGATCTTCATCCTTTAAAAGGGAGAACGATTTGCTTTATATTAAACAAATCTTAGTGATATATGACATTGTACAACAGGATGATATCTTTGACTTTTAGTAAAAGATATGCATCGTACATATCACATGATATACTTGTCATAATGCATCATACAATATGTTTTATTTATTAAACAAATGATTTTGGTTTAATAACTCGTTTTTACACTAGCATCTAATGTTACTTGGTTATAGTACGTGTGTACAAGACCATGATAATAACTTACTTTAGTTATTCCATCTTGGATTGTGGAACAAAAGGGTAAGGGGTTCCACGTTAATCCTATTATATATTCAAGAGAAGAAAAGTGAAGATCGATCCTTGTTCTTGCTAGGATCTTGAGGTAACTTTATTTATTATTCGGTAATTCTTTATACGTGTTAAATACGATCCTGCTTCCGCTACATGCTCTTTATGTGTTTATTTATTGAGATGCGTGTTATACTATTTAAATTCAACAAAAATACCTTATCGTTGCCCCTAAAATTAAACATATACAATCAAACACATACATAAACTGAGTCAAAATACCTTTGTTGTACTGGTTGGTGTATGGTTTGTGATAAGTAGCCATACCCCAAAGAAAGCTTGTAAGCTCAACAATCAAGACCCCGTACTACAATACAAAATAAAAAGGGCATGTTATCCTGGCACCCCCTATATGGGGTGTTTGCAATCATTGGATGCATCAAACTGTTGTACTATCTGCTTTGCGGGGTTGTACGTTTGAGCATAAGGGGTGTTTGTATAACACAACCCAAAAGAAAATGTTAAAAGAGTACATATATAAAGTAAAAAGTAAACAACAAAAAGGGTAAAGAAACTGCAACCAAATCTTCTGCAACTCTTACGAAGAAAGCATCTACAAATCGGAACATGCTGCAAGTAATATAAATTCACTATTAGAGACACTAGCACATTCAGGTTAAATACATGCGACTTTTTTTTTTATAAATATTGTCGAGGTTATGATGTCGGCACCATAAGTTGCCGACGACATGACGTCGATAGTCTCTTATCGACAATGCTCCGTCGTGATTTAACTTCCCGACAAAAAACCCCGACGACAATGTGGGACCCACACGATTTTCCAGTCAAAGGTTTTTGTGGTTCGACAATATTTTCCCAACGACACGTTGTCAGAAATTTAATTAATAATTAACGATTTAATTAGAAAATTTAATTAATTTATAAATACTACCGACGACATGACGTCGGTATTAATATATAAAGGTCAACAAAAAATTAATAATACCGACGTCATGACGTCGGTATTATTTAAAAAAAGTCAACAAAATGGTATATAATACCGACGTCATGACGTCGGTATTATTATATACTGGTCAACAAAAAATTAATAATACCGACGTCATGACGTCGGTATTATTTAAAAAAAGTCCACAAAATGGTATATAATACCGACGTTATGACGTCGGTATTATTATATACTGGTCAACAAAAAATTAATAGTACCGACGTCCTGACGTCGGTATTATTTATAAAAGTCAACAAAATGGTATAGAAAGCGCGTTTGACACCACACTTGATGATCAAGGAAATAGGATAACAAATCTTGAAGCTTTGTTTGAACATTTCGTCAAGCAAAGGAAAGCAAGAAAGGGAAAAGATGGTGCAGGTTCTAGCAAAGTGGGAAGTAGCAGCAAAAAAAAAAAAAGAAAAAAAAAATCTATCGGCGATTTTTGTTATGCTATATGTCGTGTGTTGTTTCATTTGAGTTGTTTTGTTTGCTTGTCAAGTTTTTTCGTTTGATCTGTTTCGTTTGCTTGTCAAGTTGTTTCGTTTGAGTCTGTATGAAATGTATGTGGTTGAGAACTCTTGCGTGTTTTAAATAAAATGTTTGCCTTCGTGTTTGTTAATTGTGATATTGTTCCTTCAAATAAGCTCATAAACCCAAACACCTTTTTGGTGCAGAAATAAGCAATCCCAAACACCCCTGTTTGGACAACATAAACCAAACAGCCCTTGTGGGCTGCTGTTAACCAAACAACATAAGCCAAACGGCCCTGTTTGGACAGCATAAACCAAACGGCCCTTGTGGGCTGCTGTTAACCAGCTTCTTTTAGCCAAAATGTTTATGTTTTCATGATGATTAAGGTTGAATCTTGATGGATACTTAAGTTTTCACAACAACAACAACATTTAATTAAACAACAACAACAACAACATTACATATGAAGATTGTCCAAGTCACCTAACAGCTCACGAAGTATTGCAGTCGACTAACATGTGTAGTCGTGGTCGTCGGGATTCGTTGCCATTTTAAATCTTGCCTCCATCATCCTTACTCTTGTCTTTAGCACATGTTTTTGTGATTCCAGCATGTTTACTCTTGTCTCTAGCACCTGTTTTTATGATTCCAGCATGTTTATCCTAAGATCTTTGCCATTACAATTTGAGCACTCTGTTGGTGCAGATTCATCACCTTGAGATATTGAAGCAAAAGAGATTACTCGTAACCGATCATCAAATTCACTCTTCCACATAAAATATCCACATCCATGATCATTTTCTCTTGGCCGTTACATAAATAAGGAAATGTTATGATTGTTTGTATATTTACATAAATAAGAAATTTATGATTGTTCACCTTCGAAAGAAGACATGCATAATATTCCTATCCAAATGTATTTTTTTATGTGATTTTCTTAGTTTTATATTTTTTGTTCTACAAGAACACATAAAAGGATTATATCGCTGCATCTCAGGTTTTGAAATTGGTGTGAAGATAAGAGGTTGTGAGGTTGAGTGGTTTTGAGGATAAGAGTGTATATAATGTGTTTGGGCATAAAATCTCGTCGACATGTCGTCGGAACAATAAAGGCGGGAAAAAACCCTGCCCAATTATTCGCTATTATTCACACGCGGGAGAAAACAAAATTTTGGTCTAAATAAATCACGATGACAAGTCGTCTGGAGAATAACATTAATGACAAAACAAATGTTAATCAAACGCTAATCACTCGCTAATTACAATTATTTTTTTGGTTTATATTTTGCCGACGACATGTCGTCGACAAAATATTGGCGGGGCAAATTCCCGCCCAGTTTTTCACCATGCTTAGAAAAGTCAAACGTTTTGAATATTATCCAGGCGATGTGTCGTCGAGATTTTATCAACTCAAAAATTCAACGCAACCTTAGCTCAGTCAAGCGTGTTTTTTGTCGTTTAGTGCAAAATGCCAATGACAATATGTCGTCGGCATTATGGTTGTCGCCCGTTCTTTGTTTTCTTGTAGTGGCAGAAAACATATGTTATAAAAAAAATGTTCCACTTACCGAGAAACCTTCTTAACATAGTCATCAAAAGAAATATTCCCTCTTCGAATGTACTCATATAGTATTCACGTTGATCCATTATCTAAAACAGCGACACAAATTTTAATAAATGATTTAAGATTTAAATATCAGACCTTAGTTTGTGATTTAAGTTGAGTGGCTTACATGTGCAACAACATTTATATGGACATCAACATGGCGCTTTTTTGTTCCATATATCTAATCAGAAAGATCAAACCCTAAAACTGTCATAATTGTCCAAATGATACAATATGCATACCAAATCAAAGCCCTAAAACTGCCATATTTGTCCAAATAATACAATACAAATACACAATGTAAGCCCTAAAACTATGTCAAAATGATACGGTACGCATACCCAATTTAAGCCCTAAAACTGCCATATTCGTCCAAATGATACCATATGCACACGGAATTTATGCCCTAAAACTATGTCAAAATGATACAATATGCATACCCAATTTAAACACTAAAGTTGTCAAAATTACCGATTTTAATATGAAATCAAACTACAAAATAATTCTTAAAACATATAATGAGCTCCTTTCTCTTTGAAACTAAAAAAAAGTAAATTAAAATTATACTATGTTTTAAGCACAAAACTAAAACATTTGAAAACATCTCCCTAGCTAAAAAAAAATAAGTGGGTGTTTGGTATTGCCTATTATTAAGCAGTTTTTTTGAACTACTTATATGATGTTAAATTAAAATTAGAGTAAACAACAAAATACATCCCTGTGGTTTATGGTTTTTGAGAGCTTACATCCATGTCAGAAACTATTGGCATGTTACATCATACATTAGCCAAACGTTTGCCACCCTACATCCCTCGTTTACAATGAGGACTAACGGTGCAAATTATTTCTCCGTTATCTCTTAACGAGATAGATAATAATACACCGTTAGCGTTCAGGACTAACAGTATTTGCACCGTTAGTCCTTTTTTACGTTATCTCCGTTTTTTGTATGTTTCTTCGTTTTTTGTACGTTATCTCTGGTTTTTGTACGTTTTTATCCATTTTTTGTATGTTTTATCCGTTTTATTCTGTTTTTTTTGTACGTTTTATCCGTTTCTATCCGTTTTTTGTACTTTTACCCGTTTCTATCCCATTTTTTACGTTTTTATATGTTTTTTGTACGTTTTACCCGTATTTTTTACGTTTTTTTATCCATTTTTTTAGTTTTTGTACATTTTTATCCGTTTTTTGTATGTTTTCTCCGTTCTTTGTATGTCTTACCCATTTTTTACTTTTTTTTTATCCGTCTTTTATGTTTTTGTACGTTTTATCCGTTTTTTTTACGTTTTTTGTACATTTTATCCGTTTTAGCGTTTTTATCCGTTTTTTGTACGTTTTATCAATTTTTTACGTTTTTTTGTTTGTTTTATCAGTTATTTAACGTTTTATATCCGTTTTTTACGCTTTATCCAATTTTGTACGTTTTTATCCGTTTTTT
The DNA here is from genome assembly GCA_021014915.2 of Artemisia tridentata subsp. tridentata. Classification (NCBI taxonomy): domain Eukaryota; kingdom Viridiplantae; phylum Streptophyta; class Magnoliopsida; order Asterales; family Asteraceae; genus Artemisia; species Artemisia tridentata. The sequence goes on along the minus strand of CP139502.1, from coordinate 57,161,712 downwards.
GTACGTTTTATCTGTCTTTATCCACTTTTTTTACGTTTTATCCGTTTTCAACGTTTTACGTACCTTTTATCCGTTTTTATACGTTTTATCCGTTTTTAATGTTTTTATCTGTTTTTTTTACATTTTATCCGTTTTTGTACGTTTTTATCCCTTTTTTGTATGTTTTATCCATTATTTTACATTTCTTCTACGTTTTTATCCGCTTTTTATACGTTTTATCCGTTTTTTATCCATTTTTTGTACGTTTGATCATTTATTATGTATTTTGTACGCTTTTTTCTGGTTTTTATGTTTCTATCCATTTTTGGTACGTTTTATCCCTTTTTATACGTTTTTATCCGTACAAAAATAGATAAAACGTAAAAAAAAAAGGATAAAACATACAAAAACAAAAAAAAGGATAAGAACATAAAAAAAGCGGATAAGAATGGAAAAAACGGATAAAAACTGAAAAAAAAAAAACCTGATAAAAACGCACCAAAAAAGGGACAAAACGAAAAAAACGGATAAAAACATAAAATTACTAGAAAACCATAAAAAATAAATAAAATTTTCAAAAGCGGATAAAACGTCAAAAAAATAGATATAACGTACAAAAAAAGGATATAAACAGATAAAACGTAAAAAAAAAAGTGGATCAAAACGCACAAAAAATGGATAAAACGAAAAAAAAAAAAAAAAAAAAAAAAAAAAAAAAAGAATGAAAACGTTAAAAATAGATAAAACGTACAAAAAATGGATAAAACGTACCAAAAATGTAAAAAGTGATAAAACTTACAAAAAAATGGAAAAACCGTACAAAAACGGATAAAACAAAAAAAACGGATAAAACGAAAAAAAAATGGATAAAAAATGGAAAAAACGTAAACAAAACGGGATAAAACGTACAAAAAATGGATAAAAACGTTCAAAAGAGAATAAAACGTAAAAAACTAATAAAAACGTACAAAAAACAGATATAAACAGATAAAACCTACAAAAATGTACCTACAAAATAAATAGTTAGAATATGATAAGCTCCCCCTCGATGTATACTCCCCATTGCTAGGGTACCAACGTATACGTTTCGAGGATGAGAAATGCTACAAAGTAAAGACCTTTTTCTAGTAGTGTTAGTTGTGAATAATTCCAACCAAGTAGCATAATGTATAGGTCAACCAAGCATGATAGTTCAACCCATTTGACTTTAAAAAGTAAAAAATATGTGTCTGATCAAAAAAATGCATCTAAGTACAAGTGGTCAAATGATTATGAGAATTCAAAACAACCATACAATAATGTTATTAAATCAAACAAATCAAGATATTATGTCAAGTAATGATCACTCACAAGCATAAAAATATAACATTCATTACTTGGAAAAGTGTTTGTGACAAAAGTCACAAAACATGATGTTACATCAAACAAAGAAAATAAATCCTAAAAAGAAAAATCCTAAAATAAATCCTAAAAGTTCCTATAAAAGGAAACTAGGAAGAAATGAAAAGCTCATATTGAGGAGGAAGAGAAAGCGCATTGAGGCACTCGAGAATGTGGTTCAAAATGAACCTCATTTCGTTTTGGAGTTCATGGACCAATATGTTGGACCTTTCAGCCAAATGAGCGGTCCTCTCGCACATGGAGCATCCATGCCTTGGAAAGCCAGGAGGAAGAGTAGGCTCATTGTTTTGTGGTGGTGGTGGTGGTTGGTTGTTTGTTGATGGTGGTGGTGGGTTGTTGGATGGAGGAGGTGGTGGAATGTATATCGGAGCCCTAATGGAGGCTAACAAGGTGGATTGTAAGTCCATGGCCTCGTTGAGGTGAGAGTCCACCATATTTGAGAAAACATAGAGACGATCTAGCTCCTCATTGATTTCTTGTTGTGTTTGGGGTTGGTTAATCCACATTTCCTCGTCAATGGCGTTGAGGGTGGATCTTGGTGAAAGTTGTTGAGTTTGCGGTTGTGGTGGTGGTGCATCACGGTATAGAGGACCGTGGATATCCCGATAAATGGGATGAAAGAGCATCGGTTCTTGACCTTCAAAGGTCATAGGAGGGGGATTGGTTGACCTTGGTGGAAAGTCCTCCAAATTCTCAAGGTAGGGATAAGGTGATGTGGGTGAAGTTCTAAACAATTATAGGGGCTGAAGTTGTGGTGAATGTGGTGGTGAAGGTGATTTGCTAGGTTGAGATGGAGCAGGAGGTGGTGTTGTAGCTACAGGAGTGATTGTTGGTGGTGGTGTGTTGATAATGTTGTGAGGTGTTGGAGTTGCAAGATTGAGAAAAATTCTCATTGGCAATTGGTGATGAGATGTTGAGTGGAGATGACTCCTCTGATGATGAATTGGCTAAATTGACGAAGCAACAAGGTCGGATACTCATACGAGCTGTCCTTCTTGTGGGTCTGCTTGTGGATGAGTTACTTGATTTTGTCATTTAAAAAATGATAAGATTTGTTCTAGAGTACAAGAATGATAGTTGGAGATGATGGTGAGTGAGTGAGTTGTGATGATCTTGATCTTCCTAATTTATAGACAGTAAGAATATTGATCTTTGTGTTTGGATTTGATGTTAATCCAATGAGGAATGTTGGTTCCTAATGATTCGGAGCAAGTAAATGAGCTTATCACATCTTAAGGTCAATCCATACAAATGGAGTTGAGTAAATTATGGAAGATTTGCAGTAAATGCAAGGAGTGAGTGGAAAATATGTTGATGTGATGTTCCCACGAATTTCAAGGAACCAATTTGAGGGTTCCTTGCTTGTTACAGAAAGGTAACTCACATGGAAAATTTGAATATTCAAATTTTGGTGGGAAATGGATTTCTTATGATTCTAAGTGTTCCTAAATCATCCTAATGAGTCTAATGATCGGTAGAAGAATTCTAAAAACTAGAATCAATAATCTATGGATCGGGATTAGTCGGGAATTTTGGAAAAGTTACTATTGGAGTTGGCGGATCCAAACGATAACAAAAGCGGAACCAAAATTTTGGTTCCACGGAATCCGCAGGTTGCACTTTGGCGGAGCCAAAGATTTCAACTGGCGGAACCCAGAATTTGGTTCCACCAAATCTGCCATTCAAAAGTGCTAATTTAAACAGAGAGATTGTCAAATTTTGCGTTACCCGGTCAAATCCCGAAAATTGTCCTCAAACATATGTAACTACTAATATGTGATAGAATAAAACTAAAAACACAAGTTTTAACACACATTTACACATAGATTAATTCGATGATACTAACTTACCATAAAAGTGGTTAAGCCAAACGGTGGCTTAAACGCGGAAAATCGATAACAACGCGTGTTATCATCCTGCAAAGTTAAGTTAGTTCACATACAAGTTAAATACTAAAATAACATCCTAAGAAACACATAAGTTCAAAACATCATTGTTTGAAAAAGTCTAATACCAAACATTCTTTAAACCTCACTTCTTGTTCATTTTCTTGTGAAGCTTCATGATCCAACGGCCCAAATTCTTCACCATTCCTTTTTTTTGTCGAAACTCCACTGATTCGTTCGAGATAGGAGGAAGTTGGCTCAAGTACTCGGGTGGAGAGATTCTAGAGTTTGGCAAACCATCCTCTTCACTCATGGATGTTGATGATGATGATGATGTAGGAGGATGAACACGTTTTCCTCTTGCTACAGCTACCTTTATGATTACTTAGAGGAACAAAGGTATGTGGAATTTCGGTGTAGTCGGGAACGAAACCTAAAGCATTTCAAGGAATGGGAGCAAACGCTTTGTAGAGACGGGTCAAAAGCATCTCGTAAGGCATTGCGGTGGTACCTAAAACTGGAATATCGGCCATTCTCTTGGCGATATAGTAGGCGAGGTTGAATGGTTGGTGGTTTGACACACAATACATCATGTAGCATAGGCAAGCGTTGACATGGTCTCTATTTCCTATGTTGCTTAAGACATTAGCCCTTAGTACTTCTTCTAGCTTTTCAAATTGGGGCCTAAGTTCATTTAGCCCCATGGCAAATGGATCTTTATCTACTTGAAGACCTCAACGTAACCTAGTTTGGTTGTTCCTAGGCACAAAGAGATGCTTACAAATTGTTTCTTTTGCGGTTAATGGTGTGTCATATGGTGCCAAACGATCAAGGTTAGATTCTAGAAGGGACAATGACCATTTGTCCGAATAGAAGCAAGTTCCTTGATTCGGAACTCCTAAGACTTTTCCAAATTGATCCAAAGGAATGTTGAATTGGTTTTCGTTGACTTTGAAGTGGATGTTCATGTAACCATAGTCATTTGAACTAAGACCTACACTAGCATAGAATTCTAGTATGAATTGAGGAATTATGGGTTCATCGATATCTAGGAGGCCATCGAAGTGAATTGCGGCTAGTTGTTCTCGGAGAGTGGTTCCTTCATAGAATGAGGGGTCTACGGTTCTACCTTCATGAACATAGCGTTTTTCTAAGGCTTTAAAGATATTGACTTGATCTTCGGTGAGACCTTTGGTTTTGTGGTGTTTGGGTAGGTATTTGGTGGTTTATTTGTGATTATAAAAATTTGCGGGAGGCATGATTATCCTAGACACAAAAATATTTAGTTTAGTGTAAAATTAATGAAAATTCGCATATATATTTCTAGTGTGTGCCTATATAGGGACAATGTGGAGGTACGGTTATTTCGACTCTTTTTAATGCATGAAAATTTGGTTTATGCAAGTTTTATGATAAAACGAAAGCTAACCCAAACGCTCCTACTTTAATATAGCTTCATTTGAATGTACCCGAAAATACATATTTGTTATGTATTCCTTTTAGCATTCAAGAGAATTTATGCAAGTGATGATAAAAACATAACGTTTTGTATTTGTATGAACAATGTGCTAAAACTCATTTGTCCTAGTCGTGCGAAGATTTTTGCAAAAATTTCTCATGGGGTTTTTGATGAATTATGATAATGTACTACAAGATGCAATTCCTAACTAAGGAAAATATGATTTGATATGCAATTCAGTAAATATTTTTCATGTTTTTGCTAAAAATATGCATAAACCCCAAGTTTTGATTTTGTGCATGAAATAGAAATCCTAGGCGCAAATCAGGAATGTAGATATGATAAGGATACTTACAGTGATGATTAGAGCACAAATTGGTTGTGGAAGATGACCTAAATTGTGAGTTTGGTGTTATATGGGTCGATTTCCAGTAGCTTGTGTGTTCTTGGGAAATGTGATGAATAGTACAAGGTGGTTGTTTAATATACTAAAAACTGTCTCAGCAAGTCATGGATCCGGCGGAACCAAAACAAGGGATCCGCCCTTGTTGTCGTTTGGTTCCGCAGGACCAAACTTGGAAATTGGTTATTGCCATTTTTGGTTAATCTATGGTTCAAGCTAAGGTTTTATCTACTCACTAGGTTCCATTAATCCTAAACCAAGTCTAAGATAGTTGAAAGGTTCTCTCTTGAGAGGTTTTGTGAGGATGTCGGCATTGTTGTCCTCTGAGGAAACTTTCTCAATTGAGATGTTTCCCTTCTGAACATTGTCGCGTAGAAAATGGTGACGTATTTCTATGTGTTTGGTTCTAGTGTGTTGGACTAGATTTATGCTGAGGTCGATAGCTCCTTTATTGTCACAAAGAATGGGAATGTCGTTGAGTTCAATTCCATAATCGACGAGAGCTTGTTTCATCCACAGAGCTTGCTGGCAAGCTTTTCTTGCTGACACGTACTCGGCTTCAGTTGTTGATATTGCGAGGGCCGTTTGTTTCTTAGCAAACCATGAGGTGAGACAATGTCCTACAAAAGTACAAATACCACTTGTACTTTTCCTATCTACATAATCACCGGCATGGTCTGAGTCGGCATACACTATGGTTTCTACACCCGTTCTTTTGGGATACCATAATCCTAAATGTGTAGTGCCTTTTATGTACCTAAAGATTCGTTTAACGGCTTCAAGATGAGATATTTTAGGATCTTCTTGAAAGCGTGCACATAGACAAACACTAAACATAATATCCGGTCTACTAGCTGTGAGATAGAGTAAGCTACCAATCATTCCTCTATATTTAGTGCTATATACGGATTCACTTTCTTCATCCTTTGTGAGTTTGGTTTCGGAGGACATGGGTGTTTTCATCGGTTTTGAATCTTCAAGACCAAATTTCTTAAGAATATATTTGATATACTTGGATTGGTTGAAGAATATCCCATCTTCTAATTGTTTAATTTGGAGACCTAATAAAAAGTTTAGTTCCCCCATCATACTCATTTCAAACTCGTCAAGCATGATTTTTGAGAAATCGTCGCATAACTCTTGACAAGTTGAACCAAATATAATGTCATCCACATATATCTGAACTATGATAATATGTGATCTCTTTTTCTTGGTGAAGAGAGTATTTTCTACTAGGCCCATGGTATACTTATGGTCAACTAGGAAAGTCTTAAGTCAATCATACCATGCTTTTGGTGCTTGCTTAAGTCCGTATAAAACTTTCTTAAGTTTGTAGACAAGATTTGATTTTTTAAAATCGGCAAAGCCGGGAGGTTTTGCAACATACACTTCCTCATTTATAAAACCATTTAGAAATGCACTTTTGACATCCATTTGAAATAGTTTAAAGTCATGTGCACATGCATATGCAAGTAGTATTCTAATTGATTCAAGTCTAGTGACGGGTGCAAATGTTTCATCGTAATCTATACCTTCTTGTTGATTATAGCCTTGTGCTACTAGCCTAGCTTTGTTTCTAGATACTACGCCATTTTCATCCATTTTATTTCTAAAAACCCAGTTTGTACCGATTATGGTTTGATTTTTAGGTTGTGAAACTAATGTCCAAACTTCATTTCTAACAAATTGATTTAATTCCTCTTGCATCGCTATGACCCAAGATTCATCTTTTACGGCCTCATTTATATTTTTAGGCTCAATGGTTGAAACAAAACAAAAGAAATTGCTTTCGTTTTGAGCTTTAGATCTTAATGTTCTTTCATTGATTTTTCCTATGACATTTTCTAATGGATGACTTTTGGTTTCTTTGATATTAACTATTTCTCTATTTACCGGTTCGTCTTCTTTGTCACTTTCAATATTTTCTTAATTTTTAACCATTTGACTTTCAACTAAGTCATCATCAACCAAAGGTGATGTCTTAGAGGGAAGTGGACTTTCGTCGAATGTTACGTTCAACGATTCCTCGACTTTTGAGGTTTCTTTGTTCAAAACTATGTAGGCTTTACTATTTTGTGAATACCCAAGAAATACACCTTCATACGACTTTGGGTCGAACTTGGTGAGATAATCCTTTGTGTTTAAAATAAAGCACTTGCTTCCAAACACTCTAAAATATCCTAAAGTAGGCTTTTTACCTCTATATAACTCATATGGAGTCTTTTTCAAGAATGGGCTAATTAAAACTCGATTTAGGATATATGTGGATGTATCTACTGCGTGACACCAAAATTTTTGGGGTATGTTTTGTTCATTTAACATTGTTCTACTCATTTCTTGAATTGTCCTATTTTTGCGTTCTACTACACCAATAGATTGAGGAGTTCGAGGTGCCGAGAAATTATGTGTTATGCCATTAGCATCACAAAAATCTCCAAATTAGGTTTCATTGTCAATTTCACGACCATGGTCGGTTCTTATTGATACTATGCTATTTCTAATTTGGTTTTGAATTATCTTACTTAGAATTTCAAACTTATCAAAAGCCTCGTTTTTAGTTTTCAAAAACTTAGTCCATGTATACCTAGAGTAATCATCTACTATAACCAAAGTATAGAAGTTTCCTCCATAACTTTGTATAGCGGATGGACCAAACAACTCCATATGCAACAATTCTAGACACCTAGATTTAGCCTTATGGCTATTATAAACTTGTTTCCTAATTTTGCAAGCATCACAAAAGTGTTGGTCATATTTCAACTTGGGTAGGTTCCTAACGAGTTCCTTAGATGATAAGGATTGAATTAACTTCATATTGGCGTGACCTAAGCGTCGATGCCATAGAGTTGAGTTTTTGTCCAAAGAAGTGAGACAAAGCTTTTCTTTAGGTGTTTTATATAATTTCATAACGTAAAAGTTATTCTTTAAAACACCTTTTCCTATTGTTATACCGTCTTTAAGTATTTTACTTCCATTTTCACTGAAAAGGACGTTATACTTTTTGCGGCACAACAGACTAATACTAAGCAAGTTAAAACCTAAATTATCTACATGAGCAACATCATCAATAGAGAGAGAGTCATGGAAATTGTACCTTTTTCGATGATTTTACTTTTAAGCTTACTACCGAATATGACATTACCTCCGTCGTACACTTGGTAGGTTGAGAAAAAGCTTTTGTTTTCCGTCATGTGTCTTGAACACCCACTATCTTTAGTCCACTCATCTGGTTCTAACTCAACTCTCAAGCACACCTAAGTTCAAGAAAAACTCAAGCGTTTAGTCCCCAATATCTCATGGGTCCGTTTGGGTTAAACATAACATTATCATGGTTCATGTATGGAAATGGTGGACAAGTATTCCATGGCATGTGGTTGGGACCTTGAAAGTTCCTAGACATGTTTTGGTTCTAATTATTTTGATAATGATGTTGTGAGTTGAAGTTACTCCTTGGAAAGGGGTGTTTGGAAAAACTAGTTTTAGGTCTCTATTGAATCGTTTTAGTTCTAAATTCATTATTAACTTGACCTTTTCCAATAGCAATTGCTGGTTTTTGTTTGTTATCAGTTGTACTAGTGCTAGGTTTTCTAGTGACCTTAACGAATTTAGTATGATCCGATTTAAGAACCTTCTGTTCATCAACTGTTTCCATGGATCCTTTTGGCACAACTGGCGGAACCAAATTTTTGGATCCGCCAGATCCGTGGTTGTCTGAAGTTGTTGAAACAATTTCTTTTTCTTTCACTAATTGTTTCTTATAGTCACTTAAGCTTTTTAGTTTCATAAAACCCATTCCAGTTTTATCATGAGGTAATTTTTGCATCTTCATTATCTCATCTATACAACTTACATTTTTATCAAACTTTTTAAACTTAGAATTTTGTTTGATGAGATCTTCCTGTGTGGTTTTAAGTGTTTCTAATTCTAGTTTAAGTTCTTGACAAGAGACACAAGTTTCTTTACTAGTTTTACCATTTTCCATTCGTATCTCTTTTTCTATAAACCAATAAAGTTCGTTTTCTAAAAGTGTTGTTTTGGTTTTTAAGAACTTATTTTTGTTTATGATTTTAAGGTGATATCACACAGTTTGTTATATTTTACTTCTAAGGTTTCATCATCTATAGAAGAGTATGACGAGTCAGAATGTACCTCTTCTGTGTCATGAGCCATGAGAGCAACTTCATCTTTCTTAGGCTCGTCGTCATCACCTTCACTATCACTCCAAGCTCCACTAATAAATGCTCTTTGAGACTTATTCTTTGGAGGCTTTGGACATTCTCCTATTAAATGACTAGAATCCCCACACCTAAAACACTTCATATCATCACGGTTTTTCTGGAAGGATTTCTTTTCTTCACGAGGTGGTCTTACGAACTTTCCTCGTCTCCTAAAGGACTTCTTGAAATCTCTTACGGCCATGGCATACTCTTTGTCTTCGCTACTCGAATTAGACTCTTCATCGTCACTAGACTCTACCCTAGCTTTTATGGCTATGGACTTTATTTTCTCCTTTTTGCCTTTGACTATTTCTAAGTCTTTTTCCATCACCATCTCGTGAACTTTGAGATTTCTGATGAGCTCATCTAGTGTCATGCTTAAAAGATCCTTAGATTCTTCAATAGCCGTCACCTTTGCTCTCCACTTCGGATGGAGTGCTCTTAGAAATTTCCTGACAAAATTCTTACTAGAAAAAAGATTCGTCAAGTGCTTTAAGAGTTATAATAATAGTATTAAACCTAGCAAAAGCACTATCAATGGTCTCATCTTCAGAGATAACAAATTGTTCATATTGTTGAACAAGAAGATCAATTTTGTTATCTTTGACTTGTGAGTTGCCTTGATGAGTGATAATTAATGATTGCCAAATATCTTTAGCCATTTTACACTTAAAAACTCTTTCATATTCTTTCTTAGGTAAAGCATTATAAAGCATCATTTTGACTTCATTATTTTTGGCAATCAACTTCTTTTGCTCATCACTATAACGAGTAAGAGAAACACCTTCATCCCGACCACCTGAAATATAATTACTTATTGGCTTGTAATCACCTTCTACAATTATATACCATAGATCTATGTCCTTTGACTTCACATACGTCTCAAAGCGGTTTTTCCAGTATATGAAACAATTTGGTTCAAATAGTGGTGGTCTTTGTATAGATTGCCCTTCTTTTAAGTTTTCAAAATCCATTGATTGTTTCAAGTTTTAAAATACAGTATATTTTGAAAATACAAATGAATGAATATATAATTTAGGATATATGAGTGATCAGCGTGCGTGCGTATGCTCTAATTTATACCCACGGTATGTCGTTGTGGTTTTAGCAGTATTCAAGTTTTAAATTTATATTTAGCCGACTTATCAATAACACACACACTTTAACGAGCAGTGTACCCGGTCAGTAAGAATATAATGGTAAGTAGAGTGTCGATCACTAAGAGTGGAACGTATTATCTAGTTATCCTAATCAGTATTTTAATATCTTAAGTTAGCTATACAACCTAGTCTAACGCAAGGGGGTTCAGTCTGAGAGACTGGCACGGTTTGGTTGCAATTAAATAATAAACTAAACTAATAAGCACGAATCAGCGAATAGCACACACGTACACAGATAAATACTCGAGACAATAAGAAGGCCTGTCCTGATAGTTAAGTAGCTTGTCACTTGTTTTATTGCTAGTTTTATATGAAGTGTATAGTTCGATGCAACGCACCGAGATTAAGTCCTTTCTCGTTGGTTCTAATCTTATCGGCGAGTAAACCCTTAATGATTACTTATGACTATCCTATTTATCTTTCTTCCTACTTTTCTACAGACGATAGAATGCATAGGCGATCTAATAAATAGGCGAGGGCAGAGGCATGGTGACCCGATCAATGCTCAGCTAGACACAGAGGTTATCAATGCACTAATAAAAGTCACCAAAGACATCAACATATAAACTTTAATTAATGGGAAAGCAGTTTTAAGGGAGTGCAACCTTTCCGTTGTCACATTACACAAGCCACCAATCCTGATGAATTAAAGTTTACTAACACAATAAAACAAAACTACTTAATGAATTAAATACATGCAGGACCTTCTTACAGCTCTTGTATCTTCGTTCAAGGTGTGTCTTGTGCTGCTACTTCGACTGAATTCGTCCTAGGGTTTCTGTCTTCTCGTACTTAGCTAAATGTCGAACCTCTGAAATTCGTCTGGTCTTGGGGTATTTATAGTTTCTGTCTGAGGGTAAGATGCGGCGCATCTAATAAGTAGATGCGGCGCATTGACTTAACTTCGCGTGGGGTCCAAGATTAATATATTCAGGAATATTCGTACACCGCCAGAAGATGCGGCGTAACTCCATTCTTAGATGCGGCGCATGTCCTTTGCCGTATTGGATAATATCTTGTGAAATCTTGATAGTGATGCGCCGTATGTAATAAGTATGATGCGGCGTATCTGGAGCAGAATGTCTTGATCTTGTACATTTCAGTAGACTCTTAACTTCTTGCATGTTTTGCTCCATAATTAGTCCAAAATCGCCAAGTTTCACATAATACTTGTTTTTACCTGAGAATTACAAAAGTAAACGATTAAGTATCAATTCTCATACATAATATAATAAAACAAGTCAAATCAATAGGATAAATGATGATAATAAAATGTACTTATTTGAGTTCATCAAATATCCCCCCACTTGAACTTTACTTGTCCCCAAGTAAACCTTAGAATTAATCTTATGAAAATGTATCCTAAAAGATATTAGGATTTATTTTTATATTTAAGCATGTATTCATTTTTGTCATAATCACACAACCAAACACTTAACGAATTAGAAGTAAAATAAAATATTCTAATAAAAGCAACTCTAATCGTTTAACTGTCCAGTCGTGACGAATATTCTATCATAGGCTTGGCAAGTATACACATCTCCTCCACTAAAGCAAAGGAATAACAAGTCTAAAGCGGTAAAAAAGGTTTGTAGGTTAAGGGTTAATCATTCTCCTTAATCTCTATCGATCTCAAATACCAGAAAAGGCGAAAAAATCACAAATACATGATCGAATCCACGAACACGATACTTGCAATTGCTCAAATCCTTAACTCGAATAGGCTAAAGATAGGACCAAGTAATCTTCACCAATAATATTATATCAAAAAGGGCGACAAAATCATAAATACATAGCCGAATCCACGACTACGATACTTAAGATTGCTCAAATCCCTAATCTCAATAAATCAAAGGTTTGGATAAAGAATAATATAGGGTATGGATAATATTTGGGATATAAATTGGTGTAAAATGAAAAATAAACAAAACAGATAAATTAAAATCCTAAGTGTGGTTAATCACTATCCCAACCATCCCATGAATAAGACTCGTATCACTGAATAACTCACGCTTTAACACTTTAAACACACGCTTTAGGTAGACACGAAATTATACTCAACAAGATCTCAATCAAGGAATAACCTTTAGTTGGCGTTCCCATAACGTCCAACTCCCATTCAATCCATAAATATAATATACAACAAATAGTGGTGATATCGACCACTTAATACAAAACTTTACATAAGTTGGTAAAAACAAACTTCCAACTCTTTCTTTTTCTTTTTCTTTTCTTATTTATTTTTTTTATTATATTTTTTTTTAAACTTTAAACATAAACATAGATGTGTAAAATTTCACAACTTTTCTATCACTTTCTTTCCGGATAATTTTTCCATACTTTTCATACTTTCAGAAATAACAGTAATAGTGAAAGTAGTAAACACACGAAAAATAAACTCAAATATATACAATATTTACTTTCACTCCAATTGCATTGTGCAATTTCCCGACCTAACCAAAGATAATGAATTACGCACGCGAACACAGGTAATGTAAGGAAACACACTTTGCCTAAAGCAATTAACCAACCACGGATTTTAATCTACAGGGTAGGCTAAGGTGTAAGGGTGTAACGAAACATTATAACAAAGGTGTAAGAAATGAAATGAATGGCTCTGAGTGTTTTTCTAGGGGTATCTTACTCTAAAAGTGAGAGTAACAAAAGGGTTTATACGGGGGTTAACTAACCAGTGTAGTTAGCTAATATCACATAACATATAAAGGCTATTTGGGTGTAATCCTAGAAATTTACCAATTTAGACAAGTCATTCCAATTATATAAAATAATACTTATTATGGTGGTCTCGAATAGTATACAAGCCAAGTTCTAAAGTTTACAAGTCACCGGCACACTCATAGATTTGTGAATTTTGAAAAATCACAATTTTTGAAAATAACGTCATGTGTGCAGCTATGCAATTTAGATCTTAAACAAAAACATGCTAAAAATTTTAAATTTTGATATATTAAGCACATTTTAAGCATATTTTGAAAAGTTTAGGACAAGTAAGTGTTCTAATTCTTCAATCCCCCCACTTAAGTTAAACAACGTCCTTGTTGTTTGTATCAAAGGTTAAAAACTGGAAAATAAAAGAATTAGAACAGAAAAACTTCCCTGAGATTTGCTCGGTATGATCCTCCATTATTTGTACAAGAGCAAAAATCAACTTTCTTGTGGATGAGAACGTTTAAGCTTCATATTTGATGTATCCACAGGAAATGCAGGAATCTATAATACCACCAAGACTTTAAACACACCTAAGTTAAGAAGGTTCAAACTTGCATAATACATTAGTAGTTAGTAAAAATAAAACATAAAAATTAAAATGAAAATCATCAGGTCAGTCGATGCGCCGTATCTTATGGAAGAAGATACGCCGTATCGAGCCTGGAATAATTACGAATCAGAATAGAAGATGCGTCGCATCCTTAACCAGGGATGCGCCGCATTAAAATAAACTGACAAAAAGTTTCAAAGTCAAAAGTAAAAATGCAGAAAAATAAAGTAAGATATGACCAGTGCAGGAGATGCGTCGCATCTAAGGATTGAGATACGCCGTATCTTCTACGGGCCTGACTGACTCGACACAGAACAGAATAGTAAAAAATTTTCTCCGGGTTGTCTCCCAGTCAGCACTTGTCTTTATTCCAGAGTCTTTAAGTTAGACTCACGTTAAGCTCTTTAATATCGATCATTGGAGGAGTCGGAAGCATCGCGCTCCCTCATCGCCAGTCCAGTAACATTGAACACTCCTTGCTCGTCCTTAATTTCCACGCCGTTCTTCTTTAATATCTGTATAAACAAAGTTCTGTCCCTTTCGGGCAGAGATGACAAAATGATAGACGGGAAATTCTTATTATCATATAGGCATAAATAAGCAAGGTGGGGTGGTAGTTCAATAAACACTTCATTATTCAATTTTGTATTCTCAACTATTCCCCTACGTTTGTTAATCACTATGCAATCATGCCACTCATCATCAGAATCATCAATAATATCGCGCCTAAGCTCGGTAGGGACATTAAGGTCAATAAATTCCTCAAATTTCTCATGATTAGGATTAGTTGAGTTGTTTTGAATCAATGTTTCTCCCATAAGCATAGCTTCAAGATCGAGGTCCATATGCTCTCTTAATCCTAGCACATAGATGCCTCTAATTATGCTTTTAACAGGATCTTGACACTTATAGACTAGTTTATTATTCCCTACCCTTAATGAGATTTTTCTTTTAAACACATCAATCTTAGCGTGGGCGGTAGACAAGAAAGGTCTTCCAAGGATTAAAGGAATCTTAACATCCTCGGGCATATCTAATATAACAAAGTCTAAAGGGAAAACAAACTTCTGAATCTTAACTAGCACATTATTAGCAATCCCTTCAGGTCGTTTTACCGTTTTATCAGCCAATTCAATAAGCAACTTAGCTGGTGCTAATTTTCCTAGTCCTAGGGTAGTGAATGTCTTAAGGGGCATTACACTAACACTAGCTCCTAAGTCAGCTAACACATTATTGAAAGATATATCATTAATTGAACAAGGTAAAGTAAAACTTCCTGGGTCCTTTTCTTTATGAGGCAAGGCATGTAAGTCGGTTGCAGAGCTCTCTTCTTTCATTGTAGCCTTGATCTCCTCTTCAATCTTTGTCTTCTCATTGAGTAGTCTCCTTAAACTGATTGAAGAATTAAAGAAAAATTCGGGTCTTGCACCATCATTACCATTCATCAGTCTTCTAGGAAAAGGAATGTTAGGAGTGACTTCTTCAGTGGTGCTTATGGCCTTGACATGATCTCTTGGGTTGGTTTCAGTTGAGCTAGGTAAATTTCTGTATCCCCTTTCTTGAAGAACTTTGCTCATTTGACCAATTTGTTGTTCCAATGCTTTGATTGAAGCTCCTTGATTTCTTGTAATAGTGTCCGTTGAAGCTCGGATTTCTTTGATCATAGCAGTATTCTCTTCATGTCTTTTAGCACCATCGGCCATAATTTGCTTTAAAGTGTCATCTAAAGTCTGCCTCCTTTCTTGATAAGCGGGATTAAAGTTGTTCTTTTGATAGAATCCCGGAGTAGCTTCCCTAAATCTTCCTGAAGGTCGGAATGGTTGTCCAAATTGTGTGTAGTATGCTTCTTCAAACGTCTCACTTTCATTCTTGTTCGGGCAATCTTTAGTGTAGTGAGGTCCTTCGCATTTTTCACATCCAACTTGGGCAGCATACACTTTTTCATCACGCTTCTTCATCTCTCTACTAATTTTATCCAATTGAGCTTGAATAGCAGCAAACCCGTCAAAATTAGTGCTGCTCTTAGATCTAGTAGAGGTCCCATCGTGCCATTTTTGAGAATGATCAGCAGCTTCTTGGATAGCTTTCCTAGCATTAGCTGCACTCATTTGAGGCACAGCTCCCTTAGCATCCAAAATCTGTCTGGTAGGCACGTCCAATCCTTGATAAAACAATATTATCTCCAGCATTGGGGTTAGATAGTGTTGAGGACATTTCACCAGTAAATCTTTAAACCGTTCCCAAGTTTGATAAAGAGTTTCATCAGGCTCTTGCTTGAAACTGTTGATAGCCTCCATCTTTTTAGCAGTTTTAGCAGGTGGACAATATCTTTTCAGGAATTTGCTCTTCAAATCTTCCCATGTAGTGATTGAACTAGCAGGTTCATTCCTTAGCCACTTGTTAGCAGCTCCTTTAAGCGAGATTGGAAAGATTCTTAGCATGAGTTGATCGTCAGTGACTCCTTCCGTAGTAAACAAATCTGCAATCTCGAGGACCTTTTCAACATGTTCATTAGCATCTTCATGTTCCGATCCACTGAAAGCATTTTCTCTTAGCTCCTTGAGAAACTGACCCTTCAACTCAAACTTTGACTTATCATCGAACTTTGGTCTAGCAACTCCTGAACTGTAATCAGCACGGGTACTGTTCATGTATTCCTCCATAGTTGTGTTTTCGCCCATTGCTTCTGTTTCTTCTTCCTCTTTCTCTTCAGAAAAATAATCAAGCTCGAATGAACTTGAAATATCAAAGCTTTTTGTGTTGAAAAGCCTTTTTAGCGAATGAAAGGCTCGTTCAGGATCTTCGAAAGGTGTAATCAAGTTCTTCGTAGAACTCCTGGTCATGCACTTCCTGAAACTATCACAAAAGCATCAGTAGGGTATGTTCAAGAAAGTAATATATCAGAAGATCAACAACGAAAACGGAATACGAAAAATTAAAGTTACTGATATCTGCAGACGATGCGCCGTATCCAAAAAGTTGGATACGCCGTATCTTATAATCGTTAAAATTTAATCAGACTTTTATTCAGAAAATAGATACACCGCTTAGAAATTAGAATGCGCCGTATCAGTTTTAATTATCAAAAATCAATATACTTATTAAAATTAAATGCGTCGTATTAACAAAAGTTAATGCGCCGTATTTTCGTTACGTTTCAAAATACAAGATTTTTGATTCAGAAGATATGCCGTATCGATAAAAATCGATGCGTCGTATCTGTTTAATAATTCAAAAACTGTTTTTAATTAAAATAATAGATACGCCGTATCTGCAAAAGCAGATGCGTCGTATGGCGTTATCGCTTAGAAAAAAAAATTCTTATTAAAAACAGATACGCCGTATCTTGGGGAAAGATGCGTCGTATCGAATTTATTAAACGCGTTGTATTTAATAAAAATTAAACGCAATACGCCATATCTAAGAAAATAGATGCGCCGTATCGTTTATATTAGCTCAGTACAACGATAGCAGTATGCAGAAAATACGAAAAATAAAAACACAAATAAAAACAAACGAAAATAAACAAAAATAAAAACACACAAAAACAGAAAATATGCAAAATAATACAATGAATGCAAATTAACCTAATATACAACAGAGTTAGCGGTTAGAATAAAAATTAAAAATTAAAAACCTAATTAAAATACTAATCAAATTAACAGATAATAACAATTCACTCCCCGGCAGCGGCGCCAAAAACTTGATGCGTGCGTGCGTATGCTCTAATTTATACCCACGGTATGTCATTGTGGTTTTAGCAGTATTCAAGTTTTAAATTTATATTTAGCCGACTTATCAATAACACACACACTTTAACGAGCAGTGTACCCGGTCAGTATGAATATAATGGTAAGTAGAGTGTCGATCACTAAGAGTGGAACGTATTATCTAGTTATCCTAATCAGTATTTTAATATCTTAAGTTAGCTATACAACCTAGTCTAACGCAAGGGGGATCAGTCTGAGAGACTGGCACGGTTTGGTTGCAATTAAATAATAAACTAAACTAATAGGCACGAATCAGCGAATAGCACACACGTACACAGATAAATACTCGAGACAATAAGAAGGCCTGTCCTGATAGTTAAGTAGCTTGTCACTTGTTTTATTGCTAGTTTTATATGAAGTGTATAGTTCGATGCAACGCACCGAGATTAAGTCCTTTCTCGTTGGTTCTAATCTTATCGGCGAGTAAACCCTTAATGATTACTTATGACTATCCTATTTATCTTTCTTCCTACTTTTCTACAGGCGATAGAATGCATAGGCGATCTAATAAATAGGCGAGGGTAGAGGCATGGCGACCCGATCAACGCTCAGCTAGACACAGAGGTTATCAATGCACTAATAAAAGTCACCAAAGACATCAACATATAAACTTTAATTAATGGGAAAGCAGTTTTAAGGGAGTGCAACCTTTCCGTTGTCACATTACACAAGCCACCAATCCTGATGAATTAAAGTTTACTAACACAATAAAACAAAACTACTTAATGAATTAAATACATGCAGGACCTTCTTACAGCTCTTGTATCTTCGTTCAAGGTGTGTCTTGTGCTGCTACTTCGACTGAATTCGTCCTAGGGTTTCTGTCTTCTCGTACTTAGCTAAATGTCGAACCTCTGAAATTCGTCTGGTCTTGGGGTATTTATAGTTTCTGTCTGAGGGTAAGATGCGGCGCATCTAATAAGTAGATGCGGCGCATTGACTTAACTTCGCGTGGGGTCCAAGATTAATATATTCAGGAATATTCGTACACCGCCAGAAGATGCGGCGTAACTCCATTCTTAGATGCGGCGCATGTCCTTTGCCGTCTTGGATAATATCTTGTGAAATCTTGATAGTGATGCGCCGTATGTAATAAGTATGATGCGGCGTATCTGGAGCAGAATGTCTTGATCTGGTACATTTCAGTATACTCTTAACTTCTTGCTTGTTTTGCTCCATAATTAGTCCAAAATCGCCAAGTTTCACATAATACTTGTTTTTACCTGAGAATTACAAAAGTAAACGATTAAGTATCAATTCTCATACATAATATAATAAAACAAGTCAAATAAATAGGATAAATGATGATAATAAAATGTACTTATTTGAGTTCATCAATGAGTGATCATTGTGCCTGAATGATCAGCTTGCTATTTATAGGCAAGGCTAATCAACAGGGCACGAATTTGGCGGATCCCTTAATTTGGATCCGTCCTTATACTGGTTTGGTTCCGCGGGAACATACCAGCTAAGGATTTCCCATATCTTTCCATATCTTGTTAAGTGATGTCAAGATCTTGCAAAGTCAACTTTGTTACTTAAAGATCTTTCCAAAATATTTCAAATCTTCATAAGATTTTCTAATGAGGTATGCCATGATGTCATGTATTAAAATTTCTAATTTAAGAAATAAAAGTAAAACATGTAAATGTAGAATGTATGTAATATTATTATGTAAAATATGTTTTAAAAGACTTGTTACTATAAGTTCAAAAGTCTTAATTTTATATTTATGCCTTGCTTAAAGATAGACGTTGTGATTGTCATTAACAAAATTAAGCGAAGATCGTAAAATATAAATAACGTTTTTAGGACGATATTTGTATTAACAGTAAATAAACAAGTAAAAATTAAATAAGCAAATAAGATTCGTAAACAGTTGAGTAAAGAGCAATCCCTCCCGGCTCCGGATATAATGGTATGACTAAGTTACGGATTATTACTAATGTTTGTGTTCCAACCACATAGACATTGTTGTAGTAATTGAAAAGGATAATTTTGGGCACAAGTTATGTTTATCACACAAATTGTCTTAATCCCTAAACTAGTGAATTCGGCACAACTCGTTGACTTGCAATAACATGTCTTATAATGTAACACCCCCAAAATCATAATATCGCGGAAGCATACACTTTGGGTGCTACGGAATTGTAATCACAACACAAGATATAGGGAACGGATTAAAAATCAGTTTTAAAATATATTACATAAGTCAAGTCATGTAGCGATACATAAAATCCATTTAGATGAAAATGAAGCCCATTTAAATTAAAAAGGTCCAATTGTCAGAGTAAACGCATTAAAAACATTTCCATCATTTGTTGTGACCGACGCCATGCTCTGCACCCGGCTAAACGCACCTCAGTTTCCTGAGAAAAACATGTTAAAAGTCAGCTAACGCTGGTGAGTTCATAGGTTTAAATAAATAGCACATATGGACCAATAGCAACATCACAAAAATAATTCAGCAGATACACACTACTAGCTATGCAAACACTAAGCCTCATCCTACCGAGCTATGACAATGCCACGGGCCTAACTGGCCTTAGCAAAAATGAGTGCCCGCGAGTGTTAATCCCCATACACTCGGCCAAAAACTCGACTTGGTATACGTTCGCCTTGGCTATGCCGAGCCAATCGAACGGGGACATCACTCCCAATAGATCTATTTATATCAAACGGCTTCCTAAACAGGAATTAACAGCAGATGATAGTGGACACAAAATGGGATTCAGCAAACTTAGGTTTCTGCATATTATTGTGATCTTAAAAGCAAATTCATTTCTGGTCCATGAAAACAGTTTTGCATGTTTCTCACCCCAAGCTTATAAAACAAAAATCGTATAAAATATGGGGCTATAAACTCACCTTTCAAATAGAGCAAATCAGCTAATCAATCAAAATAATGCAACCGCGCTGATCAGCACCCTAAATCAGTACGGTAAGTCTTAGCAAAATATTCGTGTCTCATGTGTTTTTACTTTATTTGAAAAGTTTTACGTTTGACCAGTGCTCGTGTATTTCTTGCTTGCTGTGTGGTAAAATGTATTTCGAAATGATTTATTATTGTAACTCTTGGGGTAGCTCATGGTGAAAGTGCATGGTGGGAATACGTAACGGAACATCCGTGCTAGTATTCGCGGCTTAAATGTGCAAGTGTCTAGTAAGTTAATTTCTTATGTATTTAACTAATGGAGATTAATTAAATAAGTTTTTGAAGAATGGTTAATGTAATAGAGTTAGTGAAGAATTATTATATTAGAAACATCGTTTATTATTTCTGATGCAACCTTTATTATAAGAAAACAAGTTTTGTTAAGTAATTCCATAAAGTTTACTTAAGTTAAGTGTTTTCACAAAATACTCTAAGTGTTTGGATTTTTAGAAAATTTGGGCATGACCCATTCGTTTATACAACGTTTCCATTTTTCTCAAGTGTTGCAAATTCTCCTCAAATATTCCACTAACTAGTTATAAGTGCAAAAATACTTTTGTGATATATATTTCAAGTGTCGTGAATATTTTCATCGTTATATTATTCGTTATCTTCACTTTTAAGTATTAACATTAGGTTTCGACGTAAAGTCAATATTTTGTTAAAAAGTCAACAAAAGTCAATCTCAATGTCAATTTAGTAAAAATGTCCATTTTTACCCTTTCGGAGACTAAACGTCTCAAAACAAGTCCAAGAGTAGTTATCGTTATATTTATCGTCTCGTTAAACATTAATAACCTCGGCGAGTCGGAAAATATTCCAAAAATCAATTTCATCATTTTTATTTGTTAATTGGGCCGAAATTCTTCAAATAAGCCCAATTACCATTTTTAGTCCAAAACACATTTTTAGTTATAACGTATATATCGACACGTTACTAAAAATCATTTTACTCGCTCAATAGGTTCGTTTGGTCAAAAAGTCAAAACTCCAAAAATGTTCATGGGCTTCGGCCCAACAGTAACTTAATGGGTTTTATGGCCCAAAAATCCATTTAGCCCAATTTGTTATTATTTGTTACTTATTAGTGATTATTAGTTACCAAATACACTTTTTACTTATCAAATAAGCTCTAATAAATAAGCTACTTAATCAATATTTCAAGTTGACTATTTTATGGTCTATTCGACCCATATATAATGTCTTAACTTATTTTCACCTTTTTACTAGTTATTTTTAATAACTTATGGCTTATTAAATAAGCTAATCCAAATAAGCACTTTACTATATTTTTCCACCTTTTCACCATTTGAGCCAAAATTTTATGTTTTTCAAAACCCCAATAATCTTTTATTTATTTTACTAGTCGAACCATATATATATAACCTCAAAACCAATATAGTGCTTAAATTAGTGTAAAAACCATAACTAATGTTTGTATAATCAACTTAGCACCATATGTAACAAGATTTATCACACAAGCAAGAAATTTACAAACTAATTCATAATCATCATAAAAGTCGAGCACCATAAAACAAAGATCAAACCCTAGCTTTTACCATATTATCAAAACATACACATTTAACACTTTTAAACATCATTATACACCAAATGAACAAGAGATTAACAAGTTTAGAAAAGTTTTATGAATTCTTACAACTCTTTGATGTTTAACGTGGCAAGGAAGACCAAGAATACCCAAAGCTTCACCAAATTTACCCAAACCAAGCTCCAAATTACCCAAAAACCTTAATTATCAACCTTGATGTTCTTGAATTTTTAGAGAAAATTTGAGATGAAGATGAAGATTGTATGTGAATGTGGCATGTAATATGGTGATTATGGTGTGAATATGAGAAATGATCTATGTAAGTATTTAAGTTAGAATTTGGAAATCTTAAAAGTGTTGCACCATTTTTGGCAAAAATGAGATTACATTAGGATAAATGATTTTTTTGGTCTCTTGTGGGTTGGCGGCCGGTTTTAGGCTTATTTAGGGGAGGGTGGATTTTAGGTTTTACTCCGCGTTGGTGTATCGTGTGTCGGTTTGAGATTAAATGTTACCGTAAAGTCCCGGTTTGACGTTTTTGGACACGATTACGTAAAATAAAGTTTTTAACCATGTTTTTGTCAGAAATATAATAAAATGTCAATACTGACTCAAAAACATATTTATTTGACTATTACCATATGTACTGTGCTGTCGGTACGCGCGTGCGATTGTTTTTCAGAAAAATGCGAGAAAGCTCTCAGTTAATTACAAGACTTGTCAGTAACTATCAGAAATGTGATAATTTAACTTTACTGACAAAAATATACTTTTTCTGCAGTGACTGTAAGCTACAGTATGCGAAACGGCTCCCAAAAATGCTCAAAAATACTCAGAAACATGCAAATGCGCATAGAAATGCTTAGCTTAAAAATAATTAATACTCATATAATATTAATTAACAACGTGAAAATTACCATTTGTCACAGTCTCTCCATCTAATCGGGAAATCCGTCCCTGATTTCAATTTACGCCACTATTTGGTTTTGAAAAAAGATGTGGGTATTTTCGCTTGATTTCATCCTCTCGCTCCCAAGCGTATTCGGGGCCTCTGCGAGAGTTCCATCGGACCTTCACAATTGGGATACGACTCTGCTTTAGCCGTTTCACTTCCCGGTCTATGATTTCAATTGGCTCTTGATGAACTCAAATAAGTACATTTTATTACTATCATTTATCCTATTAATTTGACTTGTTTTACTCTATTATGTATGAGGATTGATACTTAATCGTTTACTTTTGTAATTCTCAGGTAAAAACAAGCATTTGGTGAAACTTAGCGATTTTGGACTGATTATGGAGCAAAACATGCATAAAGTTAAGAGTCTACTGAAATGAAGAAGATCAAGACTAATCTGCTCCAGATGCGCCGCATCTCACTCAAGACATGCGCCGCATCTCTATCAAGATATCACCAGATACGATCCAAGATACAAGAGGACATGCGCCGCATCTAATCATGGAGTTACGCCGCATCTTCTGGCGGTGTACGAATATTCCTGAATATTATAATCTTGGACCCCACGCGAAGTTAAGTCAATGCGCCGCATCTACTTACTAGATGCGCCGCATCTTCCCTCAGACAGAAACTATAAATACCCCAAGACCAGACGAATTTCGGGGAGACCATATAATACCGAAGACCGAACAGGAGAAACCAAGGACGAATTCAGTCAAGGAGGCAGCACAAGACACACCCAAATCAAAGATACAAGAGCTGTAAGAAGGTGCTGCATGTGTTTAATTCATTAAGTAGTTTTGTTTTATTGTGTTAGCAAACTTTAATTCATCAGGATTGGTGGCTTGTGTAATGTGACAACGAAAGATTGCACTCCCTTTAATACTTGCTTTCCCATCAATTAAAGTTTATATGTTGATGTCTTTGGTTACTACTTATTAGTGCATTGATAACCTCTGTGTTTATTAGTGGCTTGCGGGCATTTGACTGCGGAAAATAATGTGGCTCCCACGGTTATTACTAAATTGATCACTTAGGAATAACTTTTAGACATAAGTAATCATTAAGGGTTTACTCGCCGATAAGAATAGGACCAACGAGAAAGGGTTAACTACATACACTTCATATAAAGCTATCAATAAAACAAGTGACAATCTACTTAATCATAAGGACAGCCTCTTATTGTCTCGAGTATTTATCTGTGTACGTGTGTGCTACTTGCTGATTCGTGCCTATTGGTTTATTTTATTATTTAATTGCAAACAAATCGTGCCAGTCTCTCAGGCTGAAACCCCCTTGCGTTAGGATATTAAAATACTGATTAGAATAACGAGATAATACGTTCCACTCTTAGTGATCGACACTCTACTTACCATTATATTCATACTGACCGGGTACACTGCTCGTTAAGTGTGTGTGTTATTGATAAGTCGGCTAAATATAAATTTAAAACTTGAGTAGGCATTAAAACTGCTAAACCGCAACGACACATCACGCTCCACCAAGTTTTTGGCGCCGCTGCCGGGGAGTGAATTGTTATTATCTGTTAATTTGATTAGTATTTTAATTAGGTTTTTCTTTTTATTAGATTAATTGCATCATTGTATTATTTTGCATATTTGTTGTATTGTGTGTTAATTGTTTTCTTTTATTTTTGTGTGTTTATTTTTGTTTGTGTGTTTAATTTTTGTTTTTATTTTTCGTATTTTTTCTGTTCTGCTATCGTTGTACTGTGCTAAATCAAACGATACGGCGCATCTGATCTCTCAGATACGGCGTATTGCGTTTAATTTTTTTAAATACAACGCGTTTAATTAATTCGATACGACGCATCTTTTCCCCAAGATACAGCGTATCTGTTTTTAATAAGAAAATTTTTCTAAGCGATAAAGTAATACGACGCATCTGCTTTAGCAGATACGGCGTATCTGTTTTTAATAAGAAAATTTTTTCTAAACGTTAACGCCATACGACGCATCTGCTTTAGCAGATACGGCGTATCTATTATTTTAATTAAAAACAGTTTGCGAATTATTAAACAGATACGACGCATCGATCTATATCGATACGGCGCATCTTTCTGAATCAAAAATCGATATTTATTTTTAAACGTAACGAAAATACGGCGCATTAACTTTCGTTAATACGACGCATTTAATTTTAATTAGATAAATTGATTTTTGATTAATTAATTCGATACGGCGCATTCATAAATTCTAAGAGGCGTATCTATTTTCTGAATAAAGTCTGATTAAATTTTAACGATTATAAGATACGGCGTATCCAACTCTTTGGATACGGCGCATCGTCTGCAGATATCGGCTATTTGTATTCTTATATCCGTTTCTATATTCATTAATTTATCTTCTAGCGAACAAATCCTACTGATGATTTTACCTTGGATGACAGATTTTGCTATGGAAGACATGTCAGTTAACGGATATTTTGCTAAGGAATGCTTGTTTTCAGATTCATTCAATGTGCTCATGATCAATGCAGATTTATTCTCTTGGGAGACCCCTCTTGAAGCTGCTTTTAAAGAATTCATGCGTTTATGCAACATTGACAAAGAGGTGTTCTCTTATGATGTATTTGTGAGGTACACTGGAGAAGAATTGTCGCTCTTATGGCCTATCATTGAAGCCGAAGGATTGAACTGGACTACTATCGAAGAAGATGATGGGAAATTCTATCTTGCATACATGGACTCGAGCAACAACAGCTGTGGTGGAGGCAATGCCCAAATCTCTTACATGCCTTATTCCGAACAGTACTGGGGATTAAATGAGAACTATCTGGATAATGACATGAATTATGCTTTGGCGGAGTTACTATTTCATGGCAGATTGGTAAGATTGATAGACCTCTCCCTCAATGATTGGCTAGAACTCAAATATGGTAGTCCGGAATTTGCCCCCACAAATGAAGTCAAGGAGATTATGACTTCATGGTTGACTCGGAGTTTTAAGAAGCAATTTAACGAGTTCATGGAGATAAAAAAGAATATGATTGGAAAGGCTTGCTTTGACGTTAACCACGATCCTAACGATGTTGATTTTTCAGAATGGTTGGCTAGTAAGTTTAATAACCATAAGAGCATGGATCGAGCTACTAAGGATGCACTATGGGTATATTGGATGAGAGGAGAAGATGAAGAAGTAGAAAGCGATTATGGGTCGTCACTTCATGATTCAACAATCAATGAGGGCATTGAAGAACTTTTCAGGATTGACATTGATGTGTTCGATTATGAGACACCCTTGTGCAAGCAGTTCAAGGAATTTAACTACCTTCTTCAAGTCGACGATGATGTGCTTACCGGAGATCTACCAGGATTTAAGACTTATGATGATTTCAAAAACACCTGGTACTATGAATGGAATGACCAAGTACCATGGGTTTGGGATAAACCATGGGAATATGCGCACATCAATCACACCTGTACACCCTTCGTTTTCAAGGACGGGAGTAGTGTTTGGCCGACCTGTGATTATAAGAGTGACGGAACCTGTAATGGGGGAAGTATAATTGGGATGAAACGGGTTGGAAACGATGTAACCTTTGAAGATTATGAGTGGTACGACAATGTTGAAGACTGCCCACAAAAGGCGGAGGCTTTACAAGAAAAGGGCAGAATTGAACGCTTGAAAGGACTTAAGGGAACATCGGGTACTACTTTCTGGGAATGGGTGCATAAACAATTTGATGATTTCACGAAGCTTAGTCGACGGTTACAATATGATTTGGAAAGAGAGTGGGAGGCGATTCAAGACGATAAGTCATTAATTGAAGAATTAGATGATTATTTGATTAAGGATCCTTATTTTAAGTTTGTTGATAAAGACGAGGAAGAGTTCACCAAAAGAAAGTGTCAACTACTTGGGATTCCTTACAATGAGCCACCCATGATTATTTCTGAAAAATTTAAAATCATCAAATACTCTTTGGGTCCTGATGAAGAATACACTGCGGTGAAGACAAAGAGTTATACTAGATTTAGTCGAACGGAAGAAAACATCGCAGAGATATACGGGAAAATCTTTCGGATGAAGGAAGAAGGATGGACCGTGACAAGGACTAAATAAAGAGCTGAACGTGAGTCTAACTTGAAGACTCTGGAATAAAGACAAGTGCTGACCGGGAGACAACCCGGAGAATTTCTATTATTCTGTTTTCTGTGTCGAGTCAGTCAGGCCCGCATGAAGATACGGCGCATCTCCATCCTGAGATGCGACGCATCTCCTGTAATGGTCATATCTTATTTTATTTTTCTGCATTTTTATTTCCGACTTTAAAACTATTTATCAGTTTATTTTAATGCGGCGCATCCCTGGTTAAGGATGCGGCGCATCTATTATTCTGATCCGTATTTATTCCAGGCTCGATACGGCGTATCTTCTTCCATAAGATACGGCGCATCGACTGACCTGATGATTTTCAGTTTTAATTTTTATGTTTTATTTTTATCTAACTACTAATGTATTATGCAAGTTTGAACCTTTCTTACCTTAGGTGTGTTTTAAAGTGTTGGTGGTATTATAGTTTCCTGGATTTCCTGTGGATACATCAAGTATGAAGCTTTAACGTTCTAATCCACAAGAAAGATGATTTTTGCTCTTATACTAATGGAGGATCATACCGAGCAAATCTCAGGGGAGTTTTCCTGTTCTAATTCTTTTATTTTCCAGTTTTTAGCCTTTTATACAAACAACGAGGACGTTGTTTAACTTAAGTGGGGGGATTGGAGAATTAGAACACTTAACAATTACTTGTCCTAAACTTATTCAAAAATTATGCTTAAAATGTACTTAATATATCAAACTTAAAAATTTTTTTAGCATGTTTTTGTTTAAGATCTAAGTTGCATAGCTGCACACATGACGTTATTTTCAAAAATTGTGATTTTTCAAAACTCACAAATCTATGAGTGTGCCGGTGACTTGTAAACTTTAGAACTTGGCTTGTATACTATTCGAGACCACCATAATAAGTATTATTTATATAATTGGAATGACTTGTCTAAATTGGTAAAATTCTAGGATTACACCCAAAATAGCCTATTATATGTTATGTGTTATTAACTAACTACACTGGTTAGTTAACCCCCGTATAAAACCTTTTGTTACTCTCATTTTTAGAGTAAGATACCCCTAGAAAAACACTCAGAGCCATTCCTTTCGTTTCTTACACCTATGTTTAAAATGTTTTCGTTACACCCTTAAACCTTAGCCTACCCTGTAGATTAGAATCCGTGGTTGGTTAATTGCTATAGGCAAAGTGTGTTTCCTTACATTACCTGTGTTCGCGTGCGTAATTCATTATCTTTGGTTAGGTCGGGAAATTGCACAATGCAATTGGAGTGAAAGTAAATATTGTATATCTTTGAGTTTATTTTTCGTGTGTTTACTACTTTCGCTATTACCGTTATTTCTGAAAGTATGAAAAGTATGGAAAAATTATCCAGAATTATCATTATAGTGATGTGGTGAAATTTTACACATCTATGTTTATGTTTGTTAAAAAAAAAAAAAAAAAAAAAAAAAAAAAAAAAAAAAAAAAAAAAAAAAAAAGTTGGAAGTTTGTTTTAACCAACTTATGTAAAGTTATGTAAGTGGTCGATATCACCACTATTTGTTGTACTATATTTATGGATTGAATGGGAATTGGCAGTTATGGGAATGCCAATTAAGGTTTATTCTTTGATTAAGATCTTGTTGAGTATAATTCGTGTCTACCTAAAGCGTGTGTTTCAAGTGTTAAAGCGTGAGTTATTCGATGATATGAGTCTTATTCATGGGATGGTTGGGATAGTGATTAACCACACTTAGGATTTTAATTTATTTGTTTTGTTTATTTTTATTTTTACACCAATTTATATCCCAAATGTTACCATACCCTTTATTATTCTTTACCCAACCGAACCTTTGATTTATTGAGATTAGAGATTTGAGCAATCTTAAGTATCGTAGTCGTGGATTCGGCTATGTATTTATGATTTTGTCGCCCTTTTTGATATATTATTATTGGTGAAGTTTGGACCTATCTTTAGCCTATTCGAGTTAAGGATTTGAGCAATTGCAAGTATCGTGTTCGTGGATTCGATCATGTATTTGTGATTTTGTCGCCTTTACTGGAATTTGAGATCGATAGTGAAAAGAGAATAATTAACCCTTAAGCCTAAAAACCCTTTTTACCGCTTTAGACTTGTTATTCCTTGGCTTTAGTGGTGGAGATGTGTATACTTGCCAAGCTTATGATAGAATATTCGTCACGACTGGACAGTTAAACGATTAGATTTGCTTTTATCAGATTATTTTATTTTACTTCTAATTCGTTAAGTGTTTAGTTGTGTGATTATGAAATAAACGAATACATGCTTAAATATAAAAATAAATCCTAACATCTTTTAGGATACATTTTCATAAAAGAAATTCTAAGGTTTACTTGGGGACAAGTAAAGTTCAAGTGAGGGGATATTTGATGAACTCAAATAAGTACATTTTATTACTATCATTTATCCTATTAATTTGACTTGTTTTACTCTATTATGTATGAGGATTGATACTTAATCGTTTACTTTTGTAATTCTCAGGTAAAAACAAGCATTTGGTGAAACTTAGCGATTTTGGACTGATTATGGAGCAAAACATGCATAAAGTTAAGAGTCTACTGAAATGAAGAAGATCAAGACTAATCTGCTCCAGATGCGCCGCATCTCACTCAAGACATGCGCCGCATCTCTATCAAGATATCACCAGATACGATCCAAGATACAATAGGACATGCGCCGCATCTAATCATGGAGTTACGCCGCATCTTCTGGCGGTGTACGAATATTCCTGAATATTATAATCTTGGACCCCACGCGAAGTTAAGTCAATGCGCCGCATCTACTTACTAGATGCGCCGCATCTTCCCTCAGACAGAAACTATAAATACCCCAAGACCAGACGAATTTCGGGGAGACCATATAATACCGAAGACCGAACAGGAGAAACCAAGGACGAATTCAGTCAAGGAGGCAGCACAAGACACACCCAAATCAAAGATACAAGAGCTGTAAGAAGGTGCTGCATGTGTTTAATTCATTAAGTAGTTTTGTTTTATTGTGTTAGCAAACTTTAATTCATCAGGATTGGTGGCTTGTGTAATGTGACAACGAAAGATTGCACTCCCTTTAATACTTGCTTTCCCATCAATTAAAGTTTATATGTTGATGTCTTTGGTTACTACTTATTAGTGCATTGATAACCTCTGTGTTTATTAGTGGCTTGCGGGCATTTGACTGCGGAAAATAATGTGGCTCCCACGGTTATTACTAAATTGATCACTTAGGAATAACTTTTAGACATAAGTAATCATTAAGGGTTTACTCGCCGATAAGAATAGGACCAACGAGAAAGGGTTAACTACATACACTTCATATAAAGCTATCAATAAAACAAGTGACAATCTACTTAATCATAAGGACAGCCCTCCTATTGTCTCGAGTATTTATCTGTGTACGTGTGTGCTACTTGCTGATTCGTGCCTATTGGTTTATTTTATTATTTAATTGCAAACAAATCGTGCCAGTCTCTCAGGCTGAAACCCCCTTGCGTTAGGATATTAAAATACTGATTAGAATAACGAGATAATACGTTCCACTCTTAGTGATCGACACTCTACTTACCATTATATTCATACTGACCGGGTACACTGCTCGTTAAGTGTGTGTGTTATTGATAAGTCGGCTAAATATAAATTTAAAACTTGAGTAGGCATTAAAACTGCTAAACCGCAACGACACATCACGCTCCATCAGCTCTTCAATAAAATTTAACCTCTCATCAAGCTGGATTTCATCCAAAGGAATAATGGCGTTCTCATCTGATAAGCACTTCTTCAAGTTGTTGACATGAAAAACGTCATGCACAGCGCTGAGCTCAGATGGGAGTTCAAGTCGGTAGGTGATGTGTCGTGTGCGTAGTGCTCTAATTTATACCAACGGTATGTCGTTGTGGTTTTAGTAGTATTCAAGTTTTAAATTTATATTTAGCCGACTTATCAATAACACACACACTTTAACGAGCAGTGTACCCGGTCATTATGAATATAAGGGTAAGTAGAGTGTCGATCACTAAGAGTGGAACGTATTATCTAGTTATCCTAATCAGTATTTTAATATCTTAAGTTAGCTATACAACCTAATCTAACGTAAGGGGGTTCAGCCTGAGAGACTGGCACGGTTTGGTTATGATTAAATATAAACTAAACTAATAAGCACGAATCAGCGAATAGCACACACGTACACAGATAAATACTTGAGACAATAAGAAGACCTGTCATGATAGTTAAGTAGCTTGTCACTTGTTTTATTGCTAGTTTATATGAAGTGTATAGTTCGATGCAACGCACCGAGATTAAGTCCTTTCTCGTTGGCTCTAATCTTATCGGCGAGTAAACCCTTATTGATTACTTATGACTATCCTACTTATCTTTCTTCCTACTTTTTTACAGACGATAGAATGCATAGGCGATCTAATAAATAGGCGAGGAAGGGGCATGGCGACCCAAGCAATGCTCAGCTAGACACAGAGGTTATCAATGCACTAATAAAAGTCACCAAAGACATCAACATATAAACTTTAATTAATGGGAAAGCAATTTTAAGGGGAGTTGAAGTGCATGATTAAAATCAATGTCACAAGCCCATCAATCCTGACTAATTAAAGTGTACTAATACAATAAAACAAAACTACTTAATGAATTGAATACATGCAGGACCTTCTTACAGCTCTTGTATCTTTGTTCAAGGTGTGTCTTGTGCTGCTACTTCGTCTGAATTCGGCTTAGGGCTTCTGTCCTTCGTATATCGTACGTCCAATAGTCTCTGAAATTCGTCTGGCCTTGGGGTATTTATAGTTTCTGTCTGAGGGTAAGATGCGGCGCATAGGATAAGTAGATGCGGCGCATTGACTTAACTTCGCGTGGGGTCCAAGATTAATATATTCAGGAATATTCGTACACCGCCAGAAGATGCGGCGTAACTCCATTCTTAGATGCGGCGCATGTCCTTGCTGTCTTGGATCGTATCTTGTGAAATCTTGATAGTGATGCGCCGTATATATTCTATCATAAGCTTGGCAAGTATACGCATCTCCCCCACTAAAGCCAAGGAATAACAAGTCTAAAGCGGTAAAAAGGGTTTGTAGGTTAAGGGTTAATCATTCTTCTTAATCTCTATCG
This sequence comes from Artemisia tridentata subsp. tridentata, assembly GCA_021014915.2. Lineage (NCBI taxonomy): Eukaryota > Viridiplantae > Streptophyta > Magnoliopsida > Asterales > Asteraceae > Artemisia > Artemisia tridentata. The sequence goes on along the minus strand of CP139502.1, from coordinate 57,129,487 downwards.
ATCTCAAATTCCAGAAAAGGCGACAAAATCACAAATACATGATCGAATCCACGAACACGATACTTGCAATTGCTCAAATCCTTAACTCGAATAGGCTAAAGATAGGACCAAGTAATCTTCACCAATAATATTATATCAAAAAGGGAGACAAAATCATAAATACATAGCCGAATCCACGACTACGATACTTAAGATTGCTCAAATCCCTAATCTCAATAAATCAAAGGTTTGGATAAAGAATAATATAGGGTATGGATAATATTTGGGATATAAATTGGTGTAAAAAGAAAAATAAACAAAACAGATAAATTAAAATCCTAAGTGTGGTTAATCACTATCCCAACCATCCCATGAATAAGACTCATATCATAGAATAACTCACGCTTTAACACTTGAAACACACGCTTTAGGTAGACACGAATTATACTCAACAAGATCTCAATCAAAGAATAACCTTAGTTGGCGTTCCCATAACGTCCAACTCCCATTCAATCCATAGATATAATATACAACAACTAGTGGTGATATCGACCACTTAATACAAAACTTTACATAAGTTGGTTAAACAAACATCCAACTTTTCATTTTTTTTTTTTTTTTTTTTTTTTTACTTGAAACATAAACATAGATGTGTAAAATTTCACCACATCACTATAATGATAACTCTGGATAATTTTTCCATACTTTTCATGACTTCAGAAATAACGGTAATAGTGAAAGTAGTAAACACACGAAAAATAAACTCAAAGATATACAATATTTACTTTCACTCCAATTGCATTGTGCAATTTCCCGACCTAACCATAGATAATGAATTACGCACGCGAACACAGGTAATGTAAGGAAACACACTTTGCCTAAAGCAATTAACCAACCACGGATTTTAATCTACAGGGTAGGCTAAGGTGTAAGGGTGTAACAAAACATTATAACAAAGGTGTAAGAAACGAAAGGAATGGCTCTGAGTGTTTTTCTAGGGGTATCTTACTCTAAAAGTGAGAGTAACAAAAGGGTTTATACGGGGGTTAACTAACCAGTGTAGTTAGCTAATATAACATAACATATAAAGGCTATTTGGGTGTAATCCTAGAAATTTACCAATTTAGACAAGTCATTCCAATTATATAAAATAATACTTATTATGGTGGTCTCGAATAGTATACAAGCCAAGTTCTAAAGTTTACAAGTCACCGGCACACTCATAGATTTGTGAATTTTGAAAAGTTCACAATTTTTGAAATTAACGTCATGTGTGCAGCTATGTAATTTAGACTTTAAACAAAAACATGCTAAAAATTTTAAATTTTGATATATTAAGCACATTTTAAGCATATTTTGAAAAGTTTAGGACAAGTAAGTGTTCTAATTCTCCAATCCCCCCACTTAAGTTAAACAACGTCCTCGTTGTTTGTATCAAAGGTTAAAAACTGGAAAATAAAAGAATTAGAACAGAAAAACTTCCCTAAGATTTGCTCGGTATGATCCTCCATTATTTGTACAAGAGCAAAAATCAACTTTCTTGTGGATGAGAACGTTTAAGCTTCATATTTGATGTATCCACAGAAAATGCAGGAATCTATAATACCACCAAGACTTTAAACACACCTAAGTTAAGAAGGTTCAAACTTGCATAATACATTAGTAGTTAGCGAAAATAAAACTTAAAAATAAAAATGAAAATCATCAGGTCAGTCGATACGCCGTATCTTATGGAAGAAGATGCGCCGTATCGAGCCTGGAATAAATACGAATCAGAATAAAAGATGTGTCACATCCTTAACCAGGGATGCGCCGCATTAAAATAAACTGACAAAAAGTTTTAAAGTCAAAAATAAAAATGCAGCAAATAAAGTAAGATATGACCAGTGCAGAGATGCGTCGCATCTCAGGATTGAGATGCGCCGTATCTTCTGCGGGCCTGACTGAATCGACACAGAACAGAATAGTAAAAAAATTTCGGGTTGTCTCCCGGTCAGCACTTGTCTTTATTCCAGAGTCTTCAAGTTAGACTCACGTTCAGCTCTTTAATACCGATTATTGAAGGAGTCGGAAGCATCGCGCTCCCTCATCGCCAGTCCAGTAATATTGAACTCTCCTTGCTCGTCCATAATTTCCACGCCGTTCTTCTTTAATATCTGTATAAACAAAGTTCTGTCCCTTTCGGGCAGAGATGACAAAATGATAGACGGGAAATTCTTATTATTATATAGGCATAAATAAGCAAGGTGGGGTGGTAGTTCAATAAACACATCATTATTCAAATTCGTATGCTCAACTATTCTCCTACGTTTGTTAATCACTACGCAATCATACCACTCATCATCAGAATCATTAACAATATCGCGCCTAAGTTCGGTAGGTACATTAAGGTCAATAAATTCCTCGAAGTCTTCATGATTAGGATTAGTTGAGTTGTTTTGAATCAATGTTTCTCCCATGAGCCTAGCTTCAAGATCGAGGTCCATACGCTCTCGTAATCCTAGCACATAGACGCCTCTAATTATGCTTTTAATAGGATCTTGGCACTTATAGACTAGTTTATTATTCCCTACCCTTAATGAGATTTTTCTTTTAAACACATCAATCTTGGCACGGGCGGTAGACAAGAAAGGTCTTCCAAGGATTAAAGGAATCTTAACATCCTCGGGCATATCTAATATAACAAAGTCTACAGGGAAAAAAAAACTTCTCAATCTTAACTAGCACATTATTAGCAATCCCTTCAGGTTGTTTTACTGTTTTATCAGCCAATTCAATAAGCAACTTAGTTGGTGCTAATTTTCCTAGTCCTAGGGTAGTGAATGTCTTAAGGGGCATTACACTAACACTAGCTCCTAAGTCAGCTAACACATTATTGAAAGATATATCATTAATTGAACAAGGTAAAGTAAAACTTCCTGGGTCCTTTTCTTTATGAGGCAAGGCATGTAAGTCGGTTGCAGTGCTCTCTTCTTTCATTGTAGCCTTGATCTCCTCTTCAATCTTTGTCTTCTCATTGAGTAGTCTCCTTAAACTGATTGAAGAATTAAAGAAAAATTCGGGTCTTGCACCATCATTACCATTTATCAATCTTTTAGGAAAAGGAATGTTAGGAGTGACTTCTTCAGTGGTGCTTATGGCCTTGACATGATCTCTTGGGTTGGTTTCAGTTGAGCTAGGTAGACTTCCGTATCCCCTTTCTTAAAAGAACTTTGCTCATTTGACCAATTTGTTGTTCCAATGCTTTGATCGAAGCTCCTTGATTTCTTGTAATAGTGTTCGTTGAAGCTCGGATTTCCTTGATCATAGCAGTGTTCTCATCATGTCTTTTAGCAGCATCGACCATAATTTGCTTTAAAGTGTCATCTAAAGTCTGTCACCTTTCTTGATAAGCGGGATTGAAGTTGTTCTTTTGATAGAATCCCGGAGTAGCTTCCCTAAATCTTCCTGAAGGTCGGAATGGTTGTCCAAATTGTGTGTAGTATGCTTCTTCAAAAGTCTCACTTTCATTCTAATTCAGGCAATCCTGAGTGTAGTGAGGTCCTTCACATTTTTCACATCCAACTTGGGCAGCATACACTTTCTCATCACCCTTCTTCATCTCTCTACTAATTTTATCCAATTGAGCTTGAATTGCAGCAAACCCGTCAAAATTAGTGCTGCTCTTAGATCTAGTAGAGGTCCCATCGTGCCATTTTTGAGAATGATCAGCAGCTTCTTGGATAGCTTTCCTAGCATTGGCTGCACTCATTTGAGGCACAGCTCCCTTAGCATCCAAGATTTGTCTAGTAGGCACGTCCAACCCTTGATAAAACAATATTATCTCCTGCATTTCACTTAGATAATGTTGAGGGCATTTCATCAATAGGTCTTTGAATCGTTCCCAAGCTTGATAAAGAGTTTTATCATGCTCTTGCTTGAAACTGTTGATAGCCTCCATCTTTTTAGCGGTTTTAGCAGGTGGACAATATCTCTTCAGGAATTTGCTCTTCAAATCTTCCCATGTAGTGATTGAACTAGCAGGTTCATTCCTTAGCCACTTGTTAGCAGCTCCTTTAAGCGAGATTGGAAAGATTCTTAGCATGAGTTGATCGTCAGTGACTCCTTCTGTAGTAAACAAATCCGCAATCTCGAGGACCTTTTCAACATGCTCATTAGCATCCTCATGTTCCGATCCACTGAAAGCATTTTCTCTTAGCTCCTTGAGAAACTGACCCTTCAACTTAAACTTAGACTTTTCATCAAACTTTGGTCTAGCAACTCCTGAAGTGTAATCAGCACGGGTTTTGTTCATGTATTCATCCATAGTTTTGTTTTCCGCCATTGTTTCTGTTTCAACTTCCTCTTTCTCTTCAGAAAAATAATCAAGCTCGAATGAACTTGAGATATCAAAGCTTTTTGTTGTTGAAAAGCCTTTTAAGCGAATGAAAAGCTCGTTCAGGATCTTCGAAAGGTTGAATCAAGTTCTTCGTAGAACTCCTGGTCATGCACTTCCTGAAACTATCACAAAAGCATCAGTAGGGTATGTTCAAGAAAGTAATATATCAGAAAATCAACAACGAAAACGGAATACGAAAAATTAAAGTTACTGATATCTGCAGACGATGCGCCGTATCCAAAAAGTTGGATACGCCGTATCTTATAATCGTTAAAATTTAATCAGACCTTTTTCAGAAAATAGATACGCCGTTTAGAAATTAGAATGCGCCGTATCAATATTATGTTATCAAAAATCGATATTTATTCAAAATTAAATGCGTCGTATTAACAAAAGTTAATGCGCCGTATTTTCATTACGTTTCAAAATACAAGATTTTTGATTCAGAAGATGCGCCGTATCGATAAAAATCGATGCGTCGTATCTGTTTAATAATTCGAAAACTGTTTTTAATTAAAATAATAGATACGCCGTATCTGCTAAAGCAGATGCGTCGTATGGCGTTATCGCTTAGAAATTTTTTTTTATTAAAAACAGATACGCCGTATCTTGGGGAAAGATGCGTCGTATCGAATTTATTAAACGCGTTGTATTTTATAAAAATTAAACGCAATACGCCGTATCTATGAAAATAGATGCGCCGTATCGTTTGAATTAGCTCAGTACAACGATAGCAGTATACAAGAAAATAGAAAAAAGAAAAACAAAAATAAAAACACACAAAAACAGAAAATATGCAAAATAATACAATGAATGCAATTTAACTAATATACAACAGAGTTAGCGGTTAGAATAAAAATTAAAAAGAAAAACCTAATTAAAATACTAATCAAATTAACAGATAATAACAATTCACTCCCCGGCAACGGCGCCAAAAACTTGATGTGTCGTGTGCGTAGTGCTCTAATTTATACCCACGGTATGTCGTTGTGGTTTTAGCAGTATTCAAGTTTTAAATTTATATTTAGCCGACTTATCAATAACACACACACTTTAACGAGCAGTGTACCCGGTCAGTATGAATATAATGGTAAGTAGAGTGTCGATCACTAAGAGTGGAACGTATTATCTAGTTATCCTAATCAGTATTTTAATATCTTAAGTTAGCTATACAACCTAATCTAACGTAAGGGGGTTCAGCCTGAGAGACTGGCACAGTTTGGTTATGATTAAATATAAACTAAACTAATAAGCAAGAATCAGCGAATAACAAACACGTACACAGATAAATACTTGAGACAATATGAAGACCTGTCCTGATAGTTAAGTAGCTTGTCACTTGTTTTATTGCTAGTTTTATATGAAGTGTATAGTTCGATGCAACGCACCGAGATTAAGTCCTTTCTCGTTGGCTCTAATCTTATCGGCGAGTAAACCCTTAATGATTACTTATGACTATCTGATGCGCGTGATGTGTCGTTGCGGTTTAGCAGTTTTAATGCCTACTCAAGTTTTAAATTTATATTTAGCCGACTTATCAATAACACACACACTTAACGAGCAGTGTACCCGGTCAGTATGAAGATAATGGTAAGTAGAGTGTCGATCACTAAGAGTGGAACGTATTATCTCGTTATTCTAATCAGTATTTTAATATCCTAACGCAAGGGGGTTTCAGCCTGAGAGACTGGCACGGTTTGTTTGCAATTAAATAATAAAATAAACCAAAAGGCACGAATCAGCAAGTAGCACACACGTACACAGATAAATACTTGAGACAATAAGAGGGCTGTCCTTATGATTAAGTAGATTGTCACTTGTTTTATTGATAGCTTTATATGAAGTGTATGTAGTTAACCCTTTCTCGTTGGTCCTAATCTTATCGGCGAGTAAACCCTTAATGATTACTTATGTCTAAAAGTTATTCCTAAGTGATCAATTTAGTAATAACCGTGGGAGCCACATTATGTCCCGCAGTCAAATGCCCGCAAGCCACTAATAAACACAAAGGTTATCAATGCACTAATAAGTAGTAACCAAAGACATCAACATATAAACTTTAATTGATGGGAAAGCAAGTATTAAAGGGAGTGCAATCTTTCGTTGTCACATTACACAAGCCACCAATCCTGATGAATTAAAGTTTGCTAACACAATAAAACAAAACTACTTAATGAATTAAACACATGCAGCACCTTCTTACAGCTCTTGTATCTTTGATTTGGGTGTGTCTTGTGCTGCCTCCTTGACTGAATTCGTCCTTTGTTCCTCCTGTTTGAACTTCGGTTTTAGGTTTTTCGGAGCTTTTAATTCGTCTGGTCTACGGGGTATTTATAGTTTCTGTCTGAGGGAAGATGCGGCGCATCTACTAAGTAGATGCGGCGCATGTACTTAACTTCGCGTGGGGTCCAAGATTATAATATTCAGGAATATTCGTACACCGCCAGAAGATGCGGCGTAACTCCATGATTAGATGCGGCGCATGTCCTCTTGTATCTTGGATCGTATCTGGTGATATCTTGATAGAGATGCGGCGCATGTCGAGAGTGAGATGCGGCGCATCTGGAGCAGAATTGACTTGATCTTGTCCATGTCAGTAGACCTTCAACTTTATGCACGTTTTGCTCCATAATTAGTCCAAAATCGCCAAGTTTCACCAAATGCTTGTTTTTACCTGAGAATTACAAAAGTAAACGATTAAGTATCAATCCTCATACATATTATAGTAAAACAAGTCAAATTAATAGGATAAATGATAGTAATAAAATGTACTTATTTGAGTTCATCAAATATCCCCCCACTTGAACTTTACTTGTCCCCAAGTAAACCTTAGAATTTCTTTTATGAAAATGTATCCTAAAAGATGTTAGGATTTATTTTTATATTTAAGCATGTATTCGTTCATTTCATAATCACACAACTAAACACTTAACGATTCAGAAGTAAAATAAAATAAGTCGATAAAAGCAAATCTAATCGTTTAACTGTCCAGTCGTGACGAATATTCTGTCATAAGCTTGGCAAGTATACACATCTCCACCACTAAAGCTAAGGAGTAACAAGTCTAAAGCGGTAAAAAAGGGTTTTTAGGCTTAAGGGTTAATTATTCTTTTTCACTATCGATCTCAAATTCCAGAAAAGGCGACAAAATCACAAATACATGATCGAATCCACGAACACGATACTTGCAATTGCTCAAATCCTTAACTCGAATAGGCTAAAGATAGGTCCAAACTTCACCAATAATAATATATCAAAAAGGGCGACAAAATCATAAATACATAGCCGAATCCACGACTACGATACTTAAGATTGCTCAAATCCCTAATCTCAATAAATCAAAGGTTTGGTTGGATAAAGAATAATAAAGGGTATGGATAACATTTGGGATATAAATTGGTGCAAAAATAAAAATAAACAAAACAAATAGATTAAAATCCTAAGTGTGGTTAATCACTATCCCAACCATCCCATGAATAAGACTCATATCATTGAATAACTCACGCTTTAACACTTGAAACACACGCTTTAGGTAGACACGAATTATACTCAACAAGATCTTAATCAAAGAATAAACCTTAATTGGCGTTCCCATAACTGCCAATTCCCATTCAATCCGTAGATATAGTACAACAAATAGTGGTGATATCGACCACTTACATAACTTTACATAAGTTGGTTAAAACTAACTTCCAACTTTTCTTTCTTTCTTTTTCTTTTCTTATTTTTTCGATTTTTTTTTTTTTTTTTTTTTTTTTTTTTTTTTTTTTTTTTTTTTGAACATAAACATAGATGTGTAAAATTTCACCACATCACTATAACTTTCTTTCCGGATAATTTTTCCATACTTTTCATACTTCAGAAATAAAGGTGATAGTGAAAGTAGTAAACACACGAAAAATAAACTCCAAAATATACAATATTTACTTTCACTCCAATTGCATTGTGCAATTTCCCGACCTAACCATAGATAATGAATTACGCACGCGAACACAGGTAATGTAAGGAAACACACTTTGCCTATAGCAATCAACCAACCACGGATTCTAATCTACAGGGTAGGCTAAGGTGTAAGGGTGTAACGAAACATTTTAAACATAGGTGTAAGAAACGAAAGGAATGGTTCTGAGGGTTTTTCTAGGGGTATCTTACTCTAAAAATGAGAGTAACAAAAGGGTTTATACGGGGGTTAACTAACCAGTGTAGTTAGCTAATAACACATAACAAATAATAGGCTATTTGGGTGTAATCCTAGAAATTTACCAATTTAGACAAGTCATTCCAATTATATAAATATAATACTTATTATGGTGGTCTCGAATAGTATACAAGCCAAGTTCTAAAGTTTACAAGTCACCGGCACACTCATAGATTTGTGAATTTTGAAAAATCACAATTTTTTGAAAATAACGTCATGTGTGCAGCTATGCAACTTAGATCTTAAACAAAAACATGCTAATTTTTTTTTTTTTTTTTTTTAAGTTTGATATATTAAGCACATTTTAAGCATAATTTTTGAAAAAGTTTAGGACAAGTAATTGTTAAGTGTTCTAATTCTCCAATCCCCCCACTTAAGTTAAACAACGTCCTCGTTGTTTGTATAAAAGGTTAAAAACTGGAAATTAAAAGAATTAGAACAGAAAAACTCCCCTGAGATTTGCTCGGTATGATCCTCCATTAGTATAAGAGCAAAAATCAACTTCTTGTGGATTAGAACGTTAAAGCTTCATACTTGATGTATCCACAGGAAATCCAGGAAACTATAATACCACCAATACTTTAAAACACACCTAAGATAAGAAAGGTTCAAACTTGCATAATACATTAGTAGTTAGGAAAAAAAATAAAACTTAAAAATTAAAACTGAAAATCATCAGGTCAGTCGATGCGCCGTATCTTATTGAAGAAGATACGCCGTATCGAGCCTGGAATAAATACGGATCAGAATAAAGATGCGCCGCATCCTTAACCAGGGATGCGCCGCATTAAAATAAACTGATAAAGAGTTTTAAAATCGAAAATAAAAATGCAGAAAAATAAAATAAGATATGACCATTGCAGGAGATGCGTCGCATCTCAGAATTGAGATGCGCCGTATCCTCATGCGGCCTGGACTGACTCGACACAGAAAACAGAATAGTAAATAGATAAATCCGGGTTGTCTCCCGGTAAGCACTTGTCTTTATTCCAGAGTCTTCAAGTTAGACTCACGTTCAGCTCAGCAATAAGTCCTTGTCACGGTCCATCCTTCGTCCTTCATCCGAAAGATTTTTCCGTATATCTCTGCGACGTTTTCTTCCGTTCGACTTAATTTAGTATAACTCTTTGTCTTCACCGCAGTATATTCTTCATCAGGACCCAAAGAGTATTTGATAATTTTAAATTTTTCAGAAATAATCATGGGCGGCTCATTGTAAGGAATCCCAAGTAGTTGACACTTTCTTTTGGTGAACTCTTCCTCGTTTTTATCAACAAACTTAAAATAGGGATCCTTAATCAAATAATCATCTAGTTCTTCAATCAACGACTCATTATTATTATCATCTTGAATCGCCTCCCATTCTCTTTCCAAATCATATTGTAACCGTCGACTAAGCTTTGTGAAATCATCAAACTGTTTATGCACCCATTCCCAGAAAGTAGTATCCGATGTTCCCTTAAGTCCTTTCAAGCGTTCAATTCTGCCCTTTTCTTGTAAAGCCTCCGCCTTTTGTGGGCAGTCTTCAACATTATCGTACCACTCATAATCTTCAAAGGTTACATCGTTTCCAACCCGTCTCATCCCAATTATACTTCCCCCATTACAGGTTCCGTCACTTTTATAATCACAGGTCGGCCAAACACTACTCCCGTCCTTGAAAACGAAGGGTGTACAGGTGTGATTAATGTACGCAAATTCCCATGGTTTATCCCAAACCCATGGTACTTGATCATTCCATTCATAGTACCAGGTGTTTTTGAAATCGTCATAATTCTTAAATCCTGGTAGTTCTCCAGTAAGCACATCATCGTCGACTTGAAGAAGGTAGTTAAATTCCTTGAACTGCTTGCACAAGGGTGTCTCATAATCGAACACATCAATGTCTATTCTGAATAACTCTTCAATGCCTTCATTGATTGTTGAATCATGAAGTGACGACCCATAATCGCTTTCTACTTCTTCATCTTCTCCTCTCATCCAATATACCCATAATGCATCCTTAGTAGCACGATCCATGCTCTTATGGTTATTAAACTTACTAGCCAACCATTCTGAAAAATCAACATCGTTAGGGTCATGGTTAACGTCAAAGCAAACCTTTCCAATCATATTCTTTTTTATCTCCATGAACTCGTTAAATTGCTTCTTAAAACTCCGAGTCAACCATGAAGTCATAATCTCCTTGACTTCATTTGCAGGGGCAAATTCCGGACTACCATATTTGAGTTCTAGCCAATCATTGAGGGAGAGGTCTATCAATCTTACCAATTTCCCATGAAATAGTAACTCCGCCAAAGCATAATTCATGTCATTATCCTGATAGTTCTCATTCAATCCCCAGTACTGTTCGGAATAAGGCATGTAAGAGATTTGGGCATTGCCTCCACCATAGCTTTCGTTGCTTGAATCCATGTATGCAAGATAGAATTTCCCATCATCTTCTTCGATAGTAGTCCAGTTCAATCCTTCGGCTTCAATGATAGGCCATAAGAGCGACAATTCTTCTCCAGTGTACCTCACAAATACATCATAAGAGAATACCTCTTTGTCAATGTTGCATAAACGCATGAATTCCTTAAAAGCAGCTTCAAGAGGAGTCTCCCAAGAGAATAAATCTGCATCGATCATGAGTACATTGAATGAATCTGAAAACAAGCATTCCTTAGCAAGATATCCGTTAACTGACATGTCTTCCATAGCAAAATCTGTCATCCAAGGTAAAATCATCAGTAGGATTTGTTCGCTAGAAGAGAAATTAATGAATATAGAAACGGATATAAGAATAAAAATAGCTGATATCTGCAGACGATGCGCCGTATCCAAAAAGTTGGATACGCCGTATCTTAATACGTTAAAATTTAATCAGACTTTGTCCAGAAAATAGATACGCCGCTTAGAATTTAAGAATGCGCCGTATCGAATTAATTAATCAAAAATCAGCTTATCTAATTAAAATTAAATGCGTCGTATTAACGAAAGTTAATGCGCCGTATTTTCGTTACGTTTAAAAATAAATATCGATTTTTGATTCAGAAAGATGCGCCGTATCGACAGAGATCGATACGCCATATCTGTTTAATAATTCGCAAACTGTTTTTAATTAAAATAACAGATACGCCGTATCTGCTAAAGCAGATGCGTCGTATGGCGTTAACGTTTAGAAAATTTTTTTTTATCAAAAAACAGATACGCCGTATCTGCTAAAGCAGATGCGTCGTATTACTTTATCGCTTAGAAAAATTTTCTTATTAAAAACAGATACGCCGTATCTTGGGGAAAAGATGCGTCGTATCGAATTAATTAAACGCGTTGTATTTTTTTTTTAAAATTAAACGCAATACGCCGTATCTGAGAGATCAGATGCGCCGTATCGTTTGATTTATCACAGTACAACGATAGCAGAACAGAAAAATACGAAAAATAAAAAAAACAAAAACACACAACGAAAATAAAACACACAAAAATAGAAGAAAACAATTAACACACAATACAACAAATATGCAAAATAGTACAATGATGCAATTAATCTAATAAAAAGAAAAAAAACCTAATTAAAATACTAATCAAATTAACAGATAATAACAATTCACTCCCCGGCAGCGGCGCCAAAAACTTGATGCGCGTGATGTGTCGTTGCGGTTTAGCAGTTTTAATGCCTACTCAAGTTTTAAATTTATATTTAGCCGACTTATCAATAACACACACACTTAACGAGCAGTGTACCCGGTCAGTATGAAGATAATGGTAAGTAGAGTGTCGATCACTAAGAGTGGAACGTATTATCTTGTTATTCTAATCAGTATTTTAATATCCTAACGCAAGGGGGTTTCAGCCTGAGAGACTGGCACGGTTTGTTTGCAATTAAATAATAAAATAAACCAAAAGGCACGAATCAGCAAGTAGCACACACGTACACAGATAAATACTTGAGACAATAAGAGGGCTGTCCTTATGATTAAGTAGATTGTCACTTGTTTTATTGATAGCTTTATATGAAGTGTATGTAGTTAACCCTTTCTCGTTGGTCCTAATCTTATCGGCGAGTAAACGCTTAATGATTACTTATGTCTAAAAGTTATTCCTAAGTGATCAATTTAGTAATAACCATGGGAGCCACTTTATGTCCCGCAGTCAAATGCCCGCAAGCCACTAATAAACACAGAGGTTATCAATGCACTAATAAGTAGTAACCAAAGATATCAACATATAAACTTTAATTGATGGGAAAGCAAGTATTAAAGGGAGTGCAATCTTTCATTGTCACATTACACAAGCCACCAATCCTGATGAATTAAAGTTTGCTAACACAATAAAACAAAACTACTTAATGAATTAAACACATGCAGCACCTTCTTACAGCTCTTGTATCTTTGATTTGGGTGTGTCTTGTGCTGCCTCCTTGACTGAATTCGTCCTTTGTTCCTCCTGTTTGAACTTCGGTTTTAGGTTTTTCGGAGCTTTTAATTCGTCTGGTCTACGGGGTATTTATAGTTTCTGTCTGAGGGAAGATGCGGCGCATCTACTAAGTAGATGCGGCGCATGTACTTAACTTCGCGTGGGGTCCAAGATTATAATATTCAGGAATATTCGTACACCGCCAGAAGATGCGGCGTAACTCCATGATTAGATGCGGCGCATGTCCTCTTGTATCTTGGATCGTATCTGGTGATATCTTGATAGAGATGCGGCGCATGTCGAGAGTGAGATGCGGCGCATCTGGAGCAGAATTGACTTGATCTTGTCCATGTCAGTAGACCTTCAACTTTATGCACGTTTTGCTCCATAATTAGTCCAAAATCGCCAAGTTTCACCAAATGCTTGTTTTTACCTGAGAATTACAAAAGTAAACGATTAAGTATCAATCCTCATACATATTATAGTAAAACAAGTCAAATTAATAGGATAAATGATAGTAATAAAATGTACTTATTTGAGTTCATCACTATCCTACTTATCTTTCTTCCTACTTTTCTACAGACGATAGAATGCATAGGCGATCTAATAAATAGGCGAGGAAGGGGCATGGCGACCCAAGCAATGCTCAGCTAGACACAGAGGTTATCAATGCACTAATAAAAGTCACCAAAGACATCAACATATAAACTTTAATTAATGGGAAAGCAATTTTAAGGGGAGTTGAAATGCATGATTAAAATCAATGTCACAAGCCCATCAATCCTGACCAATTAAAGTGTACTAATACAATAAAACAAAACTACTTAATGAATTGAATACATGCAGGACCTTCTTACAGCTCTTGTATCTTTGTTCAAGGTGTGTCTTGTGCTGCTACTTCGTCTGAATTCGGCTTAGGGCTTCTGTCCTTCGTATATCGTACGTCCAAAAGTCTCTGAAATTCGTCTGACTTTGGGGTATTTATAGTTTCTGTCTGAGGGCTAGATGCGGCGCATAGAATAAGTAGATGCGGCGCATTGACTTAACTTCGCGTGGGGTCCAAGATTAATATATTCAGGAATATTCGTACACCGCCAGAAGATGCGGCGTAACTCCATTCTTAGATGCGGCGCATGTCCTTGCTGTCTTGGATCGTAGCTTGTGAAATCTTGATAGTGATGCGCCGTATATAATAAGTAAAATGCGGCGTATCTGGAGCAGAATTATCTTGATCTTGTACATTTCGGTAGACTCTTAACTTCTTGCATGTTTTGCTCCATAATTAGTCCAAAATCGCCAAGTTTCACATAATACTTGTTTTTACCTGAGAATTACAAAAGTAAACATTAACGTATCAATTCTCACAGATAATATAATAAAACAAGTCAAATAAATAGGATAAATGATAGTAATAAAATGTACTTATTTGAGTTCATCGGTAGGCTACTGGCCCGATCTTGTCAAGGATCTCGAAAGGTCCAATATAGCGGGGGTTCAACTTACCACGCTCGCCAAATCTGATCACGCCTTTCTGTTGACATAAATAATGCCTAAGAACATTATCTATATTTATTCATATCTCTATGTTTTGATGATCACAAAATGTAAACTCATTAAAACATAAACTTATAAATTAAACAAGTACTTAGTTGTAAATATTCACTTCTATAACTAAAATCACTTAAGGTATGAATGAACTAATGCTTAATGCATTATATGATCAAAGGAACATTTTCTTAATAACTAGATTTTTTATAAAATATCAAAAACATTTTATATATTTTAGAAAAACATTTTTGGTATTAAATAAATATGTTTAATCTTTTATAAAAATATGAATTCAAATTTTTAACCAAAATCAGTTAAAATATTCCAAAAAAACCTTCCCCACAAAAGGACAAATCTGGGCAACGGACACCTTGGGCGGCCCCCTTAATTTTACTAGGCGGCCCTCTTAAAATTAAGGGGACCGCCCCCTATTTAAGGGGGCCGGCCACGCTCCAGTAGGCTCCAGCTGTCCAGATTTTTCCCTATAAATACAAGCCCTCTCCTGGATTTTTTCTCAACCCTTTTGCACTAAAACTTTCTGTTGTAGATCTCATTTCATATCTTCAAAAAAAACCTTTGATCATGTAATCTTAAGCATTGGTTTCCAAGTGATCCAAGCTTCCACCATCCAGGTGCAAAAGAAGAATACTTCTATCAATCAAGACTAGAAGTATTATAACTTAGTAGCATCATGTTACTCAAGTTATTTGTTTTGTATACTTTGTAAATCTTTCATTCATTTGTGTAAAGTGTGCATATAAGTTGTAAACATAAGTGATTAGGCTAGAGTAGTGTGTAAGTAGTGAAGAAGGTGGATAAGTAGTTGTGGAGTAAAGAAGTAGAGTAGAAGTCTTGTAAAGTTGTGAAGTAGAGAAGTCTTGAAGCCGTTGTGAAGCCATAGCCTAGAAGTCGTGAAGCCGTAGCATAGAGGTTGTGTAGCGGTCGTGTTGAAGCCATGAAGTCCTAGTCGTGAAGTCCTAGTGTTGAAGTCGTGAAGCCGAAGCATAGAGGTTGTGTAGCGGTCGTGTTGAAGCCATGAAGTCCTAGTTGTGAAGTTCTAGTGTTGAAGTCGTGAAGCCGTAGCATAGAGGTTGTGTAGCGGTCGTGTTGAAGCCATGAAGTCCTAGTCGTGAAGTCCTAGTGTTGGAGTCGTGAAGCCGCAGCATAGAGGTTGTGTAGCAGTCGTGTTGAAGTCGTGAAGAAGTCGTGAAGCAGTCGTGAAGCCGTTGTGAAGTAGTCGTGAATAAGTTGTGAAGAAGTTGTGTTGTGAAGTTGTGAGATTGGTTCTAGCTACGATTAGAACTCGACATTTAGCTTTGTGTCGTTAAACCCGTGTAAGCCAAAGTTGTGTACGATTTTCTCCGCCATAAGGGAGCTTATTGAAGTTGTGAAGAAAACTCTCGAGCTTGGTGCTCGGGGAGTGGAGTAGGGCAAGGAAGGTGTCCTTGTAGCCGAACCACTATAAATCCCTCGTGTCTCGGTTAGATCTTTCCATCTCTTACTTACATCTTTATTTATATTGTCATTACTTTTATAACATATAGGCATATATAACTGTTAGTAATAATTAGAAGTTGACTTCAAATATAGATCAAATTGAAACTCCATTCAAGAAACCAAAACTTTTACAATCAATTTAAAAGAATACATATATAACTAATAATAAGGTTCAAGTTTTATTTTTCATACAAGCTTGAATCTAAGTGTTTTAAAAATAAACAAAGGTTTTCATAATAAAATTAAAAAGACATAAAACTATTCAACCCCCCCCCCCCTTCTAGTTTTCCACACTTTCCATGGCGAGACCTTCAACATCACTTTATCTCCCACTTGAAACTCAAGGGGTTTTCGCCTCCTGTCGGTGTAACTCTTTTGACGGTCACGAGCCGCCTGCATTCGGTTCTTGATCTGTACAATCTTTTCAGTAGTCTCATGGACTAGTTCTGGTCCGGTAAGTTGGCTCTCTCCAACTTCCGCCCAACAAATTGGCGATCTGCACTTACGTCCATAAAGTGCTTCATACGGTGCATCCTTAATACTGGTGTGATAGCTGTTGTTATAGGAAAACTCGACTAAAGGCAAATGCCTGTCCCAGTCGTTTCCGAAATCAATCACACATGCTCTTAACATGTCCTCTAATGTCTGAATGGTCCTTTCACTCTGACCATCCGTTTGAGGATGATAAGCCGTACTCATATCAAGCTTGGTTCCCAATGCATCCTGAAGCGACTTCCAAAAATCTGACGTGAATCGACTGTCTCGATCAGAAATAATAGAAACAGGCACTCCATGCCTTGCGACAATTTCCTTTACGTACAGTCGCGCGAGTTTATCCATCTCGATTTTCTACGCTATAGGAAGGAAATGCGCTGATTTAGTGAGACGGTCAACGATTACCCAAATCGTGTCATAACCACTCGATGTCCTAGGCAACTTAGTTATAAAATCCATAGTGATACGCTCCCATTTCCATTCCGGAATCTCAGGTTGAACAAGCAGACCGGACGGTCTCTGGTGTTCAGCCTTGACCTTCGAGCACGTTAAGCACTTGCTGACGTATTCAGCTATATCGGCCTTCATGTTTGGCCACCAATACAGCTTCTTCAGGTCTAAATACATCTTGTCAGATCCTGGGTGAATGAAGTACTTGGACTTATGGGATTCGTGCATAATAAAATCACGAATTCCTCCATACAATGGAATCCAGTACCTGTCTCCATAACGCAAAATCCCATCGGATCTGCTTACTAACCCATTCTCAAGTTCTGGCATTCTGTGAATCTTCTCACTGGGTCGATTTTCATATTTGAGTGCCTCACCCTGAGCCTCAAGAATCTTTGCTGGAAGCGGCGAATTGATCGTCATCCCTAACGATCTAACCCTGAGAGGTTTGATCCGCTCCTTTCTGTTAAGGGCGTCGGCAACAACATTTGCCTTGCCTGGGTGATAACGGATCTCACAATCATAGTCACTAAGCAACTCCAACCATCGGCGTTGTCTCATTTTCAGCTCCTTCTGGTTCAATATATGCTGTAGACTCTTGTGATCAGTATACACTACGCACTTAGTTCCATAAAGGTAGTGTCTCCAAATCCTCAGTGCAAACACGACTGATCCTAATTCTAGATCATGGGTTGTGTAGTTTTTCTCATGGGTTTTCAGCTGTCGAGAAGCGTATGCTATCACCTTCTCTCTCTGCATCAACACGGCTCCCAAACCTTTGTGCGATGCGTCACAATACACAACAAAATCTTCGCTACCCTCGGGTAAAGCTAAAATAGGTGCACTACACAATCTTTCTTTAAGAAGTTGAAAAGCTTCTTCCTCATCATCTCCCCAGTCGTATTTCACATTCTTTTGAGTCAATTTCGTCAACGGTTTAGCTATCTTAGAGAAGCCTTCTATAAATCTCCTGTAATAGCCGGCAAGTCCTAAAAATTGTCGGATTTCTGTCGGCGTTGTGGGCGTTGCCCAATTCTTGATGGTCTCAATCTTAACAGGATCTACGTGAATTCCTTGCTTATCTATCACATGACCAAGAAACTACACAGTCGATATCCAGAATTCACACTTAGAAAATTTAGCATATAGCTCTTCCTTTTTAAATAATTCCAAAATTAGCTTGAGATGTTCCTCATGCTCTTGCTCATTCTTGGAATATATCAGGATATCGTCAATAAACACTATCATGAATTTATCCAAATATGGCTTACACACACGATTCATGAGATCCATGAATACTGCTGGTGCATTTGTCAAGCCAAATGGCATAACTTGAAATTCGTAATGGCCATATCGGGTTCGGAATGCGGTCTTCGGGATATCCTCTTCCCGGACCCTAAGTTGATGATAACCCGATCTCAAGTCTATCTTAGAATAAACCGATGATCCTTGCAACTGATCAAATAAATCGTCTATCCTTGGGAGTGGGTATCTATTCTTAATGGTTAGCTTGTTCAGTTTCCGATAGTCAATACACATCCTGAAGGATCCATCCTTCTTCTTAACAAACAAAACAGGAGCTCCCCAGGGCGATGAACTCGGTCTGATAAAACCTTTTCCAGACAGTTCAGCTAACTGATCGGACAATTCCTGTAATTCCGTAGGTGCTAAACGATAGGGTGCTCGCTCTACAGGCGCGGCTCCTGGCACCAAATCGATTTGAAATTCGATTTGTCTGGCCGGTGGAAGTCCCGGTAAGTCTTCTGGAAAGACTTCTGGAAAATCCCTTACGATTGGCACATCTTCCAACCTTTTCTCTCCAGGTTCCTTTTCCTCCTTTTCAGTGACATGAGCTAGAAAGAGGCAGCATCCCTTCTCGATGTACTTCTGCACCTTCGTACACGAGATGATGCCCAATCTTGACGAACGCGCACGATCAGAGCGGTCACCTTCAACAATCAAAACTTCGTTCCCATAGGGTACTCTGACGATCTTCTCATCACAGACGATGACGGCATGATATTTCGATAGCCAATCCATATCTATGATGACGTCAAATACCCAACTCTACTGGCATTAAGTCGATGTTGAATGGGCGATTCAACAAGTTTAGAGTGCAACCCCTTATGATGGTACCTACTCTTTCTAGGTTTCCGTTTGCTAGTTCTACGTCGAAGGCATTATCTAAGGTGGTCGAGGCTATATCGAGCAAAGGACTAAAAGCGGTCGATACAAAGCTTCTATCTGCTCCCGTATCGAAAAGTACTGAAGCATAACGATTATTTAAAAGAAACGTACCCGTCACCACATTCGGGTCGTCCTGTGCTTCCCTTCTGCCTACGGCATAAACTCTTCCACGGGCTCTTCCTTCATTGCCCTGATTCCCATTGTTAACCACGGCTACTTGGTTGCCTGGTCCACCACCGTTTCCTTGGTTTCGGGGCTTGTTGCACTCATTCCGATAATGACCCTTTTCACCACACCCATAGCAGGTGACATCCGCCTTACTGTTGTAGGGTGGTGCTGCTTGTGCGGTGGCCAGTGGTCTTGCCCTGTAGTTCTTTGCCATGTGCCCTATCCTCTGGCAATTGTTACACTTCACAGTGCACTATCCCCTGTGATGTAACTTACAGCGGTTACAAAAAGGCACATTCTTGTCATAACCTTTCTTATCTCCTGAACCAACTGCATAAACCTTGCCTCCATTCTGCTTCTTGTTCTGAGAATTGTTGTTGTTACCCTTGGAGTAATCTTCCCACTTCCTTTTGTGGTCAGTACTCTTCGCTGGAATATCCTCCAGTTCCTGATCCATCAACTTGTTTGCCGTCTCCATGGTCTCATGAAGATCTACAGCTCTCGAGGTAATCACATCACCTCTTATAGATTTTGGCAAACCACTGATATACCTCTCAATCAATCTGGCTTCAGTCCGAACCATTTCTGGACATAGCAAAGCCAACTCCTGGAATCTCTGGTCATAAGCAGCGATGTTGTTGTTTTGCACTTTCAGATTCCAAAACTCAATTTCCAACTTCATAATCTCATTTCGTGGGCAATACTTCCTAATCACTAGTTCCTTAAAATCTTCCCAAAGCATAGCATAAGCAACCTCCTTATTAGCAGACTTCATGTAGTTGTTCCACCAGGTCAAAGCGGAATCCATGAAAGTGAATGACGCGAACTTGACTCTGTCATCCTCATGACAACCACTGATATGAAACACGGTTTCAATTTCAAGCTTCTCAATCCATCTAGTCAAACCAACGGCTCCCTCTGTTCCTCCAAATCCTCCAACCATGATTTTTCAGAACTCAGAGTAAGTACAACCTCGGCTGTTGGTCACTGGCCTAGATGTTCCGGTGTTGGTGGTCGAATTGGTCACAGCTGCGAGAGCGGCTGCCACACGGTCAGCAACAAGTTGATCCAGTGTTGCTTGATTCACCACTGGGGCAGCAGTTGCGACCCTAGTTGGTGCAACGTCCTCAGCTGTCTGGTCTTGTGCAACTCTGGTCGGGGCAACATCCTCAGTAGTTCTTCCCCTCACTGACCTTGTCTGAACCGGTGTGTTAGTGGGTCGTCCTCGTGTGACTCTGGTCGGGGCAACAGGCTCAACAGTTCTTCCCCTTACTGACCTTGTCTGAATAGGTGTGTTAGCGGGTTGTCCTCGTGTGACTCTGGTTGACTTTCGTTTTGGCGCCATTTATCTGCATCACAAAAGATGGCGATAAATGAGATTTTTGTTTATAGGAAATAAATCATACGGATACGTGGATAGCAAAAACAAAATACAAGAATAAAGTCAACCACAGAGGAAAACGAATAATCGGAAAGGAAGACTAAGCTTGTTATACATATATCAAAAGATAGAGTGTTCACAAAATTACAAGTTTGTCAATAGTTAGTTCTAAGATACTACGGAAATACTAATAGTCCTAGGAATACATCATCACTACTACTACTCTAGGATCGATCACTAGCAATGCGTAGCTCCTCAAATGCTCGGGTCAATCCTCCAATGGTGGTCTCTAGCTGGGCTGCCCAGTCTCTAAGCTCTTGGTTCTCCCTCATCACTGAACCAATGGTAAGCTCAGCGGTCACAATCCTCTGCCACTGGGTACGATCAACGCCTCTAGCTCATCGCAACATACCCTAAATCCTATGCTGGCCTCTACCTAAACCAATGGCCCTAAAGTTCAATCCTCTAAGCTCTCTACCATGCAATCTCTCTAAGGCATCCAATCTGGCCCTCAATCCAATCATCACTCTACGGTCAGAATACAACTCCTCAAACAAGACACAAGCTGCCTGATCAATAGTCCTAATCCGCCTCTCCACAGTCTGAATACGCTCAGACTGCTCCAATCTCCCAAGCTGATCAGAATGCACATCAAGTAGGTTCGCTTGGTTCGTCAGCTGAATCCAGATCTGATCCATATCAATAAGCTCCTCAGGCTCTGTTAGTGGAGAAGCCACTGGTAATGGGAGTGGGGTAGGCATCGGAGATGGTGGTATGAAAGAAGGAGATGACGGTGTGTACTCTGGGCTAGCTGCACGTACACCCGTGCTAACATCACAAGCAATGTCCAACCACTGACTATCATCCAAACCCTGAATCTCAGCGTCTCTGGAGCTCTGTCCAATCTCAAACATACCCTGAAACTGTGCATCTCTCGAGCTCTGTCCAACCTCAAACAATCCCTGAACATCCTCCATGATGCCCTTACCATCCCTCGGCATCATAACCTGATCTACATCCATAGGAGTATCCCTATCCCTATCATCCTCTAAACCCATAGGAGTGTGCTCAACAGCAACAGCAGGAGTAGGCTCATCCTGAACCTGCTCTGGATCCTCCACTGGATCCTCGTCCTCATCAGAATAGGTCTCCACTGATCTCCTACGTCTCTGACTAGGTGGGGAATAGTCTGGAGATGGTACAGGTGACTGAGGTGGTGAGTCAGCAGGAGTATCCTCAAAATCCGATCTGACCCTCTTCCTAGGTGGTAAAACTGGGAAATCTGAGAGTCGCTGATATGGTCCAGAATATACCGACATACGAGCAGTGCGTCTGCGAACAAGTGAGGTATCATGATCATGCTGAGTAAAGGTGTACAATTGAGCTGGTGATGAACGATGTGCTGTGGTAGATCTGTGTAAATACGGCGAGGTGGATACCGAAGTGGTGTGTACAAGCTGAACTGGAATAGATGGCTGAGCAGCAGCACGAACAACCTCCTTCAGTGGGTCGTCCATGAATGGAACTGGCTGCTGTGTGTAGAATCGTTGAAGCTCTTTAGACTAAATCTAATATTATATCTAGGAACACATAATAATGAAGGCGGAATATTCAAACATAGAATCAACATTATTATGAACAAGGTTTTATATTCATAATCTCTAATATTATTTACAGCCCCAATTCTACTTGATCAAGGTAGAACTTGTTGACCTTGAGGCTGCACTAACTAACTAACTAACTAAACTCTAACCCTAGACGTTTATAACTTACGTCTAGGTTACACACACACACCTTTACTAATCGACTACATCTTGTAGTTTGTGCACTCTAAAACTAATGACCCATGTCCTCTTTATATACTAGAGGGATTAGGGTTTACAAGAAAGACATTCCTAATACAATAAGGAAAGTAAATATTCTTCTAAGAATCTTCTAAAATCTCCATCTTTTTGTAACTTTCCTTCTTGTCACTTTAAGTCCTTCATGTTTGTCTTCATCCTTCATCTTTCATATTTTGTCCATATCAACTCAAAATATAATTCCTAACAATCTTCCCCTAGTTGATATGACAAAACCAACAATATGAAAGATGATCTTCAAGCTGCAAATAAACCTTCTTCCCCTTTTTGTCAACATCAAATAGGGGTCTTCAATGCAACTTGAATCAAACGCTTCCCCTTAAGTCATGCCATGCCACTCTAACATCTCTTCTAACATCTCTTCCCCTTTTTGTTAACAAATAGAGAAGGTAGACAAAACTTCCCCTTGAGTGGTGCATGTAGATGATTAAACATTCAATCAATAAGCTTCCCCTGAAACTAATATGTTTACCATCTCTTGAATCACAAACTCCATAGGCCTTATGAACTGATTACTGATGAAGAAAAATTGAGTATAACGAACTTGATGAAGAAGTTGAATTTCCCAAACTTGCGTCTTATATCTTGCACTATCCACGTGACTCCAAACTTATCTTAGAAGTAGGCTACTAGGACCTCTTGATAAATCCTCAACTAATATGAGACACTGAGCACTACAATGTAACTCCTTTAAGTGATAGCAAAGTGAGCATTAAGCACCCTAAATAATAGATCACACTCTTGCTAGATTCATCAAGTCTTTGTCTCCGCAATAACACAAAAACATAATAACGCGTACCTTGGAAACTCAAATACAACATCAAATAAATGATATTCACTTTTCTTCTTCAAATAATCACCAAAACAAGCCATAAAATAAACCATTCTGTCCGTGATCCAAAACTGTGTGTGTTTCTTCCCCTGTGTGTGTAATCTAACATCAATCAAACTCATAGATACTTCCCCTTACTGCTTGTAAATCATGCATTGTCTTCATAAATCATCTAAACGCAGCCGTAGGTTAAACATACTCGTAACAACAGAGTCAAAATTCAACGGCAGGACTTTCAATCCGAGAGCAGTACGTTGAAGCATATATGCAGTACCTTGGGGCAGCAGTACTTTGGATATAACAGTACTTTAAAACCAAGAGCAGTACGTTGCGGAATACTTGAGCAGTACGTTGAATCAAACAGCAGTACTTTGAAACCCAACTGACCAATTCAATTCGTACCACTGAACCATTGATGAACTTATAATCACGTGCACCAACAAACCAACTAACATTTAAATGCAAATCATCCCACGTGATATCAATATTTGACTGAATATATACCATACCGTCCAATTAATAAAGCTCTATCCACTTGCGCATTAATGATGGACAGACTAAGCAAACAGTATGCCTATAATTGAAGAGATTGAGAATAGCAGCAGCATTACTCGACCAATTAAAATTATTCGATCAGTACGAGGTGAAGAGTGAATATTCATTCACATTGAATATAGCAGATGCGACAAGTTGAGGTTAGCACAGAAGAATAAGTAGCCCCACAACCGATTAATAATTAATGTCGCTACATGAATAATTGCCTCCATATAATAATCGGATATTATGATCCGATACCCCTAAAAAAAACAATTACCTTCTTTTACCGATGATAAAAGCATCTTCAAATCTGCTACTGCTTTGACACAAAAAAAAACCTTGTAATCTCCTAGATCATGAGCTCCTGGCTGTGATACCAATTGTGTAGAATCGTTGAAGCTCTTTAGACTAAATCTAATATTATATCTAGGAACACATAATAATGAAGGCGGAATATTCAAACATAGAATCAACATTATTATGAACAAGGTTTAATATTCATAATCTCTAATATTATTTACAGCCCCAATTCTACTTGATCAAGGTAGAACTTGTTGACCTTGAGGCTGCACTAACTAACTAACTAACTAAACTCTAATCCTAGACGTTTATAACTTACGTCTAGGTTACACACACACACCTTTACTAATCGACTACATCTTGTAGTTTGTGCACTCTAAAACTAATGACCCATGTCCTCTTTATATACTAGAGGGATTAGGGTTTACAAGAAAGACATTCCTAATACAATAAGGAAAGTAAATATTCTTCTAAGAATATTCTAAAATCTCCATCTTTTTGTAACTTTCCTTCTTGTCACTTTAAGTCCTTCATCTTTGTCTTCATCCTTCATCTTTCATATTTTGTCAATATCAACTCAAAATATAATTCCCAACATGCTGTGTCTGAGAAGTGAATCCAGCAGTATCTACCTCAGAGTGTGTGCCGAATGGGAGAGACATGGTCTGTGACAAATATAGCGTGACACGTATAAGTATATAGCAATTACTTATATCATATATGCTTAGTATAATATACTCAAATAGCATGTCAAAACACTTAATCAAATAAAGCAAACAATGCTCAAATCATAGCAAGCTAAACTGGCAGGCATCCGGCGGTCATGATGGAAAGTTTTTCATAAATCGGTTATAGTTCAAGGTTTTTATAAACCACGTTCTCTATAACCTAGGCTTTGATACCAATCTGCAACACCCCCAAAATCATAATATCGCGGAAGCATACGCTTTGGGTGCTACGGAATGGTAATCACAACACAAGAGATAGGGAACGGATTAAAAATCCGTTTTAAAATATATTACTTAAGTCAAGTCATGTAGCGATACATAAAATCCATTTTAGATGAAAATGAAGCCCATTTAAATTAAAAAGGTCCAATTGTCAAAGTAAACGCTTTAAAAACATTTCCATCATTTAGGGCCCAAGGAGTCATGCCATTAACCCTCCCAACCCTCCCAAATTCCACCAATAACATCTCTCCAACTCATTTTATCCTTTCAACCCTCCCAACCAACCCTCCCAACTTAATTCTTAGGCATTCATCACATTCTCAACCCTCCCAATTTTTTTTTTTTTTTTTTTCATTTAATTTAATCAAACATTTATATAATAAAAACTTAAACATTTCATTAAAATAAACTAAAAAAAAAATACATAAACGACATAAACATTACATAAACCTAAACATAATTAATAAAAACTACATAAACGACATCATTATTAGAAAATAAAATACGACATAAAGAGACCTAAATCAATGTCTCGATCGGTGGTGGCAGCTCCTCTGGGTCATCAAGGTATGCTAAGTCCAAACCCGATATATGCGCTGTCAGATCATACCGGAGGCGATGATGGACTTCTTCGTCATGTATCTCCCGCAGCACATTCCGGTTATAAGCTACAGGGGCAGGTGGATCCATAATACGAACCGGTGATATTGCCCTCCCGTCGTCTTTTATGATCATGTTGTGCAATATAGTACATGTGGCGACGACTTTCCCGATCTTCTGTTTTGTCGTGGGCCGTAGGGGACGCTCCAAAATCTTCCATTTCCCCTTGAGAACACCAAATGCCCGCTCAACATCCTTTCTTGCCGCCTCTTGGAGTCTTTTGAACTTCTTTTCGTCCTCTTCGACCGGATGCCGGTATGCCTTAACAAACGTAGCCCACCTAGGATAGATTCCATCGGTAAGGTAGTACCCATGCTTGTAATGTCGTCCATTTACGGTAAACGAAGTGTCTGGTGCGGATCCATTACGCACGTTTTGAAACAATGGCGACTGATTCAAAACGTTCACATCGTTGTTCGATCCAGGTGGACCAAAATACGAGTGCCAAATCCACAAGTCCTGAGAAGCAACACACTCAATCATAATAGTCGGCACCTTATGATCACCCCTCGTGTATTGCCCTTTTAAGTATCTAGGACACCTCGCCCATACGATGTGTGTACAATCAAGAGAACCAAGCATCCCTGGAATGTGGTGTCTTTCTTCGTGTGCTTGTGTGATGAGAGCAACATCGTGAGATGTTGGCTTACGTAAAAACTCCGCTTCGTATAAAGAAATGACCGCATCACAAAAATACTCGAGGGACTCGCGAGATGTTCTTTCCGCCATGCATAAATACTCATCGTTCGCGTCTGGAGGTTCACCCGTCGCCAATTGTTTAATCGCCGATGTGCATTTCTGTAAAGCCGTGAAACTTTTTTTTCCACGAGCGTCGTATCCTTCTTGAAAGTACTCGAACCCGGCTTCAATATCAGCAACAATCTTCAAAAACAACCTTTTGCTCATGCGAAAACGATGACGGAAAACTGACTCATCGAATTTCGGGTCTTCAACAAAATAGTCAAGCATTAGTGTTTCCCCCGCTTCGACCCGTTCCCGATCAACGTACCTACGGGTGTCAGTAGAGCTTCCGGTGTCTTGATACGCGTCTAAGACCGTTTGGAAGAAGTTAAAAGTGCTCTCCGTTGACGAGTCGAAAAGCGAAGGCGGATCACAATACGAAGAAGAGGAAGAAGATGATTCCATTTTGTGATAAAAGTGATGATTTTTGGGTGAAGATTTTAGTTGTTTGAGATTTAATATGTGAAAGTTATGGTTTAATATGTGAAGTTTTAGTTGTTTATATAGAGGGATTATTTTTTTTTTTTTTTTGAACGTTGCAATTGACCCGTTTGGAGTTTTTTGAACGTTGCATGTGGTTAACGGTCGAATTGTGAAGAAAACAAGCCCAGCCCGCTGCTTGCCCTCCGCTGCTTGCCCTACCCGCTGGAACCAAACCGCTGGGCAACCCGCTGGGTCGGCGGCGGTGTTCCCCAGCGGGTTAGCCCAGCCCGCTGCCAACCCTTCGACCACTCCGTGTACCCTTATTGTGACCGACGCCATGCTCTGCACCCGGCTAAACGCACCTCAGTTTTCTGAGAAAAACATGCAAAAAGTCAGCTAACGCTGGTGAGTTCATAGGTTTAAATAAATAGCACATATGGACCAATAGCAACATCACAAAAACAATTTAGCAGATACACACTACTAGCTATGCAAACACTAAGCCTCATCCTACCGAGCTATGACAATGCCACGGGCCTAACTGGCCTTAGCTAAAATGAGTGCCCGCGAGTGTTAATCCCCAGACACTCGGCCAAAAACTCGACTTGGTATACGTTCGCCTTGGCTATGCCGAGCCAATCGAACGGGGACGTCACTCCCAATAGATCTATTTATATCAAACGGCTTCCTAAATAGGAATTAACGGCAGATGATAGTGGGCACAAAATGGGATTCAGCAAACTTAGGTTTCTGCATATTAGTGTGATCTTAAAAGCAAATTCATTTCTGGTCCATGAAAACAGTTTTGCATGTTTCTCACCCCAAGCTTATAAAACAAAAATCGTATAAAATATGGGGCTATAAACTCGCATTTCAAATACAGTAAATAAGCTAATCAATCAAAATAACGCAACTGAGCCGATCAGCACCCTAAATCAGTACGGTAAGTCTTAGCAAAATATTCGTGTCTCATGTGTTTTTACTTTATTTGAAAAGTTTTACGTTTGACCAGTGCTCGTGTATTTCTTGCTTGTTGTGTGGTAAAATATATTTCGAAATGATTTATTATTGTAACTCTTGGGGTAGCTCATGGTGAAAGTGCATGGTGGGAATACGTAACGGAACATCCGTGCTAGTATTCGTGGCTTAAATGTGCAAGTGTTATATATATATATATATATATATATATATATATATATATATATATATATATATATATATATATATATATATATATATATATATATA
Organism: Artemisia tridentata subsp. tridentata; assembly: GCA_021014915.2. Lineage (NCBI taxonomy): Eukaryota > Viridiplantae > Streptophyta > Magnoliopsida > Asterales > Asteraceae > Artemisia > Artemisia tridentata. The sequence continues at coordinate 57,101,255 of CP139502.1, read as the reverse complement.
TATATATATATATATATATATATATATATAGGGTAAAGTTAAAATAAAAAGACAAATATCCGTACACTACATAAAAAGAATTTTTTTTCAAAAAAAGTTTGCGAAAAAATCCAAAAAAATTCCACAAGATAAGGTATGTTGGTGCATAAAACTTTTGTGAAAGAAGTTTTTCTGATTTTGAGTTTTTATACGTTTTTTTTAATGCCCAAAAAACGAATTTTGATGCGCAAAAAAAATTTTGATGCACAAAATTTTCAACTTATTTTCGTTAGATGCGCAATGTTATTTTGATCAAAAAATTCAAAAGAACTTGGGTGCAAAAACGAATTTTTGATGTACAAAAAAGCGATTTAATGCACAAACGTATTTTTTCATAATTTGTTTTCGAAAAAAATATCCACTTTTAGAAAAACTTCCTTCACAACTTTTTCATGCACCAACATACCTGATCTTGTGGAATTTTTTTGGAAATTTTAGAGAAAATTTTTGAAAAAAAAAATCTTTTTACGTAATGTACGGATATTTGTCTTTTTATTTGATCTTTATCCTATATATATATATATATATATATATATATATATATATATATATATATATATATATATATATATATATATATATATATATATATATAATAAGTTAATTTCTTATGTATTTAATTAATGGAGATTAATTAAATAAGTTTTTGAAGAATGGTTAATGTAATAGAGTTAGTGAAGAATTATTATATTAGAAACATCGTTTATTATTTCTGATGCAACCTTTATTATAAGAAAACAAGTTTTGTTAAGTAATTCCATAAAGTTTACTTAAGTTAAGTGTTTTCACAAAATACTCTAAGTGTTTGGATTTTTAAAAAATTTGGGCATGACCCATTCGTTTATACAACGTTTCCATTTTTCTCAAGTGTTGCAAATTCTCCTCAAATATTCCACTAACTAGTTATAAGTGCAAAAATACTTTTGTGATATATATTTCAAGTGTCGTGAATATTTTCATCGTTATATTATTCGCTATCTTCACTTTTAAGTATTAACATTAGGTTTCGACGTAAAGTCAATATTTTGTTAAAAAGTCAACAAAAGTCAATCTCAATGTCAATTTAGTAAAAATGTCCATTTTTACCCTTTCGGAGACTAAACGTCTCAAAACAAGTCCAAGAGTAGTTATCGTTATATTTATCGTCTCGTTAAACATTAATAACCTCGGCGAGTCGGAAAATATTCCAAAAATCAATTTCATCATTTTTATTTGTTAATTGGGCCGAAATTCTTCAAATAAGCCCAATTACCATTTTTAGTCCAAAACACATTTTTAGTTATAACGTATATATCGACACGTTACTAAAAATCATTTTACTCGCTCAATAGGTTCGTTTGGTCAAAAAGTCAAAACTCCAAAAATGTTCATGGGCTTCGGCCCAACAGTAACTTAATGGGTTTTATGGCCCAAAAATCCATTTAGCTCAATTTGTTATTATTTGTTACTTATTAGTGATTATTAGTTACCAAATACACTTTTTACTTATCAAATAAGCTCTAATAAATAAGCTACTTAGTCAATATTTCAAGTTGACTATTTTATGGTCTATTCGACCCATATATAATGTCTTAACTTATTTTCACCTTTTTACTAGTTATTTTTAATAACTTATGGCTTATTAAATAAGCTAATCCAAATAAGCACTTTACTATATTTTTCCACCTTTTCACCATTTGAGCCAAAATTTTATGTTTTTCAAAACCCCAATAATCTTTTATTTATTTTACTAGTCGAACCATATATATATAACCTCAAAACCAATATAGTGCTTAAATTAGTGTAAAAACCATAACTAATGTTTGTATCATCAAATTAGCACTATATGTTACAAGATTTAACACACAAGCAAGAAATTTACAAACTAATTCATAATCATCATAAAAGTCGAGCACCATAAAACAAAGATCAAACCCTAGCTTTTACCATATTATCAAAACATACACATTTAACACTTTTAAACATCATTATACACCAAATGAACAAGAGATTAACAAGTTTAGAAAAGTTTTATGAATTCTTACAACTCTTTGATGTTTAACGTGGCAATGAAGACCAAGAATACCCAAAGCTTCACCAAATTTACCCAAACCAAGCTCCAAATTACCCAAAAACCTTAATTATCAACCTTGATGTTCTTGAATTTTTAGAGAAAATTTGAGATGAAGATGAAGATTGTATGTGAATGTGGCGTGTAATATGGTGATGATGGTGTGAATATGAGAAATGATCTAGGTAAGTATTTAAGATAGAATTTGGAAATCTTAAAAGTGTTGCACCATTTTTGGCAAAAATGAGATTACATTAGGATAAATGATTCTTTTGTCTCTTGTGGGTTGATGACCGGTTTTAGGCTTATTTAGGGGAGGGTGGATTTTAGTTTTTACTCCGCGTTGGTGTATCGTGTGTCGGTTTGAGCTTAAATGTTACCGTAAAGTCCCGGTTTGACGTTTTTGGACACGATTACGTAAAATAAAGTTTTTAACCATGTTTTTGTCAGAAATATAATAAAATGTCATTACTAACTCAAAAACATATTTATTTGACTATTACCATATGTACTGTGCTGTCGGTACGCGCGTGCGGTTGTTTTTCAGAAAAATGCGAGAAAGCTCTCAGTTAATTACAAGACTTGTCAGTAACTATCAGAAATGTGATTATTTAACTTTACTGACAAAAATATACTTTTTCTGCAGTGACTGTAAGCTACAGTATGCGAAACGGCTCCCAAAAATGCTCAAAAATACTCAGAAACATGCAAATGCGCATAAAAATAATTAATACTCATATAATATTAATTAACAACGTGAAAATTACCATTTGTCACATATAATAATCATATCAATTAATTTTATAATTACTCAAGTGAACAATTATGGGTACAAATTTTGTTTAACATACGACCGTCTTAACCTCTATGCTAATTAGGCTCGGCACAATCGTTAACTCGCAATAATATGTCTCACAATAATTCACCAAATAATTATATTAAAACATTAAAATCAAATAAAGGATAAGCATTAAAATCAAATGAATTAATGTTTGACAAACAAAATAAAATCCATAAACATGATCAAACCAAATATGTTTTAACGGGAGAGATTACAAAAAAATTTAGCCGCACATCACCGTTGTAGACATGATATCTACTCTCCTTTGCATGTTTTCCACGTAATATATTCGAATGATTGATAAAATGATGGCTAGATAAAATGAATGGGGCCTTATTTTCTTCTCTGCCTCACGAATGAATAAAAAAAGAATGACGGCTGTAAATAATGGAAACGAGGATTGCGACCCCATTGCGCAGTTTTTTTGGTATAGAATTTTTTACAGGTTTTTATAGTACTGAAACTGAAATTGCTAGAGGAAGCTGATATATCACCTGTGAATGATCTTTTTTTTTCTTGGGTCTCTGTTTGGCTACGTTTATGGGCTCGAAAAAAACATTAAACTACTTAAGAATAAACAAAGGATACAAACGCTGATGAATATGTTGATACTTATATATAGAACGCGCTACGTTTTTTTGTTTATGTATTTGTTTTTATTTTGTTTTAAGGTTTTTTTTTTGGTATTATTATTTTTTTTTTAGTAACTAACTTTGGCTGAAACGTTTCCTGTTCATAGGAGTACCTATTTTTATTTGCATTGAAAAATGGAACGGCGGGAGTACGCTTCAGATTAATATTATATAATGTGTGCCTAATTTTTGGATAACATCTCAAATAAAGGTTTTTAGCTCGAATATTGATGAACTCAAAGAGGTTTGTGGATCCGATACTTTTTCTTTCTTGGATCGAGGAGAAATATTCTGACCTCGAGAGGAAGATTGAGTTGCGTCAAAATCGGATGGCTGAGGTATGGTCGAAAAAGAGAAGGCCGGCGGGGATACGTATGAGTTTGTGCGGCAAAGTCAGGTTAAGGCTTGCAGAACTCTGGAAGCGCTAACAGCCGTGGTGGCTCAGGTTGGGGACGGTTTGACTGACAGTCATGGGCATATGCATGTGATGGTTGTGTATGATTAGTCCATGTATTCTTGTGTTGTTAATTTGGTACTTTTGTGTTTTCCTGTTGGTTTGATGTTTTATTGTTGTTTTTTTGTGGATCTGTACAAAACTTGTCATTTTAATGGAATTATGGCTGCCAAGTTAGCGGCCTTTAAGTAGATGTTGTGTTATTTATTTTTTCCTTGCGTTTGATTTTTGTTAACGAATGGTTATCTTGAATTATGATTTAGTATTGTGCTGTTCACTCTACTCTTATGGCTGTTTTGCCACAAAATGTTCATGTTAGTATACTTCACTATAAAAAACCTTTTTTTTAGTCATATATATAAATAGAAAGATAGGTCCATCTAATTGTTTTGCTGGTTTATTGGTTGCGTTGCCGAAAGTGTTTATACAGAGTGGTGCAGAAAAATTATTAGTGTTGTTGGTTTCGTTAAGGTTTAGCAAGTGCCTCATGTTTGTTGTTTCTTTTTTGTTGTTGCAAACGCTAGTGTGATCTTTTAATTTTTTTTCGATATTCTGTTGCATATAATATGTAAAGGATCACAGTGTATTCTAATACAACACAACTATAAGAACACCTGAAAAGTTACCGTACATCCATAGGTTTTTTACAATATATGTACTATACACATAGTAAAAATGTGTCGTTGCAGTCGACACTACATTTATGCTACCTGATGCGTTTAACAATTGCATCTGTCCTACCTAGTATTTCTAATATACGGTACCAGCTTACTAAATTTTCCGCACCCGTCTAGAAGAAAATTGGATGCTATTTTCTATAGCGGTTTCATGGATGGAATAGTTGTTGAAAATTAGCGCATACATCGTGTTACTGCGCTTTTATGGTACTACATACACTGCCATATGCATGTTTTATTGTTGTTTTTGTCTGTATCCAACTATTGTTTAAGCGGGGATTCAGTACTGCACCGTTACCTACATATCTGCTTTGGACTGTCTTTTTTGGTTATTAACGGAGCTGTCATTTTTCTTGGGCTTCTTCATAGGCTGGCCTTCATTTTTTGTTTCTGGGAGCTTGAACAGTTGTTTCTTTACCACGGTTTCTTCTTTTATTTCTGGCAGCTTTCTTTTGTCTTTCGTGTCTGTGTATCCAGGTGGCGGAGTCAGTGTGGTAAGTGGTATTTCTGTGAAGCTACTTTCTGTTGCTGGTATGTTGCTATCTGGCTCACAAATTGCTGCAGAGGCAGTTTGTTCTGGCTTATCAGGCGTGGTGGCCAACGATGTTTTCTGTGTTTCAACCGGTGGAGCTGGAAGCAGCGCTGGTAAGGGTTGAATAGCGTCGACTGACGGGAGTGCCAGTGTATCACAGTCCTTGGCATCGTCCAAAATGAACCGTGGGTACCGCTTGCGACTTCCATTTGAAAAGTGCAGGGTAAATCTGTGGTTTGTGTTTTCTAAATCTCTCACAATTGAAGGTATTTTGTAAGGATCGCGCTCCGAAACGTAACTAAGCAGTTCTGTGATTGGTGGAAGGAGTGAATGGGCAGCTGGGCTGTAGCATGTTACCATCAGGCTCCCGGTCGCATCAGCAATTGTTGTTCTAAGACAGTAACTGCAGTTAAATAATATCAAAAATGAGGTATGGGAAGTTAAGAACAATGACAGAGTACATGTAGGTGTGTGTCTGTAAACTGAACCTGTAGTTGGGTAGAATTGGAGTTCCTGGTTCGTTACAGTGCCAGTGTGGCGAAGATTCCTCAATAGGGTCGTTGCATGTCCTGCAACGGTTTATGTAACACCCTTTGTCCTCTTCAAATGTCACAATCGCCGCTTCTGTTGTGAATTTTTGCTGTGGCTGTTTGAGAATAGCTGTTAGGGATGAAAGTGTCGGAAATACGTATCTAAATAGGGTCAGTGCGTACCGGTAAAGCGGTTGGGTCAATTTCAAGGAGGTCAGCTATGGGTGTATGCTGTTCACGTGGAGGTTCCAGGGGTGCCTGGAACAAAGTCGTGTTTGACGGGCTAGACATTTGTGTTCCGAACAGCTGATTGTAACTGCGTACAGATAGGTTCTGGTGTCAATAATGGTGTGGTGATGCAGCTGTGTATTAACTACATTAGGTAACACTGACTTACACTGCGCGGATTTCTTCACCTTCTGGTACGCCTGGGTTGAAATAGTAGTGCGTGGCTGGCGTTGCAGAAAGCTGCATAGTTCCTGTTGTTGATAGACATTTAGATTTAAAATGAAATACCAAAATTTTTTTTTTAAACGTCTATCAAATACCTTACCTTGGAAGGTTTTAACGATGCAAGAGCTAGCTGCCAAGATAATCGGCTGTTCATGTTGAAGCGATACGTGTTGCTCAAATGCCAATGCCATGTCGTTCCAGAAACTCAATGTCACGCTATTACCACTATAAAAAAACGCACGTCTATTTTGTTTGTTTAAAATATTTAAGATTAGTGGCGTACATTGTTAAGTGTAGAACTTACTTTAGATTTTGAATCTCCGCATTCTTCCGGATGATCCTGTTGGTTGTTGCCCCACCGAATTCTTTCATGCGGCCAACGTTACGGACTATTCCTATATAGTCTGCGAATATTAACAAAACGTGAGGCGGTGTCTGTGCGTTAAACAAAAAGTATATACAACAACATGTACCTGTTAAAATTGAATCCCGCACATCGGCGCGTCTCCCAAGTTCGTTATACGCGATAAACCGGAAGTGGTGTTCTGGAAAGCCCTGGTCATCTATTGGAAAGGCTCTAGCTAGTATATTTTCCAAATAAAAGGGTGATGTTGTTCTGCAAGGTACGTTGCCATGTGTCAGGTCTCTTGCACCCAAAGCTTTGTATTCTGTAACATGAATTAACTTCGACTATGCTTTCGAATTGCTTCATGTCCTTCACATCCACATTCGCTTGTACAGCGTTTCCCTGAAAGGTTATAGTATAGTTGTAACTAAAACGCGTTTCTTGTTTTAAGAATATAACAAATCTGAATATGGAAAGCGTACACGTCTGTCTAATAAGATAAAGCACAACCCGGTCGGGTTTGGGTCAGGAACATTTTTTGATACCCACTTTCTGTAGGCCTTTACTTCTATAATCTGATTTGGAATTGACGGGTTTATATCTGCTATATCTATGCCTTCGGTAGGTGCGACAATCATTTTCCCCTTGCCTTTGTCTGCGCGTACTATAGCACCTGCTGTTGTTGCTGGGTCGTGTGTTTGTTTTGACAACGTGTCACTGTCGTTTTTGTCAGCCATTTGTCTGCATTGAAAATTTGTAGGTGACATACCATTGTAAATGTAATATGAAACTAAAGAAAAAATATCACAAACATTATGTACATCTGTTTGTAAACATTGCAGGTAGCAAGTAGCAGAAGTTTGATACAGCGATTCAATGCAAAGATATGTATAACAATTTCATGCGAGGGTAAGTATGACGCATACCTGTTTGGTAGTTCAACAATCTAACAAACCTGTTAACGAATACGGTCATAGATTACTGGCAGGACAAAAACTTCTTGGGAACCTAATGTCGGTAAGTTTCGCTTCAGTAAACTAAGCTGGCCGGTAACTGGTATGTTGTGAATAACCACACTGAAATGACCGTTGTTTTGATCTGTCTCGGAAAGGTTTTTGTCACCCGTTGGTAGCACTGATACGCCTCTGAAAGCATTCTAGGTAGAGTTTTTATGATAGTCATACCAATAGAGTCAACAAAAATATTCGTGAGTGTTTGTATAGGACCTTTGAATAAACTAATTTGGTCACCAAAAGAATGAGGCTGTGTGTATACTAAAAACATAATTAAAAAAATTATGAAATCCAATTTCTGTTTTCCTGTCGACAAAATGTTTGTAAGCAATTTTTTTTGTAATACTGATTGGATATCCGTCTCGGGAACCTATAATCATTTTTATGGGCAATCACTATCCACCTAGAGTAAGTACAGTATACAAATGTGTATTGCTAGAGACAGGATGAAGTGGGTAGACTTGGATCTTTTCCAACAACACATACCTGCTGGCACACATGAGTGTGCACCAAAACTGTCATTTGCTATGGTCATACAATTTATCCAGAATAAAAACGGTTAAGAAACCTATTGTTGGCAAGTATCTTGATAGCAACGTAATATGCTGGGTAGGTCAGGGCTTGTGAAAGTTCACAGTAAAAGGAATCAGCGCCTAAGTACGTTTCGAGTGCGTGTGGCATACCTGTTCAGAGCAGTTCAAAGCTTTTGAAAGAATATTAGTCACAGTGTTTAGCGTACTTATGTTAGCAAAGCAAATAAAAGCAGGTAGAAGTATATTGATAGCATTTTTAAAATAGAAGATACGTGTTGCACAGTGGATCCCTTACCTACCTGGACATGAGGGTGGCAGTAGACATCATTATATGACAGTGGCATGCTACTAATGGTGCAGACAAGTTAGAGCTACTTTTTTTTTTGGCAGATAATCAGACTGTGTAAGAAGTGAACGTGCGTAAGTAACGCAGCTACATTGCGCCTGTGATATTGTACCTAGTTGTGTATAAGGGTAGTAGTAGGTGTACGTGTCAGTTCCTATGGTAGTAACTATGGCGTACATCCCTAACTTTTTTTTTTGTAATTCTGTACAGGAGATAAGTAGGCATGAGGGAGCAGCACCGAGTTACATGCCAGTGAGCACGCGTTCACTGTACTTCAGGTGACTGTCTATGCTACCATGAACACAGCGGGCCTTACAGGTTCTGTTGCAGTACTTACAATTCGATTTATGATGGTCAAAAAAATTATAGACACGTTTATAGGCTGACAATAAAACTGAAAAAAAAAATGAACCTGAGTTGTTGTTATCTGAGTGAGAAAATGTTTATAAACAATATTTTTTGTGGTGTTGGCGGGTTGTCCTTCCTGAGAACCTATAACCATTTTAAGGCCCGCTGGAGATGTAGCTCTAGAAAGTGCGACATATAATTGTCCATGGCTGAACACAGGTTCGGGTAGATAAATTCCAATCCTTTCTAATGACTGCCCTTGGCTCTTATTGATCGTCATTGCATAGCAGAGTTTAATAGGGTACTGGCGCCTTCTGAACAGAAAAGGGATATTTGGTTCTTTGACTGTCAGCACGATCCTTGGAAGGTAAACTTTTTCTCCTACGCGGTTTCCTGTAATTATTTTAGCCTCTATTACATGCGTTAGCATCTGAGTGATGACCATGCGAGTACCATTGCAGAGGCCTCCTATAAGGTTTAGGTTCCGGAGCAGCATTATCGGGACACCCACCTTCAGTTCTAACATATGAGGTGCAATCCCTGGGAAGTTCATAGAATTAAGATACTCTGTCGGGTACAGTAATTCGGATGCACCGCCATCGTTTCCGATAGGCACAGCCTCGTCTATACTTGCGTAAAATTCGGATGTCCCAGAAACAGTGCCAAGTATTTGTGTATTGATCTCGTCTGCTGTTACATTTTTTGGACAAACAATGGCTTTTGCCTGAAAATCACTGACAGTCGCTGACTCCGTCGGTGAAAGGTCATATATAAACTGCGCTAACTGTAGCAAACCTTCCTGTGTCGGTGGGTAACAATACGAATCCGGTATACGAACCCATGAAGCGTTGAGAGGATCGTCGTCATCAGGCGAACCTACGTTTCCATTACCAACATCCAGCAACCATTCTGAAAAAACTCGAGTCTCTTGCGCCTCTGCCTCTGTTATACCTGGTCGACTTAACCTCATGTTCTCTGACAGAAAACAGATTCTAAAATGTTGCCACAGATGTGACTGCGCAATCGAAGACGCCATGATCACCTCTTTTGAAGCTCGTTTCTTTACTAGCAATGTTTGTCTGAAATCCCCTCCCAATATCACAGTTTTCCCGCCAAATACCTCTGTAGGATTACCGATAACGTCTCTGAGAGTCCTGTCAAGTGCCTCAAAACACCTTCGTTCGTTCATTGGCGCCTCGTCCCATATTATTAACTCCGTTTGCCGCAAAAGTTCTGCAACCTGTGTCCCCTTCTTAATAATACAAACAGACTCGTCTGATAACTCTAAAGGTATTTTAAACCTAGAGTATGCGGTCCGGCCGCCTGGCAACAGTAGCGAAGCAATTCTAGATGATGCAACCGCTAGCACTATCTTCCCTTCAGCGCGGATGGTGGTGATCAGTGCTTTCCATAAGAACGTTTTCCCAGTCCCCCCGTGACCGTATACAAAAAGTAATTCCTGCTTTCTAGAACTGATTGCGAACATGACTGCGTCAAATACATCTCGTTGCTGTTGATTCATAAGAGGAACGGTTCTTCTGCTCTCTGATGCCATTTCACCTCTATTGTAACTTCTTTCTTCCATAAAAGTTCTATTGCTAAAAAGGTTAAGTAGACCCGCTGGAGGCGGTGGAAGCCCGAAATCTTTCACTGATTTCCCGTGAACGGCAAAGAGTGATTCCAGCTCATATAACACACCACCTTGTAGTTCAGGATCGTTGACAAATAAGAATTGCATGCGCAGTGACCATGAAAGTAAAATCGGTATGTCATCAAACATTGCTCGCTAGAAGAGATTCCATAAACTTGTAGGATTTGCTATATCGGTGAAGACAATTATCTCTGAAAACAAAGCTCGAAGTTGAGATGGAGTGGCAGTCGCTGCAGCCTCTTGCATAGCTGTTATCCATTCTTCATCGTCTTTCAACAAACCCATAGCCTCACATGCTGCTCTATTCGTTGCGTATGTGCGACCGTTAAACGTTCGGATAGACTGAAAAGATGTGCAGCCTCTCTGATGGGACAACAACATTCGCTCATAGAACAGGTCACCAGCACTCGGATGCACGTATGACAACCTCCCAATCGAAGGTTTATTGAGGTTACGCCTGGGAGACCAGGCTTTAGTAGTTTTAGACCAAACAAACTCGGACGGAAATTGCAGATAAGTTAGGTGGTGCCCCAATGTCGTAGACTCATTGAAAGCTAACCACCCAGTGAGGGTAGTTCGTCTGCAGCCGGGGTTGTTGACCACACTCTGTAAAGTTTGACGGCCTCTAAACGCCACTGATTGCATATTCTGCAGGTGTACCGCCAATATTTGAACCGCAGGCTCGCGACTATGAATATCAAAACCGAGGATTCGCCAACATGCTTCATGTGGACCAATAAACCTCGCATCAACAAAGTTTTTTATCTCGTCAATCCGAGGTACAGAAGAGTTCTGTGAAGTAGATGCTGTGAAGTAGATGCAACTGAAGAACCGTCCCGGGGTTGACCTATTTCTCTGGTGATATGAGCAACGATTCTGTCGGTCCCCTTTGAAATATACTTGAAGAGGTACTTTATAAGCATGCTCCTCCCACAATATTCCACATTTATGTGAGCGTAGAAGGCCATACAAAGTTCTCTACTGTAGGGCACGACATATGAATTATCTAAATTGAATTATTATGTAATGTTTTAATTATTAATGAAATTTAAGTTTGTTGTTAAAAATGTTTGAAAAAAAAAGATGGTATGTGGCGGGTAAAATGATGGTCGCTGCTGGTGTGCCCAGCCTAAGTAATTCCAACATTTCTGTGTGAAATATTACGTAAGGTTTCACATCTATACTATGTGAAACTCACTCAAATAATTCAGTAGTAGCATATCAAATGTTTGGATGTGTTTTTGTTGTTTAAAGCAGAAATAACCAGATTTCACTTAATCAGTTATAGGATGATAGTTGTAGCATATCAAATGTTTGGATGTGTTTATGTTTGAGTTTTTGGCAATTTCTTATTTATTAAGACAAGAAAAATGATTTGTAGGCCTAACTCCTAAGTAATGAAACTAAAAATAGACCTACAAATATGATTGGTGTAATTCAAAATTGATTAGTGAATATGAGGAGAGAGAAAGAGTGTTTTTAATACTTGTCAAAATGTGAATGGAGTAGGCCTATTTGTAGGTCTATTTAGTAGGCCTATTTATCACTACTCTTAAGACAATTCTACATAAAATGGCTATAAAAACAATCTCCGCAAATGGTACTTCGGTGACTTTTTAAAAACCTTTGATGATACAGTAATATTTTGTTGCAGTTAGTATGAAACTTATCATCCCGAACTCATTATTTGACCTTCAATAGTCACATCATCATAAACAAAATACATTCATCTAAACATTAAAATGGTAAACGGATGTGGTTTTTCCGGTTCAAGTTACCGAGAGAGAGCGAGCCTTTTTGACTCTATTGTACGCGGCCTCACCGGGTTAATCCCGGGACCGTTTCCGACCCTTCCCTGGTCACCCTCAAATGTACACACCTAACGAGGTTTGAACCCTTGACATCTAGTTTGAAAGCCAAAGACCTTACCACTAAGCCAAGGACCATCCAAACATTAAAAGCCACAATAATTATATATATATATTTTTTTAAATCAGTTCTAAAGCGCAAATCCAAACATCCCAAGTCTCACCGTAAGTATCTACATGCTGATATTTGGACCAAAGTTGAGGTTCCAGATGACAAACACCCCTGATAACGTAACTGGAGACTTAAATACCAAAGCCATTTTCGGACCCCAAAAGTATAGCCACACGCAGGGGCGGAGCCAGGATATTTTCCGAGAGGGGGCAAAATATGATAATTTTTAGAAACTACACTAAAAATTGGTTCGTTGGGGGGGCAAATTACAAAAATAGCCGAAAATTTTCGAAAATTTACACTACAATTTTTTTCGCCGGGGGGTCACGTGACCCCCCGGACCCCCCCCTGTCTCCGCCTCGTCGGAAAATTTAGTACACTTGAGGGATAAGTTTACACTTGGTAATGGGCTTGGAGGTATGGAGTATACACCCATCAGGTCGATGAACACCCTGACTCAATAGCGGTTATGTCAAAGTACTGCTTGTTCAAAGTACTGCTTGGTCAAAGTACTGCTTGTTTAAAGTACTGCTTGTCCAAGGTACTGTTAGTTTGATCAAGGTACTGTTAGCTTAGTCAAGGTACTGCTAAGTATAAATGACAATGCTGCTGATGCAGTTGATTCTGCTGATAGCATTATCTATTCCTGCCGATAGCATTGTCATTCCTGCTGATAGCATTATCTGTTTCTGCTGATAGCTTTATTGCTACTGATGCAGAACAACTCTGCTGATAGTGTATCAATTCGGCTGATAGTGTTATTGTTCCTGCTGATGGTACAATAACTCTGCTGTTGAACTGATGGACTCTGCTGATTAGGCATCAGACTCTGCTGATGGTTATAACCACCGACTCCTACTTTTATGGAAACTATTATGGATAATTAATGGGCCATTAATTATACATAATTCCATGGGCTAGGGTTTTGAGTAAACTCTATTATAAATAGAGATCATCACATGGCATGATAGATACGACACAAAACCCTAAACACTAAATACAATCGGTTCTTGATCTGTGCCTAGAACAAGAACATCACTTGGTTTTATCCCATAGAGATATTCGTGCAACCCAGGCATAGGGTCGAATAGTTTCTATTGGAAAGTGATACCACGACTTCAAGTGAATATCCGGTACCCTTGATTGATTATCTTTACCCTGTTACTGGGAGCACTAAAACACACACAGAAACCAACAAGCAATAGAAACTATTTGTGATAATCAATGGCTGCTGCTATGAGACAAATAGCTGCTAACTTTTCCAAGTTGGAAAAGTTTGAAGGTGTGGATTTCAGACGATGGCAGAAGAAGATGAAGTTCTTGTTGACTAGCATGAACGTGGCTGATGTTCTGACCACTACTATTCCTGCTGATTATGGGGATGATGCTACGATGGAACAGATGAGGGCCAGAAGCAAGTGGGAGAACGATGACTATGTCTGCAGAGGTTTAATCCTCAATGGTATGTCTGATACTTTATTTGATATTTATCAGAATGTGGAATCTTCTCAAGAACTATGGGATTCTCTGGAAGCCAAATATATGGCTGAGGATGCATCAAGTAAGAAGTTTCTTGTAAGTAATTTTAACAATTACAAAATGGTCGATTCTAGACCGGTCATGGACCAATACAATGAACTTCTTAGTATACTTGGTCGTTTTACTCAACACAAGATGAACATGGATGAGGCTATTCAAGTCTCTTGTATCATCGATAAGCTACCTCCTTCTTGGAAAGATTTCAAGCACATGCTTAAGCATAAGAAGGAGGAGTTAACTCTTACTGAGTTGGGCAGTCATTTGCGCATTGAGGAATCACTCAAGGTGCATGAAAGTGACAAGCCAAAGAGCAGCGCTGCTGCTGGTCCATCAGTTGTCAATGTGGTGGAGCATAACAACTCCTCCAGGAACAATGACAACAAGGGCAAGCGTAAACATCAGGATAATACCAAACCTGATCCTAACAAGAAGTCAAAGGCTACTTGTTGGAAGTGTGGTAAAACTGGACACTTCAGGAAGGATTGCAAAGGTGGTAAAATTGGCAATAAAGCCAATGGTTCAGGCACAAGTGGATCTGGGAATGGTAACTCCAATTCCCTGAAAGGTCAGAATATATTTAATAAGTCTTTTTGGATTTATTATGTTACATATATATCTGAATTGTTCTTTGTGCAGGATGATGATGTAGCTTGGTGGGTTGACTCTGGAGCAACAGTCCATGTGTGTAAAGATAGAAGATGGTTCAAGACCTACGAGTCAATGAATGATGGTTCTATTCTTCATATGGGAAATGAGTCAACAGCCCTGGTGCATGGAAGAGGAAGTGTTGAGTTGAAGTTTAGTTCTGGAAAGATTATTACTTTGTTAAATGTTTTACATGTTCCTGATATTAGGAAAAACTTGGTTTCTAGTGGTATTTTGAATAATTGTGGTTACAAACAAGTTATTGAATCTGATAAGTTTGTTTTGTCTAAAAATGGTGTATTTATTGGATTTGGATATTTATGTAATCACATGTTTAGACTTAATATTGTTCATGATGTGATTGATTCTGTTTGTATGTTGTCATCTAAACAATATGATTCAACCCTTTGGCATGCTAGACTTGGCCATGTACACTTTAAAAGAATGCAAGATATGTCTAAGGATGGGTTAATCCCAGCATTTGACATGGACACTGGAAAGTGTAAAACTTGTATGATGAACAAGATAACTAAGAAACCATTTAAAGATGTAAAACGTGAAACTAATGTGTTGGAATTAATACATAGTGATTTATGTGATTTGCATGCTACTCCCTCTTTGGGGAATAAGAAATACTTTGTTACTTTTATTGATGATGCTTCTAGGTACTGCTATGTTTATCTTTTATATACTAAGGATGAAGCATTAGATAAATTTAAAGTATTTAAGTCTGAAGTTGAATTGCAACAAGAGTCTCTAATCAAAAGATTAAGGACTGATAGGGGAGGTGAGTACATGGATACTCAGTATTTCCAGTCTGTTGGTATAATCCATGAAACGACTGCCCCTTATACTCCTCAGCAAAATGGAATTTCTGAAAGGAAAAACCGAGTGCTGAAGGAGATGGTTAATTCCATGTTGTCCTATTCAGGACTGAGTCAAGGGTTCTGGGGTGAAGCTATGTTAACAGCTTGCTATTTGCTAAATAGGGTTCCTAACAAAAGGAACAAGACTACCCCTTATGAACTCTGGACTAAAAGGAAACCCAACTTGAATTACCTCAAGATTTGGGGTTGTAGGGCTGTTGTGAGACTCCCTGATCCAAAATTGAAAACTTTGGGTGAAAGAGGCATTGAATGCATCTTTGTTGGATATGCTGAGCATTCCAAGGCATATAGGTTCTATGTTATTGAACCTAATGAGTCTGTTTCAATTAACACTATAATTGAATCAAGGGATGCAAATTTTGATGAGAATAGATTCTCATCAGTCCCTAGACCAAGTCAGAGGATTCCTAATGGAACCAATGATGTTGGTGTATCAGAAGCCTCTGATGAGGTCCCTGATGAGGTTGTGGAACAACAACCTGAACCTGAGCTCAGAAGGAGCACAAGGGTTAGGACTCCAAAATCATTTGGACCTGAATTTCAATTGTACTTGATTGAAGGAACAAGGGATGAGGTCTCTGACCAATACTCCTATTGCTTTAATGTTGAGGATGATCCCAAAACATTTGATGAAGCAATGAAGTCCCAAGATGTTGCTTTCTGGAAAGAAGCAATAAATGATGAGATGGACTCCATCATGGGCAACAACACTTGGGTGTTGGCTGATCTACCACCTGGTTGCAGGCCTTTGGGTTGCAAATGGATTTTCAAGAAGAAAATGAAGGTAGATGGAACTGTTGAAAAGTTCAAAGCAAGATTAGTCATTCAAGGCTTTAAACAAAAGGAAGGAATTGACTACTTTGATACTTATGCCCCTGTGGCTCGTATCAGTACCATAAGATTGCTGATTGCCTTGGCATCAATTCACAATCTGATTATTCATCAGATGGATGTGAAGACAGCTTTCTTGAATGGTGAATTGGATGAGGAGGTTTACATGAACCAACCTCAAGGCTTCATCATGCCTGGCAATGAAAAGAAGGTGTGCAAACTGATTAAGTCCTTGTATGGACTGAAACAGGCACCTAAGCAATGGCATCAAAAGTTTGATGAAGTGGTTTTGTCTAGTGGTTATTCACTTAACCAGTCTGACAAATGTGTATATAGCAAATTTGATGAATCTGGTAAAGGAGTCATCATTTGTCTATATGTTGATGACATGTTGATCTTTGGCACTGACCAAAATCAAGTGGACCTTACAAAGGAATTTTTGTCATCAAGGTTCTCCATGAAGGATATGGGAGAGGCAGATGTTATCCTTGGTATTAGGATTAAACATGAAGGTAACAAAATTTCTATCTCTCAGTCTCATTACATTGAGAAGGTGTTGAAGAAATTTAATTACTTTGAATGTACTCCAGTGAGTACTCCTATGGATACAAGTGAGAAGCTAATGCCCAATAAAGGCAAGGCTGTATCTCAACTTGAATATTCTAGGGTAATTGGCTGCTTGATGTATGCCATGACTTGTACAAGGCCTGATATTGCATTTGCTGTGGGAAAATTGAGCAGATATACTAGTAATCCTAGTGCTCATCATTGGCAAGCAATTCAGAGGGTACTGAAGTATTTGAAGAAAACTATGGATTATAGTCTCTCATATACTGGTTATCCTTCTGTATTAGAAGGGTACACTGATGCAAGTTGGATCAGTAACACTGAGGACAATTCGTCTACTAGTGGCTGGGTATTCCTACTTGGTGGAGGTGCAATTTCTTGGGCATCCAAGAAGCAAACTTGCATTACCAGTTCAACCATGGAATCTGAATTTGTGGCCTTAGCTGCTGCTGGTAAAGAAGCTGAATGGTTGAGAAACTTGCTTCTTGAGATTCCATTGTGGCCTAAACCTATAGCACCTATTTCTATCCGATGTGATAGTGCTGCTACATTGGCAAAGGCTTATAGCCAAATGTACAATGGGAAGTCTAGACACTTAGGTGTCAGGCATAGCATGATTCGTGAGCTTATCATGAATGGGGTGGTATCTATAGAGTTTGTTAGATCTCAACAGAACTTAGCTGATCACTTGACGAAGGGTTTGGCTAGAGACTTGGTTTTTAAGTCTGCTAAAGGGATGGGTTTAAGTCCTACTTAGTCACTGAATGTAAAGACACCCAACTCCCTCCTCAGGAAACTTTGGAGTTGAGTTCAATGTGGAAAGCTGATCATTTGGTGGACTGGAGCACTGTTTTATATACATCCCAAGGTTGTGCTCAGAACCTGCTGGAAAGGAGGATGAAGTCTTCACTTCTTAATGGTTAATTTTCTTTGAAAAAGTGCTTTGCAGGGGCATGATTAAAAGATGAACCACCTATGTAAATGTTGAAGTTTTGCCGCTTCAGGAAGCTTTAGGACTTTTAGCTTTTACAACATTTATTAATTGGATATGGACACATGGCTTGTAAAGTGTCAGGAGTATTTTAGTGTTTGAAAATGTATGTGTATTTTATATTCAGGTATTCAAATGGGTTGAAGGGTTCAATTCTTAGAACACCCTGATTCTCGAATATTTGAACTTGTAAGGTACTAAGATGAGAATTCAATCTTCAAGATATTTTCATTTATGCATATGTTTGTTTTGTGTTTAATTTTCATGCAAGGAAGTGAACTAAATTTGGGGAGGATTGTTGGAAAATTTAGTACACTTGAGGGATAAGTTTACACTTGGTAATGGGCTTGGAGGTATGGAGTATACACCCATCAGGTCGATGAACACCCTGACTCA
This sequence comes from Artemisia tridentata subsp. tridentata, assembly GCA_021014915.2. Lineage (NCBI taxonomy): Eukaryota > Viridiplantae > Streptophyta > Magnoliopsida > Asterales > Asteraceae > Artemisia > Artemisia tridentata. The sequence goes on along the minus strand of CP139502.1, from coordinate 57,082,974 downwards.
ATAGCGGTTATGTCAAAGTACTGCTTGTTCAAAGTACTGCTTGGTCAAAGTACTGCTTGTTTAAAGTACTGCTTGTCCAAGGTACTGTTAGTTTGATCAAGGTACTGTTAGCTTAGTCAAGGTACTGCTAAGTATAAATGACAATGCTGCTGATGCAGTTGATTCTGCTGATAGCATTATCTATTCCTGCCGATAGCATTGTCATTCCTGCTGATAGCATTATCTGTTTCTGCTGATAGCTTTATTGCTACTGATGCAGAACAACTCTGCTGATAGTGTATCAATTCGGCTGATAGTGTTATTGTTCCTGCTGATGGTACAATAACTCTGCTGTTGAACTGATGGACTCTGCTGATTAGGCATCAGACTCTGCTGATGGTTATAACCACCGACTCCTACTTTTATGGAAACTATTATGGATAATTAATGGGCCATTAATTATACATAATTCCATGGGCTAGGGTTTTGAGTAAACTCTATTATAAATAGAGATCATCACATGGCATGATAGATACGACACAAAACCCTAAACACTAAATACAATCGGTTCTTGATCTGTGCCTAGAACAAGAACATCACTTGGTTTTATCCCATAGAGATATTCGTGCAACCCAGGCATAGGGTCGAATAGTTTCTATTGGAAAGTGATACCACGACTTCAAGTGAATATCCGGTACCCTTGATTGATTATCTTTACCCTGTTACTGGGAGCACTAAAACACACACAGAAACCAACACGCCTCTGGCCACACGTCAAACTGTCGCCCTAATGATCACCTAAAATACAGCAAAAGAAGCACTATATATTAAGCTAAGGATCTTGGAAATACAAATCAAGATAATAAACTTCAAAAATACAAATTTTAGCATAAGTCAGCATTTCGGTTGTCTATGTTTGTTGCGTAACCATACCAACTTACGTGTCCTTATTCTACATTTTCCATGGATCAGTGGGTTGTGATCAAAACCAACACAATGACATATCAAAGCTTCAAAATGTAAACACAGTCTTAGTTGTTCCAACATATTTTTCCAGGTAATGGGGTGATATGATGACAAAAGCAGCGCACTCTACTACAACGTGTGGATTTTCACTATCAAGATACGGTTATAGACATTGTCACAGTCAAAGGACTCGCTTTGAAGCTAGTAAAAATCCCGACACTCTTCACGACCATTGATATCTCAAGTAACCGTCTTTCAGGGGAAGTATTGAGCACAATTGGCCAACTCAAAGCAATATTGTATCTTCTTAATGTCTCACATTATGACTTCACAGAGTCGATCCCACAATATACGGGTCACCTTGAATCCCAACAGGAAACCAATTTCAGACCCTTGACGACGCAAATTCTTATTCAGGAAAGGGATTGTGTGGGCTTCCATCGAACAGAGGTTGTGTTAGCTCGGTTGTATCTGTAAGTGTAAGCCATAGGACATCTAGTGATGGGTATGATTGGCAGTCCATATTCTACAGGATGGGAGTTGGTATGTGCAGGTTCGTTGATTGTTATTTTTGTTGTGTACATTGCAGTTTTGAACCAACCGCCCTGTGTGCTATTACTAGTGAATTATCGGCTGAAATGTTTGCTCTTTATAAGATCCGCTATGTGGGTCCAACCGTTCTATTCCTATTGTTATGAGAAGAATCGTAAGTACGACTGTGTATCGTGTGATACCCCAAGTGATTCTTGTGAGAACATCAAGTAAAAGAAAGGCTTGACACGAAAAGATGTACATAAGTCGGTCCTTTTTTTGGTGTTATGCTCCATGAGTTATGATACATGGCTGTTTTCTTACCTCTTTTCGTGTTAAGGTGCAGTTTAGTGAAACTGTGAATGTCAGTTTAGTCTTTGCTGGTTTGATGAATCGTACTTCATGACTCAGTATAAGCAAGTCACAAGAAAGACACAATCTTCTGTTACTATTCAGAACCTCTTTTGTAAAGTTAACATGAACAAACAAGTAGTAATCAAAACCATCACTATCCTTCGACTCGCGGACATGACTAGCCCCTTTAAATTTGATAAGAAGCAGCAATGAACAAAACCTGGCACTTTTCATTAAGAAAATGCAAGTATCCATTGCACAATCTTCCATTACTATTCAAAGCCTCTTTTGTAAAGTTAATATTCTATTCCTGCCTTCAAGATAGTAATCAAAATGCTATAAATTTCGCAAAACATAGTAGTAAATCACCTCAAATCTTTCAGAATTCAGCGTCTTCTCATAACATGACTCGATCTTTTCCAGCTTCACTAGTTGCTCAAGCGTTACATGCAGGAAACCATTTATATTCAGTTTGATCAAATAACTTATCCAAACCCATATATTTGATGACCATCTTGCATTCTGCCCGGTATAGGCTTTGAATAGCAAACTGTTCTGTTATGCGTGGAGTTGAATAACTTGTTTCAAACTTATGCTACCCATACCGTCCATATGGACTTTAGCAGCCTGTGCAGCAGCCTTCAGTTGAGTTTCAAACTGTCTCTGCTCCCATGCATGCCAGATGTTTTCTCTCACACCAGGCTGAACCACCTCCAACGCTTCAACAGCTTGGTTCATCATGTATAGACCCATACTAATTAAGGTGAAACCGTACATGTTAAACTATCTCATCTCCTTGCAAAAGGTCTTGCCATACTGATATAACACCTAAGGATGCTGTTTGCTTGCCAATGAGTTCGGTAGCAGCCTACTTTCTTTAAGGAAGTGACAACAAGCTTTTGAATTTCGTTTGGGCCATGGCGGCCAACGTGAAATGAAATTAAGGTTGGAAGATCATGCCCGGGGTAGAAGTCTCAACTACCCACTCTCCACCATAACCAAGGGTTGGAAGATCTAATAAAGAAACTGGATGCCTAAGATCTCCTACGCGTTAGTTTACTCATGATCATGATACGAACCTTGATAGTGTAATGACCAATTTTCCCTTTAAACCTATTCAACTCTTATTTACCTTCTCTTTCACTCCTTAAAGAAGAAAATATAAACGAATAGTTGAATACAAAGATTTGGTGGTGTATGAACCAAATTAAACATGTGTGGCACACAGAACACATGCTTCTCCATATCGAGCAACAAATTTATATGAGATTCCTGCTTTAAACAAGGCACGTACGTGCACAATTCTTAAAATCTAAATTCACCATTTTAGAGGTGGCAAACGGGTCGGGTTGGGTCGGTTTGGGTCAAATGGGTCATGGGTCAAATGGGTCTAACGGGTCATGGGTCAGACAGTTTGGGTCGGGTCGACCCACTAAATTATAGTGTTTTCGTCCGTCTTTTTACGTTTTTGTCAGGTTTTTTTACGTTTTCATCCGATTTTTAACGTTTTAGTCAACAGAAATTAAATAGTAACAGGAAAAATATAATTCGGGGATATGTTATTACAAGACAAGTCATTGAGGTGGTGGTTCAAGTTAAAAATAAAGACGTAGATTAATTCTAGCGAGCGAGCTTCATGGATTAGCTAAAGTTGATGTTACGATTGTTCCAGGTTGGGTTGACAAGCCTTTAGTCACTTGAACCTTCCTCCATAAGCGATCCATGTCAATTTCAGTATCATCCATATTCGGATAATCTTTAACTGGGTCTTTGATTATGTAATTGGTGAAATTCTTGCCATTTTCGTCGCACATATTAAACCACAAATGTCTTGCCCTATCTGCATCAGACCAACGAGGCTGGCCAAATTTTTTGAGAGATTTCTTTTTCTCACCACCAGCAGCCGCAACATCCTTCTTCTTCTCATCATCTTCTTTGATAACCTCTTCATCATCCTTCTTCTCCTCATCATCTTCCGGAAACTTGGGATACTTGGAAACATGATCAACGTCGTCTTCTTCTTTTTTTTCAAATTTCCTTTTACGCTCATCATCAACGTCCTTCATTTCCGAACCTTCAGACATCATATTAGAATTAGAACGATTGATCAGTTAGGGTTTCGGTTTTGGGGGGAAAAGGGAGATTTTTTTTTTTTTTTTGGGTTTTTTAATGGTGCTTTTCTAATAAATACTTTTTATTTTGAGGGTGAAGGCTAAAACCACCAACCACCAAATATACGTAACCAGCTTTTTTAATTGTCATTATTGCTAAAAAAAAACTTTCAAATTTTATTCGAAAAATTGATAATATGACATGTTTACGCAAGGTACGTATCGGAGGGTTGAGGCGGCTATACGATTTAGTTTCCCTCGTTCGGTAAAGACCCCGAGGTGTGACCGGAGTCACGAGCTGGGGTAACACTTATCTGAGTAGCCGGGGAGAATCCACTCAGTGTGTGTGGTGAAGCTAAGTTGGCTCATTCAAGAGAATGAACCTTCTATTTATAGGGATGGCCCTAGGGTTTCGCACCATGTCTGGGAGTCCATCCAAGTTTTCAGGATGGTCCACGTGGTGGACATCCAATGGTGGAGACAAGGGACGACACATAGCATGCCTCCTTTGGCCTCACTAGATGCGTGAAAAGATCCATGCACGATTGCAGCTCTACCTCATAGCGAATGAGGTAGTGACATGTGTCTGACAGTTGTAACGGTCTTGGGAAAGGTTCCCAGGACTATCGTTGCCTGGAAGTGTTTGCCAGGCGTACGAGCCTGGCCTGGGAGTCCATTTCCCGGGCGTAATATGATGAGTTGTAGCCGATGTTGGGCTTAGTTCTAGTGTGTGTGGAGGGGTGAAGGTCCTATACGCTATCAAGTCCCCCCCCCCCCCCCCCCCCCCCCCCCCCCATGTCCATTAGTGTATTTGACTATTTCACAGAAATACGATAATGGACTCATGTTTTAGTTATGGGTTATCCTGGAGAGTTGTTTGATGTTGTCCAGGAAGTTTTTTCATTTTGCTCTTCCTGGGAACGTGGAGTACCAGGGTATTTTAGTGTTTAAGAGATACTTTTCATTTCAAAGACTGCTATGCTCTCTATGTATAGTCTTTTCATTCAGAATATCTTGATAGGAGTTACTGCAGGTATTGAATGTTTTTCTTATCCCAGGCTTTGTCTTGTTTTAAATGTTCTCGTGGCCTCGGATTTTTTCTTAGCCGAAAATAGTCTTTCTCCTATTTATTTCGAAGTCCTTTTTTACTGGAAGCTTGAGATTCTTTTCTGTTTTGGTTGCGTTCAATCAATTGTTTTTGTTGTTTAGCGTTCATTGCTTAGAGACGTGTGCTCCCACGCGTTTGACGTGTTTTTCTTCTGAGATGCTTTGTATTTTCATCTTTTGGGCCCCTTTTTACTTTGCATATAAAAGAGGAGTGCCCCTTATCTCTTTAGTGTTTTGTAGAAAGATTTTGAATTTTCTCTCATCCCTTCCTTTCTTTCGAAGATCATGAATGTGTGAGTTGTTTTTCCGTCGAAGGAAAGCCTTTACTCTGTTTGGCGAGGCCTTTTCTTGTGTTTCCAGTCTTGTGTTCTTGAGTTGCTAAGTTCAAGAAGCGGACTTTTGGTTTCTTCGGTTCTGATGGCCGCTGTAGTTGCGAGGGACTGTTGCCCGGTATTTTTTGTAGTCAAGATGGTTGTTGTTTTTTTTAGAAACTTAGGTGTTTTATCGAATTTCCAAGGTGAGTATTTTCACCTTGGAGTGAAACTTAGATGTTTCATCGAACATCCATGATAGAATGCCTCAGCTATCCTAGATGAGGCTATGCTAAGATTTGTGAGTGACCTTGATGGGTGCCCGCAAATTTATTTGACGAATGTTCGGAATCGTTGATGAGAGTGCTTAGGACTGATTGACTTTCCCTGGACTCTCATCATTACTTCCTTGTAAGTGTTTTCTTGCTTTTTGAACTCCAGGCTTATCGTAATCTTTACTTAGTTTGTTCTTTTCTATTCTCAGGTATCCTTGTAAAGTTGATTCGGAGATTCAAGTGACTGGGTGTAACACCCCCAAAATTTGGTACATCGGAAGACTTATCAAAGCTTCGGGGTGCTACGAGAATTGGTACACAACACAAGCACAAGAAAATGAAATAGCATTATCCGTTTAAGTAAAACATTAAATCCAAAATTTTAAAGTTACATTTATTCCAAGAAGTACGAAAGTAAGCCCAAAATAAAACAAAAGATAGGTCCCAACAGTTTATCAGAGTTGCCAATTGATCCTTCAACCATGCCCATCTGCCAAGCCTCCAGACAGTAACATATCCAAAATATCAGCTCTAATTACCTGAGAAAACATGCTAAAAAGGTCAGCTAACGCTGGTGAGTTCATAGGTTTAAACAGTAAGTATAACAGTGGACCAAAATAAGTAATTTGCTACACTGTACTAAGATAGATATCAATCACAAATTCCACATATAACAACAATCACAAACAATCCAACATCAATATGATAGGTCATAGTAGCCCTCTCCCATATTGACAGTCACAGTAGGGCCCTAGGTATATCTGACCTTAGCCAGACACCACGTTATAGCAAAACATAACTAGTTTGTTTGCTACCCTGGTCTAAGACAAATATCAGTCGCATATATCTAAACTTAGCCAGTCAACAAGTTATAGCAAATCAAAAAATAACACTAGGTCCAGCAAAACAGTTTTGCATGTTTTTCCCACCCCAAAGTTTCAGTAAACAGTTATAAGTAAAAGTAGGGCTATGAAACTCACCTCAATCAAGTCAAACGATCCACAAATCAACAGAAGAAAAGTACTACGGCAGCTAGAACGTCACAGCACTAAAGACTCGGCACGACCTATAAATATAAGACTTGTCTTAATATGGCATCCTCAAAGTAAACTAAATCTACAAAATCCCCAAAAGTTTACTGTTTAAACTTGTTAAAATGATTTAGTTTTATCCCTTTTATATAGGTTTGGTATCATCATTCGCATAACGGTAGAAGGACACGACTCAAGAGTACTCACACCAAAAGAACAATGAAACTAACGGAGACGACAAGAAAGACGAGACAAAGTCAAGAAAAAGCGACACGGTCAAACTAAATAGTCACACGATGTGAATAGGCTAAGTTAGATGAATAGATTGGTAGTCGTCGATATTACCCCAAATATTTGCTATAAGGCATGCTTATAACATTTCCGACTACCAATTATTCCCTAAGTCAACTCAACGGTCAAAGTCTAACTGATTAAGCTAAAAGCTTAATAAGGTAACCGGACGAATTATTGGATCCTTATCGAATTCGTCAACCTGATAAGTCCAACAATTCCTTCGTCTCACTTATTAATCCAAGCCAACCTACACATTACAAATAAATGGTAAGCTATAAGGATGGGGTATCCGCTAATAAATTCCTCCAACGCGTTTACCGGGCTCTTATTGAATTCGTCAACTCAATAAGTCCGTTAATCACGTCGGGCGGGTATATTAACGTTATCCAATCCGTAACTTGAATGATAATCCCATAATAAATTCCGAAATTAATCTAAGTAGTATTCCTCGATAGGCGAGCCCTCGGAACGCTTAATAACTCATACGTATCCCCATTTTTATTTCATTTATTATTTTCGTTTTTAAACTTCGATATTAAATAACAAAATAATTTGTTATTAACAAATACTTTGTTAAGTAATATTTATATTTCAAGTTTTTGTTATTTATTATATCACTTTTTTTTTGTCATATCTATTTTCTAAACCGAATACATATCGAGTCATTTCACGTTCCGAGTCACAATTCGAGTTTTAATATATACTCGAGTCAATAAGTCAATCTCAATAGTCACGAGTCTAAATATAAGTCTAATATGCATTTTCGGCTTGTCGAGGCCACGCCGAGACTACGGAGTCTCGGTGGCACTCGACTTTGCTCAAAACAACACAAGTATAGTTATCAAGTCCAAGAAATAACCACAAGACCATAACCAACAATCGGCCACAATTTTCACGGCTCGACCGAGACTAAACCTACTCGGATCGACGCTATACTCACGACCACAACAACACCACGACTAAAACTCACCATGCCGAGACCATGGGAGGTCTCGGCTTCGTACCCTTTCTCGATAGCAACAACCAAACGGACCACAAGGGGTCACGGCTCAAAACCCAAAGCTAATCTAACTCGATCTAAACTCAAAACAAATTTCAAGACCCAAATTCATCTAAACCCTAAGTGGGTTTTCGACCCAAACAAGAACAAAGAAGAAATATAAATCAACAACCATAATAAGCTTAAAAATAAGCTCGAAAAGCTCTCATAAGCTTCGACCAATACCACGGCCGTGAGCTTAAGCTCACGGTATCAACTCTCGACACACAACCGAAACCAAAATGATGATACCACAAGTTTTATTCATGTTTTTATTTAAAATAAATCATTTCTACCCATTTTGAGCCCACACCGATTCACCACGAGGGGTGTTTCGGTGTGTTAGACTGATTTTCTTGTTCGATCTATACCTACCTTCGATGAACACGACGAAAAAACCAAAGAAAATGAGAAATGGTGGCGCGTGAACACGCGTGTTGTTCACGAAAGGGATATATGGGGTTGAGTGGTGGTGTTTGATGGTGGAAACGTAGGGATAAGGGTGGTGGTGGCGGCGTACTAAGGTGGCCGGAGGTGGTGGTGTTGGTGAGAGGCGCGGCTAGGTGTGGAGGGGAAGGGTGAAAACCCTAAATGAGTTATAATGAAAATATGGCGAGGGGCCTCAATTGTTATTTCGTTATTCTTTTCATTTTAAGCTAACGGGGCTAATTTAAGTGCCAAAACATTTTCCCGAGTCTTTTTAACTTATACCATTATTTTTAAACTTGTTTTTCCTGTAAAAACGACTATAAATACGTATATTCTTGTAATTTCTGAAAATTGGAGGACCAAAATTGTACATCTTCCAAAATAAACCAAGGGTAATTCCTGCCATGTTTCAATAATCCAGGGACCATACTTGATATTTCCAACAATAATATTTCCCAGGGACCATTTTTGCAAATTCTGAAAGTGCAGGGACCAAACTTGTAAATTATTGAAACTTTTCACCAAAGGACTAAATATGACAACTTATGATTTCAAAAGGACCTTTGGTGACTTTTCTTGCAAAACAAATGCTTAGGGACTAATTTTGACAAGTTTTGAAAGTTGAGGGACTGAAACTGCTAATTTTGCAAACTTTGTTCGTTTTTCAATCGTTTTTAAACATTTTGCATTTGAAACATATAAAACACAATCCCTGGGATATTTTCAGTATTTTGATGCATTTCTGAGTGTTTTTGGATGTTTTGGCAGTTCAGATAAGACAAAATTGATGAGTATTTACACACTCATCAGTAAACCATAGTCTTGCCAATACATTTGCTATGAACACAAAAATTAACCGCGTCAAACAACGATTGATGTAATATCTGCTTAATTATGCAACTCTGAAAAGCCACTTATAAAGAGCTTCTAAACGCAATAGATCATATATAGAGAAATGAAAATATATTTTAGATTGTTTTAAAGAACGGCTGTTGGTTTAAACTTTGATTAGCAGGTGTAACCACTATTAGAGCATAGGGTACCGTGGTGCCGTAAATGTAGTGCCGTTCTCCAAAAGTACTGTCACGTCAGCAAAACACAGAACGGCACCAGAAAACCTTTGGCACCACATTTTGTGCCGTTACCGTTGGCACCAAAAAATGTGGTGTCGTTCTCCAATTTTTATTTATTTATTTATTTTTTTTCATTTACATAAAATAAAACATACATAATATTAACTAAAATAAACTTCATTAAATAAAAGAAAAGCACACATTACATTAATTAAAAAAAAAAAAAAAAAAAAAAAAAAAAAAAAAAAAAAAAAAAAAAAAAAGTTACATAAAAATAAAAACCTAGTATATAAACATAGAAATATTAAAAAAAAAAAAAAAAAACACGAAAAAGACATTAAAAAAAAGGACATTAAAATTAAAAATACATAAACCTAGTACTCTTCGGTTGGATACTTTGCCCGGATTCGTTCTTTTTGGGCTTTGATGACCGCCGCGTCGAACGGATCCATCTTGCTTGTATCCATTTGTAGCACTCGCATCTCCTCGGCAATCTTTTGAGATTCATGTAAAGTAACTCTCGCGAGTGACTCTCGTTCGATAACATCCATCTTTGCCTTGCGGTCTAACTCGATTTGTTGTTGCATCATTTCTTGAAACATTGGCGGGTTTGAACCGGAACTAGCGGTCGAGTTTGACGAATGTTGACTCTTAGAAATCCGGTACATGCCGTCAGGCCGTGGCAACGCGTCTTGTCCAAAATGCTCGGATTCCTCCTACGTAACCAGAAGACGATTTCGCCTTGCCAATGTTGATTCGGGATTTTTCCACTTGTGCTTGTCTTTCAAAAAACTCCAAGCGCTCATGTGTTTAAATTTTTTTCCCGTCACCGTTCTATACGACGTATGCACCCTCGCCATAAAATCTTTATCACTCTCCCCACTCATAACACTTGTTTCATTCACTAACGAATTCCACTTGGTAACCTCTTTATTCATTGGAGTCCACTTTCCCGTCAACATGTTCTTGGTACGAATAGTCCACTTGTGTTTCTCGGCTTCCATATTGTATACGTCGAGAACTCTATACCAAAACGTTTCCTTTGATTGACCCGCACCTCTTTTTGGATCCTCGGATATTTGAATGAAACACTCCGCCAAAAGCAACTCCTCGTTTTGGTTCCACACGTTACGAGGTCGAGTACCACCTTGTGTAGCTTGCGTTTCGGTGGTTTTCTTTGTCTTCGTCTTCGTCTTCGTCTCGTAGATGGAAGGATGCATGGTCGGAATTTGGTTGGGAAGCGGTGCCTTGGTTTTGTTGTTGATGTTGTTGTTGAGAAAGTTGATTATATTGTTGCAATTTTCATTGACTAAATAGCAATTGTTCTTCGGGATTCATGTATGGGTTTGTTGAGAAGGTAGGAAAGTAAGGAGATTGATTGTATGGATTCGACGACGAGCCCGGATTGTTGGCCAGATTTGAAGACGAGCCCGTCATTTGGTTCGACGAGTCGTTTAGCATGTTATTAATCCATGGTGAGTTGGGATTCATTTTGGTTGGAAAAAAAATGAGAAAAGTAGATATTAGTATGTAAAAAATATATTGGAAGTGTGTGTGAAGTATGAAATAATAAGGATGTATTTATAAGTTTTTTTGTGGGGTAAAATTTTTTTTTTTTTTTTGTCAAAATGTGTTCCAAACGGTATTATTACCGTTGCCAAACGTCCATCTTCTTCAACGTTCGAATTTTTGGCCAAAAAAAAAATAATAAAATAAAAAATAGAACGGCGTCGACTGGTGATTTTGGCGCAAGAGAGAACGGCGTGACTCCGGTAACCGTGCGCCGTTCTCGTTTTTAGGCTGTTATATTTGGCGCGAGCTTTGGCTCGACGGTACCTCCCCCTCTTACAGATGATATCTTATTCAAAACATCCTAAGCCACAGTTAAATGTTTAAACTTTAAAAGACACCTTTCAATGCAATTTGTTGTAATAAAAAAGGAGTGCAAATCCATATAGAGAAGACACCATCGCTCAGTTCTCGAGTTGAAATGAAAGAGGAAAGGAAAGGAAATGAATAGTTTTTTGTTTTCATGAGTTTTTTTTAAGGGAGGAAAGGGAAGTGGAAAGAAAATAAGGAGGAAGTTTTGTTAATTAAATCTTCCTCCTACTTAAGGAAATAGAACCGTATGTTGTGTAAAGACTAATATAACCTTTTTAAAAGATTTGACATTAACAACTAAAGAGCATATATGTAATTTGACCAAATTATTTTCCTTTTCCTCCCACTCAAGAACATGATTATGATTACTTTCTTTTTCCTTTCCTCTATCTCAAGAACATAACAACTAACGATTACTTTCCTTTTCTCTTTCTTTTCCCTTTCCTATTCTTTTTCATTTCCCTTCACTCAAAACTCGAGAACTGAGCGTATCTGTTATTCACATTCCTAAACCTACAAACCAAACAGGCCATCACAATGATCTAAATCACAAAATCATAATAATCCGAAAACAACAAACCACTGGGCGCAGGCAGGTAACAACAAGCAACAAGGTCAAACAACACAACAAATATCCATGAACCTGGCCCTAACAAGTTTTGGGAAGCTTTTGTCATCCATGTACTTCACAAAGCAACATAAAAAACAATCAATCGTCATCAAATTCAAACTTGAAATTAACCACTTTGATAGCACCCCACTTCTTTTAACTGCAAAAAGAAAACGCAATGAAAATATAAGTAAACATTAAGATGTAGAAGTTAACACTGCAATGCCTCCATATAAGGTAGCAAGTTAACAAATTAGACAAAGTTGGGCTTTATTTCAGCGCTGAAGGCAAAAACTTGCCACCTCAACTATATTTGTTCACCAAAAAGTACAAAGAACAAATAATTTTGAACCCGCTATAGAAAAACCCAAGAAAAATACTCCATCAAATTGTGCTAAAACGGCAGAGCAAAAAACAGCATTAACTGTAAAACTTATATTTCGAGTAACCTGCAAAAAACTCCTATCATAAAGAACCATATGCTTGTTGCTGCCTAACCAAAAACTTCAATTCATATACTTATCAATGTCTGTCAAGATGTCATATTCATGCCTAGTTCCATTCAACAAATAATTAGAACAAACACATCAACACGTACTCTCAGCAATATATCCACATTTATTAATCAACAAATAATAGAGCAACAGTTTCAAACAGGACTTAATCAACAAATAATCAAGAAATGTCCATGCTCAATTTCAATCTAGATTCTTTTATATTAAACTCAGTTTTTTACGGCTTTTGTGTTTTGACTCATAAATATGTTGACGGAAGATTTAAGATAGGGCCAGAAGTATTCTAAATAAAAGACTTATAAGAGGAAAATTTATACAACAATCATTGAGGGAACAGGCACCTGGTAAAAAGAGCATTGAATAAGTTTGGTCTAAATGAATTATAGCATGTCAAATGAGTAGAATAAGAATTGACTTTAATGTGAACAGGGCAAATGGTTCCATTGGATTTTAAACAGAAAGAGCATCACACGGATAACGATGAGCTAAATCCTTGATCAAAGATAATCGCTCAAAAGCCTCTGAACCATAAGTTGATACCAAATGTTAAGCAATACTGAATTTTAACCATAAGTCTTAAACGACAATATATATGTTATAATTTGTATAAGAATCCAGCTAGAAGTCAATTGGAATAGATAAATCAACATGCTGCACTAAACAAGGGACAAGACAACGCACTTTCTCAGCTGCAGACAACCAAGCAACCCTTATTTTGTTCCATATATATCATAGAAATAAAAATCTACATAAGGTGAATTGTGTTCGGTAACAATATTAAAATCCCTATTTAAACATATACCTAAAAAGAAACAAGATCGCGCCCTTATTCATCTGCAAACAGCCAAGCAAACCCTTATTTTGACCAAGATAATGTTCAAAAGAAGATAAAAACATATTGCTAGTTTCTCCAAATCAGAAGAGGGAAAAAAAAAAAAAAAAAAAAACCTATCAATTCAACTTCTACATCGAATCAAGACCTAAAATCCCCAAAACAAATATTTATACTATACAAACGTCATTAGATTAATTAGATAAATAAAACCTTAGTGTTGATTAATAGAAAGTCTGTGAGTGAACAGATTTGCAAACAAAATGATACGAAGAAAAAATATTGTAAAATTAAAGATGAAGTGGCATCTAAATATAAAAACCTACAAATAGGGCCATCGTGACACAATAAGTCCAATCTTTACATGAGTCTAATAAGTCTCTCCGGTGTTCCATTTTGCAAACCATAACTTTTAAATAAATCAAGAAATTTAGACATTATAAAAGATAAAAAATTACCTCAATCATGACATTTAACCGTCACTAGAATCTTCACCATCTTTATCCTCTGAAAAAAAAAATGTAAGCGTTTGTGAGAATAGTAACAGAGGTTGCCTTGGTATAGCGGTTGAGGTGGAATCCTATAAATCATATGGTCTGGGTTCAAGTAACTTTAGGCATTTAATACTTCTTTTTTATAGTTTCAATCAATTGCCAAAGTTAACAAAAATGACAAATCTCCCCCTGCAAATAATTTGACAAAATTAAATATTCAATAAAATACCAGCTAGCCCTTGTACTTTAATTGAATAAAATACACAATATACTTTATTGAACAAAGTAAGATTTTTTCCTAATATAGTATTACATTATATATGATTATGCATTGTTGATGGGTGCTCCAGTGGTGTATGCTTTATCAACATATAAAAATCAAAGAGAATATTTTACAAATGAATCAGAACTATACCATTGATGTAGTACATCGGATCAGTGTGAGTAAGTGTGGAGCGAAGGAAGATATCTGCAAAAAATGGAAAACAAAAAGATAGTTAGACCCTAAAAATAAACATATACACTTACATACTAAATAAACATATACACTTGTTATCGAGTCAGAATACCTTTCTTGATCTTTTTTGTATGTGGGACATACTCAAAAAGGGGGTGCGAACGAAATGTATTAAGCTCAATGATCCTAATGCCATACTACAATACAAAAGATAATGTTAAAGAGCAATTCTAATAAAAGAAAGTAGACAGCAAAAGAAGGGTAAAAAGCAACCAAGTCAGCCGCGGCTTGTATAGGAATCCACATTTTATCTCTCCAATAACCCTCGCTGCAAGTGTTGTAAATCGATATAAGAACAGGCAGCATATGTTGATAAGAAATGATAAATAGTTCATACATACCCATAAAAGGAAACGACATAGTCTGTGTAAGATGCTCCTTCACGCAAAAAATTGTTATATAGTTCAGACTTAGCAATCATCTAAAACAGTAAAATAAATTTTGTTAAATGATTAACATTAATAAGAATATATCTTTGTTAGTAATCTAAGACAAGTTGTTTACTTGTGATACAAGATCTTTACGAACTTCTCCCTGAGACATTTGTGATTCATAAACATGAACAGCAATCGACCTTAACACAGAACTATCGACACCAACTAGTTCTCTGCATTCAAAACCGAGTAGTTTCATCCTATATAAAGAAAAATGTGTTAAAACAATGTGCATGCATAAGTAAATAGATTATAATGTTTTTTTTACCATGAATCAAGGAACCCTTGTTCATCCTCCTTCTTCTTGGGGAAAGTATTAACATCAAGGTTAGAAAAGCATGCCTTGCTTTCCTGTAAACAGAATGAGCAAACCCTGGTTATACTAGTGTTTTATTAGTAATGAGATTTCAAACAAGATATCGAATGTCTAATGATTTTGGGGTCAACTCCGTATATACACAATTAAAGCCATACAGCTGTGTCCAAATGACACAGTATGCCTACCCAATTTAAGCCCTAAAAGTGTCATATCCGTCCAAATGATACCATATGCATACGGAACTTAAGCCCTAAAACTGTGTCCAAATCATAAAGTATGCATACCTAATTTAAACACCAAAATTGTCAAAATTACCGATTTCAATATCAAATCAAGCTACAAAATAATTTCAGAGTATTACATACCCTTAAAACATATAATAAGCTTCTTTCACTAGAAACTAATAGACAAAAATATTTTTGGTGCACTAAAAAACAGTAATTAGACCATTTTGACTAGAGTTTATGTTTTACATAAATTTTAACAAAATGGACATCTAGGATAGTTACTATATGTCAAAAACACTTTACAAATAGATAATGCGCGTACAAGACACCTGGGATATAAAACATCAACAAAAGCAAAAACATCATTTAAACATTAATATAGCATATTAGCATTTAAGAATTAAATTGAGTATACAATAAACTATACCTAGAATTTTAGGCACAAAACTAAAACAGTAGAAAGCATCTCCTTAGCTATAAAAAAAAATTAAGTAGGTGTTAGTTGTGAAAAAACTTGTTAATAAATATTTAGGGAGCAACTAACAATGATTCTATCCAAACATGAATCCAACAACCATCAATGAATAAGCATAATTAGCAGAAGCACATTAGCAAAACAATGGTAGTAGCAATGACCAAACAAGCACTTTGTAGCTTAATTATAAGCCAAGAAGAAGCTAATTATGGAAAATCAGAAGCAGAAACTCAAAGCTCAAATAACAGACTGCTTAACTTCCAATTATGCCCAAATTTTAAACACTATTGCTTACCTAAATAAGCTAAAGAACAGGAGCAAATGAAACTGAACATGTGCAATCCTAGAAAAGCAGTTCTGTGGCTAATTTTGTAGACCTTCAATAAGCCACTAAATAAGCCAGAAACCTGGATCCCAGATAATGAGCTTAATGCTTGTTATTCTAACTACCTACAAACCAACAATTAAGGTCTAAGCTTAATTGAATAAGCCACTGGCTGACTTAGATCAGCAGCTTAAAACTAGACACCTGCACTAATATTTCTGACATAGCAGACTAAGAATTTTTGGCGCAAACTCTAGCAAACTTATACTATTTCAATCCAGACTATGCAATCCTACTTTAACAAGTATAAGCAGTTTAGAAATGCAAAAGTGTGGGTAAATGAGATCAGCTTATGACAGCTTCTATCCTAACATTGCACCTATCAACACCAACTCTAGTAAACCTACAAACTAACTGATATCCTGCATAAAAACAGCTGAACTATAACCAAACAAACTTAATCTAAATTGTCACTAATGCAAATGAACAGGAACTTAAGAAAACTTAACCAGTTTTACACTTTTACCCATTTGACCCATAAGCCAACTCACGTCCCAAACAGCCCTTAAACTGATCTGAAGTCAATTATAAAGTCAAAATAAGCATAAGCTGCTTTCACAGCTTATTCTCTTTTAAAAATCTCTTTTCAAGTTTAAAATAAGATAGGTTAGTTATTTGATTTCTGTCTTACAGCTTTAAAAAGATTTTTCATTTGATAATACCTATATTTATGAAAAATTACAAATCGACAACACACGAAAACCGACTTACGCAAACTTAGAGCTTCAAATTTTCAAAATGAAACCGTTATAAACAATTAGCATACAAAACTATCATGTCTAACGTGATTTTATCCCAATTATGAATGAACAACACACAACAACCAACTTACGCAAACTTGGGCTTCAAATAAAAACAGTTAGAAACGATTAACTAACAAAACTATCATGTTCAAGATGATTTTATTCAAAAACATGAATGTCACAACCATTAATAACAAAACTGTGAAACATAACTTCAATTTATACCTAAATATGAATTAACAACACTCGACAAGCAACTTACACCGCTAATCTCTTCAAATCAAAACCGTTATAACACGGTTTTATCCCAGTTTAAAGCAACTAACAAAACTGTTGAACCTAACCTAACTTTACAAATCAACAACACACAAGAACCAACATAACCAAAACAGCTATCCGAATTCAAAGACCACTAAACAAACAGTTAACAAATCAAAACAGTTAAACCTAACCTAATTTAATCGACAATAATGAATCAACAACACGCATTAAAGTAACCTAGCACAAAACTAAAACAGTAGAAAATACTTATATGATATTAAATAAATTAAAATTATATGTTTACAAAAGCCAAGAATATATATTAATACATTTTTTAAACAGAACCAACCACTGCTTGTGAAGAAACTTGAAGCACAAAATAAAAACAAAAATTTTAAATTTACAACCTCAACACGACGTTCAACTTCTTCGGGGGGCATAATTTCATCCATGGCTGATTTTGTTTTTGAAACTGAGGAAAAGCGGCGATTTGGTAAAGATATCAGACCTTAAGGTTACCACCATTTTGTGATGAAGATTAGCCCACCAGTTTATAGGCCCAACAAAAGCAAGGCCCATTTTAGACAACGTCCCAAATTTTTTTATTTTTTATTCTAAAAAGAAGCCAATAATATATTTCATGAATGAAAATATAAATTTAAAAAAAAAATACCTATTATCCCAATCAGTTTTTTCGATTTCCGCCTAGTGGTAAAATAAGTGCGTACATTGCGTCCATCTGAGTAAAAAAGTCTCGCCCTCCAGAATTAATCCAAGTCATGATGAGATATTTAGATATGTGTGTTTTTGGGTTGTAAGAAACGTTATAATATAAATTTGGGGGATTGATATATTCTATTGTAAGGTATGAAGCCAATAGAGAAGAAAAACAGAAACAAGCAGATGCCCAATCTGATGAAAACAAAATACAATCACAGGGAGAGAGAGAGAGAGACAGAAAAAAAAAAAAAAAAGGCTGTGGTGTTAGTAACTTTAACCCTAATCCTATGACTTGTTTTATATACAAATACAATTTGCACTCGTAACCCTCTCTTTTTTGTTTCTTTTACATATTTTCCATCCATCTTTTACTATACTTTCAAAATACATACTACATTTAGAGTAAAATACACCGTTGGTCCCTAAACTTGGCCAAAAACATCACGTTGGGACAAAAGTTGGCTTTTACGTCGCCGGGAGTCCAAACCTCATGGTTTTTGTGTCAATGAGGTCCCTTGACCCGTAATGCTCAGGTCAATGCCCCGTTATATGTTCTCAAATCCCATTATCCGTTTTGTTTTAAGGGTATACTCGTCTTTTTAGCGTGACAAAATTTTCTCTATCATTACACTATGTAGCAAACGTCTAATCCATTTTCCCGCCATGATCTCTAATATAACTAAGCCTTGTACTCATTGCTCATCCCCAAACTTGTCTTGGAAGCTTACCCAAAAAACCCTAATGCAATGTCAGGCATGAAATCTAATAATCTAAGTGACAAATTAACAAGCCCCAACCTTGGTTTTACTCTATGGAACGTTAGATTACAGCCTTTTTTCGATGACCATGAGAAAGAACAAAACTCTGCAGACAGGAGACATGGTAAGTTTTTTTTACTTATAATCATTTTTCAATGATATGCTGGTACGATTGTTTAAGGTATTTTCCTTTTAGGTAAGATAATCATAACAGTGATTTGTGATGTGTTTCAACAGATGGTCGGTCGAGTCAGTTTACCATGAGGGTTCATCACAATGGTATTTTTAGAAATTGTCCAGGTAGAATATACGAAGGAGGTAAGAATTGTTTTGTTGATTGTTTGGTAATCTTGTGAAACCCTAACTAGCCAAGTTTTCTCTTCTTCTCTCCTCTTTTACCTTGCTCGTTCGAATTACACTTCCCATAGGGATAGTGCAATCGACTTGAGTGAAACTCAAGTAACTTGGTTAGTTATTGTGATCAAGAAACTAGCATTTGCATCGAATCGCTAACAATACGTGTGTACAAGATCATAGTAATAATCCCACTTGGATTATTGTGTTAACCCTAATCGACTAAGGTGTAGTCGATTTCTTTAAACCCTAACTTGGGGTTTGTGATTTGATTTGATCTTTTGTTTTCGCGTGGAAGCTTGAAAGGTACGTTTACTATTTAAATTCAAGGTTAATTAATTACATATATTTGATCTAAGTCTTCCGTTGCGTGCTTTGGCTTAGATTATATAATTCCAACACGCTTAGGCTTAGATTATTAGTTTAAGTTTTTAATTAGTATTGTAATATTTTTAATTTTATTTGAATTATTATGTAATGTTTTAATTATTAATGAAATTTAAGTTTGTTGTTAAAAATGTTTGAAAAAAAAATGATGGTATGTGGCGGGTAAAATGATGGTCGCTGCTGGTGTGCCCAGCCTAAGTAATTCCAACATTTCTGTGTGAAATATTACGTAAGGTTTCACATCTATACTATGTGAAACTCACTCAAATAATTCAGTAGTAGCATATAAAATGTTTGGATGTGTTTTTGTTGTTTAAAGCAGAAATAACCAGATTTCACTTAATCAGTTATAGGATGATGGTTGTAGCATATCAAATGTTTGGATGTGTTTATGTTTGAGTTTTTGGCAATTTCTTATTTATTAAGACAACGAGTTGGGCGGCGGGGCGTCGAAGTTGAGCATATTTTTTTACTGTAATGTATCGACATAGATTTTTTTTTTTGGTTTATGGATTTTTGTCGTATTTTAGACTTTTTGTAATAGAAAAACAAAGTTGCTTTTGTATATGTTTGTTAAGTTTTAAGTCTTATGGGTTAGGGGAATTTTGTGTAATTTTCCCAAAGTTTCGAATTTTTTTTTTGGAAAATGACTCCTTTTGCAAAGGGGCGTCGACTTCAGGGGTATTTTTTGCCGTTTTCCCATATTTTGCTCTTTAATATATATAGTAAAGACGACGAACCCCCTGCGTTGCGGGGGGAAGGTGTGAGTTTGTTGGGAAAATTATTTCGTTAATAATGGCGCAAGTTTCATAATTTTTGCGAAAAATAATAAAAACAAAAACAAAGACAAATATATTGATTTCGATAAAGTATTGCATATTTATACTCGTTTTGTTGGGAAAATTATTTCGTTAATAATGGCGCAAGTTTCATAATTTTTCTAGACCGTTTGGTACGAAAAATAATGAAAAAAAACAAAAAAAAAACAAAAAAAAAGGCAGGTTACTGTTGAAATAATTAAAAAAAAGACCGGTTACTGTAGCAGTTACTGTAGCAGCCCACAAAAAAAGGCCCGTTCCTGTTTTTGATACGGCGTCGTTTGGAATGACTTTTAATATATATAGTAATTCTACATAAAATGGCTATAAAAACAATCTCCACAAATGGTACTTCGGTGACTTTTTAAAAACCTTTGATGATACAGTAATATTTTGTTGCAGTTAGTATGAAACTTATTATCCCGAACTCATTATTTGACCTTCAATAGTCACATCATCATAAACAAAATACATTCATCTAAACATTAAAATGGTAAACGGATGTGGTTTTTCCGGTTCAAGTTACCGAGAGAGAGCGAGCCTTTTTGACTCTATTGTACGCGGCCTCACCGGGTTAATCCCGGGACCGTTTCCGACCCTTCCCTGGTCACCCTCAAATGTACACACCTAACGAGGTTTGAACCCTTGACATCTAGTTTGAAAGCCAAAGACCTTACCACTAAGCCAAGGACCATCCAAACATTAAAAGCCACAATAATTATATATATATATTTTTTTAAATCAGTTCTAAAGCGCAAATCCAAACATCCCAAGTCTCACCGTAAGTATCTACATGCTGATATTTGGACCAAAGTTGAGGTTCCAGATGACAAACACCCCTGATAACGTAACTGGAGACTTAAATACCAAAGCCATTTTCGGACCCCAAAAGTATAGCCACATGTCAAACTGTCGCCCTAATGATCACCTAAAATACAGCAAAAGAAGCACTATATATTAAGCTAAGGATCTTGGAAATACAAATCAAGATAATAAACTTCAAAAATACAAATTTTAGCATAAGTCAGCATTTCGGTTGTCTATGTTTGTTGCGTAACCATACCAACTTACGTGTCCTTATTCTACATTTTCCATGGATCAGTGGGTTGTGATCAAAACCAACACAATGACATATCAAAGCTTCAAAATGTAAACACAGCCTTAGTTGTTCCAACATATTTTTCCAGGTAATGGGGTGATATGATGACAAAAGCAGCGCACTCTACTACAACGTGTGGATTTTCACTATCAAGATACGGTTATAGACATTGTCACAGTCAAAGGACTCGCTTTGAAGCTAGTAAAAATCCCGACACTCTTCACGACCATTGATATCTCAAGTAACCGTCTTTCAGGGGAAGTATTGAGCACAATTGGCCAACTCAAAGCAATATTGTATCTTCTTAATGTCTCACATTATGACTTCACAGAGTCGATCCCACAATATACGGGTCACCTTGAATCCCAACAGGAAACCAATTTCAGACCCTTGACGACGCAAATTCTTATTCAGGAAAGGGATTGTGTGGGCTTCCATCGAACAGAGGTTGTGTTAGCTCGGTTGTATCTGTAAGTGTAAGCCATAGGACATCTAGTGATGGGTATGATTGGCAGTCCATATTCTACAGGATGGGAGTTGGTATGTGCAGGTTCGTTGATTGTTATTTTTGTTGTGTACATTGCAGTTTTGAACCAACCGCCCTGTGTGCTATTACTAGTGAATTATCGGCTGAAATGTTTGCTCTTTATAAGATCCGCTATGTGGGTCCAACCGTTCTATTCCTATTGTTATGAGAAGAATCGTAAGTACGACTGTGTATCGTGTGATACCCCAAGTGATTCTTGTGAGAACATCAAGTAAAAGAAAGGCTTGACACGAAAAGATGTACAAAAGTCGGTCCTTTTTTTGGTGTTATGCTCCATGAGTTATGATACATGGCTGTTTTCTTACCTCTTTTCGTGTTAAGGTGCAGTTTAGTGAAACTGTGAATGTCAGTTTAGTCTTTGCTGGTTTGATGAATCGTACTTCATGACTCAGTATAAGCAAGTCACAAGAAAGACACAATCTTCTGTATTCAGAACCTCTTTTGTAAAGTTAACATGAACAAACAAGTAGTAATCAAAACCATCACTATCCTTCGACTCGCGGACATGACTAGCCCCTTTAAATTTGATAAGAAGCAGCAATGAACAAAACCTGGCACTTTTCATTAAGAAAATGCAAGTATCCATTGCACAATCTTCCATTACTATTCAAAGCCTCTTTTGTAAAGTTAATATTCTATTCCTGCCTTCAAGATAGTAATCAAAATGCTATAAATTTCGCAAAACATAGTAGTAAATCACCTCAAATCTTTCAGAATTCAGCGTCTTCTCATAACATGACTCGATCTTTTCCAGCTTCACTAGTTGCTCAAGCGTTACATGCAGGAAACCATTTATATTCAGTTTGATCAAATAACTTTTCCAAACCCATATATTTGATGACCATCTTGCATTCTGCCCGGTATAGGCTTTGAATAGCAAACTGTTCTGTTATGCGTGGAGTTGAATAACTTGTTTCAAACTTATGCTACCCATACCGTCCATATGGACTTTAGCAGCCTGTGCAGCAGCCTTCAGTTGAGTTTCAAACTGTCTCTGCTCCCATGCATGCCAGATGTTTTCTCTCACACCAGGCTGAACCACCTCCAACCCTTCAACAGCTTGGTTCATCATGTATAGACCCATACTAATTAAGGTGAAACCGTACATGTTAAACTATCTCATCTCCTTGCAAAAGGTCTTGCCATACTGATATAACACCTAAGGATGCTGTTTGCTTGCCAATGAGTTCGGTAGCAGCCTACTTTCTATAAGGAAGTGACAACAAGCTTTTGAATTTCGTTTGGGCCATGGCGGCCAACGTGAAATGAAATTAAGGTTGGAAGATCATGCCCGGGGTAGAAGTCTCAACTACCCACTCTCCACCATAACCAAGGGTTGGAAGATGTAATAAAGAAACTGGATGCCTAAGATCTCCTACGCGTTAGTTTACTCATGATCATGATACGAACCTTGATAGTGTAATGACCAATTTTCCCTTTAAACCTATTCAACTCTTATTTACCTTCTCTTTCACTCCTTAAAGAAGAAAATATAAACGAATAGTTGAATACAAAGATTTGGTGGTGTATGAACCAAATTAAACGTGTGTGGCACACAGAACACATGCTTCTCCATATCGAGCAACAAATTTATATGAGATTCCTGCTTTAAACAAGGCACGTACGTGCACAATTCTTAAAATCTAAATTCATCATTTTAGAGGTGGCAAACGGGTCGGGTTGGGTCATGGGTCAAATGGGTCTAACGGGTCATGGGTCAGACAGTTTGGGTCGGGTCGACCCACTAAATTATAGTGTTTTCGTCCGTCTTTTTACGTTTTTGTCAGGTTTTTTTACGTTTTCGTCCGATTTTTAACGTTTTAGTCAACAGAAATTAAATAGTAACAGGAAAAATATAATTCGGGGATATGTTATTACAAGACAAGTCATTGAGGTGGTGGTTCAAGTTAAAAATAAAGACGTACAAATGAATGAGATTAATTCTTCATGGATTAGCTAAAGTTGATGTTACGATTGTTCCAGGTTGGGTGGACAAGCCTTTAGCCGCTTGAACCTTCCTCCATAAGCGATCCATGTCAATTTCAGTATCATCCATATTCGGATAATCTTTAACTGGGTCTTTGATTATGTAATTGGTGAAATTCTTGCCATTTTCGTCGCACATATTAAACCACAAATATCTTGCCCTTTTTGCATCAGACCAACGAGGCTGGCCAAATTTTTTGAGAATTTCTTTTTCTCACCACCAGCAGCCGCAACATCCTTCTTCTCATCATCTTCTTTGATAACCTCTTCATCATCCTTCTTCTCCTCATCATCTTCCGGAAACTTGGGATACTTGGAAACATGATCAACGTCGTCTTCTTCTTTTTTTTCAAATTTCCTTTTACGCTCATCATCAACGTCCTTCATTTCCGAACCTTCAGACATCATATTAGAATTAGAACGATTGATCAGTTAGGGTTTCGGTTTTTGGGGGAAAAGGGAGATTTTTTTTTTTTTTTTGGGTTTTTTAATGGTGCTTTTCTAATAAATACTTTTTATTTTTAGGGTGAAGGCTAAAACCACCAACCACCAAATATACGTAACCAGCTTTTTTAATTGTCATTATTGCTAAAAAAAAACTTTCAAATTTTATTCGAAAAATTGATAATATGACATGTTTACGCAAGGTACGTATCGGAGGGTTGAGGCGGCTATACGATTTAGTTTCCCTCGTTCGGTAAAGACCCCGAGGTGTGACCGGAGTCACGAGCTGGGGTAACACTTATCTGAGTAGCCGGGGAGAATCCACTCAGTGTGTGTGGTGAAGCTAAGTTGGCTCATTCAAGAGAATGAACCTTCTATTTATAGGGATGGCCCTAGGGTTTCGCACCATGTCTGGGAGTCCATCCAAGTTTTCAGGATGGTCCACGTGGTGGACATCCAATGGTGGAGACAAGGGACGACACATAGCATGCCTCCTTTGGCCTCACTAGATGCGTGAAAAGATCCATGCACGATTGCAGCTCTACCTCATAGCGAATGAGGTAGTGACATGTGTCTGACAGTTGTAACGGTCTTGGGAAAGGTTCCCAGGACTATCGTTGCCTGGAAGTGTTTGCCAGGCGTACGAGCCTGGCCTGGGAGTCCATTTCCCAGGCGTAATATGATGAGTTGTAGCCGATGTTGGGCTTAGTTCTAGTGTGTGTGGAGGGGTGAAGGTCCTATACGCTATCAAGTCCCCCCCCCCCCCCCCCCCCATGTCCATTAGTGTATTTGACTATTTCACAGAAATACGATAATGGACTCATGTTTTAGTTATGGGTTATCCTGGAGAGTTGTTTGATGTTGTCCAGGAAGTTTTTTCATTTTGCTCTTCCTGGGAACGTGGAGTACCAGGGTATTTTAGTGTTTAAGAGATACTTTTCATTTCAAAGACTGCTATGCTCTCTATGTATAGTCTTTTCATTCAGAATATCTTGATAGGAGTTACTGCAGGTATTGAATGTTTTTCTTATCCCAGGCTTTGTCTTGTTTTAAATGTTCTCGTGGCCTCGGATTTTTTCTTAGCCGAAAATAGTCTTTCTCCTATTTATTTCGAAGTCCTTTTTTACTGGAAGCTTGAGATTCTTTTCTGTTTTGGTTGCGTTCAATCAATTGTTTTTGTTGTTTAGCGTTCATTGCTTAGAGACGTGTGCTCTCACGCGTTTGACGTGTTTTTCTTCTGAGATGCTTTGTATTTTCATCTTTTGGGCCCCTTTTTACTTTGCATATAAAAGAGGAGTGCTCCTTATCTCTTTAGTGTTTTGTAGAAAGATTTTGAATTTTCTCTCATCCCTTCCTTTCTTTCGAAGATCATGAATGTGTGAGTTGTTTTTCCGTCGAAGGAAAGCCTTTACTCTGTTTGGCGAGGCCTTTTCTTGTGTTTCCAGTCTTGTGTTCTTGAGTTGCTAAGTTCAAGAAGCGGACTTTTGGTTTCTTCGGTTCTGATGGCCGCTGTAGTTGCGAGGGACTGTTGCCCGGTATTTTTTGTAGTCAAGATGGTTGTTGTTTTTTTTAGAAACATAGGTGTTTTATCGAATTTCCAAGGTGAGTATTTTCACCTTGGAGTGAAACTTAGATGTTTCATCGAACATCCATGATAGAATGCCTCAGCTATCCTAGATGAGGCTATGCTAAGATTTGTGAGTGACCTTGATGGGTGCCCGCAAATTTATTTGACGAATGTTCGGAATCGTTGATGAGTGTGCTTAGGACTGATTGACTTTCCCTGGACTCTCATCATTACTTCCTTGTAAGTGTTTTCTTGCTTTTTGAACTCCAGGCTTATCGTAATCTTTACTTAGTTTGTTATTTTCTATTCTCAGGTATCCTTGTAAAGTTGATTTGGAGATTCAAGTGACTGGGTGTAACACCCCCAAAATTTGGTACATCGGAAGACTTATCAAAGCTTCGGGGTGCTACGAGGATTGGTACACAACACAAGCACAAGAAAATGAAATAGCATTATCCGTTTAAGTAAAACATTAAATCCAAAATTTTAAAGTTACATTTATTCCAAGAAGTACGAAAGTAAGCCCAAAATAAAACAAAAGATAGGTCCCAACAGTTTATCAGAGTTGCCAATTGATCCTTCAACCATGCCCATCTGCCAAGCCTCCAGACAGTAACATATCCAAAATATCAGCTCTAATTACCTGAGAAAACATGCTAAAAAGGTCAGCTAACGCTGGTGAGTTCATAGGTTTAAACAGTAAGTATAACAGTGGACCAAAATAAGTAATTTGCTACACTGTACTAAGATAGATATCAATCACAAATTCCACATATAACAACAATCACAAACAATCCAACATCAATATGATAGGTCATAGTAGCCCTCTCCCATATTGACAGTCACAGTAGGGCCCTAGGTATATCTGACCTTAGCCAGACACCACGTTATAGCAAAACATAACTAGTTTGTTTGCTACCCTGGTCTAAGACAAATATCAGTCGCATATATCTAAACTTAGCCAGTCAACAAGTTATAGCAAATCAAAAAATAACACTAGGTCCAGCAAAACAGTTTTGCATGTTTTCCCACCCCAAAGTTTCAGTAAACAGTTATAAGTAAAAGTAGGGCTATGAAACTCACCTCAATCAAGTCAAACGATCCACAAATCAACAGAATAAAAATACTACGGCAGCTAGAACGTCACAGCACTACAGACTCGGCACGACCTATAAATATAAGACTTGTCTTAATATGGCATCCTCAAAGTAAACTAAATCTACAAAATCCCCAAAAGTTTACTGTTTAAACTTGTTAAAATGATTTAGTTTTATCCCTTTTATATAGGTTTGGTATCATCATTCGCATAACGGTAGAAGGACACGACTCAAGAGTACTCACGCCAAAAGAACAATGAAACTAACGGAGACGACAAGAAAGACGAGACAAAGTCAAGAAAAAAGCGACACGGTCAAACTAAATAGTCACACGATGTGAATAGGCTAAGTTAGATGAATAGATTGGTAGTCGTCGATATTACCCCAAATATTTGCTATAAGGCATGCTTATAACATTTCCGACTACCAATTATTCCCTAAGTCAACTCAACGGTCAAAGTCTAAGTGATTAAGCTAAAAGCTTAATAAGGTAACCGGACGAATTATTGGATCCTTATCGAATTCGTCAACCTGATAAGTCCAACAATTCCTTCGTCTCACTTATTAATCCAAGCCAACCTACACATTACAAATAAATGGTAAGCTATAAGGATGGGGTATCCGCTAATAAATTCCTCCAACGCGTTTACCGGGCTCTTATTGAATTCGTCAACTCAATAAGTCCGTTAATCACGTCGGGCGGGTATATTAACGTTATCCAATCCGTAACTTGAATGATAATCCCATAATAAATTCCGAAATTAATCTAAGTAGTATTCCTCGATAGGCGAGCCCTCGGAACGCTTAATAACTCATACGTATCCCCATTTTTATTTCATTTATTATTTTCGTTTTTAAACTTCGATATTAAATAACAAAATAATTTGTTATTAACAAATACTTTGTTAAGTAATATTTATATTTCAAGTTTTTGTTATTTATTATATCACTTTTTTTTTGTCATATCTATTTTCTAAACCGAATACATATCGAGTCATTTCACGTTCCGAGTCACAATTCGAGTTTTAATATATACTCGAGTCAATAAGTCAATCTCAATAGTCACGAGTCTAAATATAAGTCTAATATGCATTTTCGGCTTGTCGAGGCCACGCCGAGACTACGGAGTCTCGGTGGCACTCGACTTTGCTCAAAACAACACAAGTATAGTTATCAAGTCCAAGAAATAACCACAAGACCATAACCAACAATCGGCCACAATTTTCACGGCTCGACCGAGACTAAACCTACTCGGATCGACGCTATACTCACGACCACAACAACACCACGACTAAAACTCACCATGCCGAGACCATGGGAGGTCTCGGCTTCGTACCCTTTCTCGATAGCAACAACCAAACGGACCACAAGGGGTCACGGCTCAAAACCCAAAGCTAATCTAACTCGATCTAAACTCAAAACAAATTTCAAGACCCAAATTCATCTAAACCCTAAGTGGGTTTTCGACCCAAACAAGAACAAAGAAGAAATATAAATCAACAACCATAATAAGCTTAAAAATAAGCTCGAAAAGCTCTCATAAGCTTCGACCAATACCACGGCCATGAGCTTAAGCTCACGGTATCAACTCTCGACACACAACCGAAACCAAAATGATGATACCACAAGTTTTATTCATGTTTTTATTTAAAATAAATCATTTCTACCCATTTTGAGCCCACACCGATTCACCACGAGGGTGTGTTTCGGTGTGTTAGCCTGATTTTTTTGTTCGATCTATACCTACCTTCAATGAACACGACAAAAAAACCAAAGAAAATGAGAAATGGTGGCGCGTGAACACGCGTGTTGTTCACGAAAGGGATATATGGGGTTGAGTGGTGGTGTTTGATGGTGGAAACGTAGGGATAAGGGTGGTGGTGGCGGCGTACTAAGGTGGCCGGAGGTGGTGGTGTTGGTGAGAGGCGCGGCTAGGTGTGGAGGGGAAGGGTGAAAACCCTAAATGAGTTATAATGAAAATATGGCGAGGGGCCTCAATTGTTATTTCGTTATTCTTTTCATTTTAAGCTAACGGGGCTAATTTAAGTGCCAAAACATTTTCCCGAGTCTTTTTAACTTATACCATTATTTTTAAACTTGTTTTTCCTGTAAAAACGACTATAAATACGTATATTCTTGTAATTTCTGAAAATTGGAGGACCAAAATTGTACATCTTCCAAAATAAACCAAGGGTAATTCCTGCCATGTTTCAATAATCCAGGGACCATACTTGATATTTCCAACAATAATATTTCCCAGGGACCATTTTTGCAAATTCTGAAAGTGCAGGGACCAAACTTGTAAATTATTGAAACTTTTCACCAAAGGACTAAATATGACAACTTATTATTTCAAAAGGACCTTTGGTGACTTTTCTTGCAAAACAAATGCTTAGGGACTAATTTTGACAAGTTTTGAAAGTTGAGGGACTGAAACTGCTAATTTTGCAAACTTTGTTCGTTTTTCAATCGCTTTTAAACATTTTGCATTTGAAACATATAAAACACAATCCCTGGGATATTTTCAGTATTTTGATGCATTTCTGAGTGTTTTTGGATGTTTTGGCAGTTCAGATAAGACAAAATTGATGAGTATTTACACACTCATCAGTAAACCATAGTCTTGCCAATACATTTGCTATGAACACAAAAATTAACCGCGTCAAACAACGATTGATGTAATATCTGCTTAATTATGCAACTCTGAAAAGCCACTTATAAAGAGCTTCTAAACGCAATAGATCATATATAGAGAAATGAAAATATATTTTAGATTGTTTTAAAGAACGGCTGTTGGTTTAAACTTTGATTAGCAGGTGTAACCACTATTAGAGCATAGGGTACCGTGGTGCCGTAAATGTAGTGCCGTTCTCCAAAAGTACTGTCACGTCAGCAAAACACAGAACGGCACCAGAAAACCTTTGGCACCACATTTTGTGCCGTTACCGTTGGCACCAAAAAATGTGGTGTCGTTCTCCAATTTTTATTTATTTATTTATTTTTTTTCATTTACATAAAATAAAACATACATAATATTAACTAAAATAAACTTCATTAAATAAAAAAAAACACATTACATTAATTAAAAAAAAAAAAAAAAAAAAAAAAAAAAAAAAAAAAAAAAAAAAAAGTTACATAAAATAAAAACCTAGTATATAAACATAGAAATATTAAAAAAAAAAAAAAAAAACACGAAAAAGACATTAAAAAAAAAGGACATTAAAATTAAAAATACATAAACCTAGTACTCTTCGGTTGGATACTTTGCCCGGATTCGTTCTTTTTGGGCTTTGATGACCGCCGCGTCGAACGGATCCATCTTGCTTGTATCCATTTGTAGCACTCGCATCTCCTCGGCAATCTTTTGAGATTCATGTAAAGTAACTCTCGCGAGTGACTCTCGTTCGATAACATCCATCTTTGCCTTGCGGTCTAACTCGATTTGTTGTTGCATCATTTCTTGAAACATTGGCGGGTTTGAACCGGAACTAGCGGTCGAGTTTGACGAATGTCGACTCTTAGAAATCCGGTACATGCCGTCAGGCCGTGGCAACGCGTCTTGTCCAAAATGCTCGGATTCCTCCTACGTAACCAGAAGACGATTTCGCCTTGCCAATGTTGATTCGGGATTTTTCCACTTGTGCTTGTCTTTCAAAAAACTCCAAGCGCTCATGTGTTTAAATTTTTTTCCCGTCACCGTTCTATACGACGTATGCACCCTCGCCATAAAATCTTTATCACTCTCCCCACTCATAACACTTGTTTCATTCACTAACGAATTCCACTTGGTAACCTCTTTATTCATTGGAGTCCACTTTCCCGTCAACATGTTCTTGGTACGAATAGTCCACTTGTGTTTCTCGGCTTCCATATTGTATACGTCGAGAACTCTATACCAAAACGTTTCCTTTGATTGACCCGCACCTCTTTTTGGATCCTCGGATATTTGAATGAAACACTCCGCCAAAAGCAACTCCTCGTTTTGGTTCCACACGTTACGAGGTCGAGTACCACCTTGTGTAGCTTGCGTTTCGGTGGTTTTCTTTGTCTTCGTCTTCGTCTTCGTCTCGTAGATGGAAGGATGCATGGTCGGAATTTGGTTGGGAAGCGGTGCCTTGGTTTTGTTGTTGATGTTGTTGTTGAGAAAGTTGATTATATTGTTGCAATTTTCATTGACTAAATAGCAATTGTTCTTCGGGATTCATGTATGGGTTTGTTGAGAAGGTAGGAAAGTAAGGAGATTGATTGTATGGATTCGACGACGAGCCCGGATTGTTGGCCAGATTTGAAGACGAGCCCGTCATTTGGTTCGACGAGTCGTTTAGCATGTTATTAATCCATGGTGAGTTGGGATTCATTTTGGTTGGAAAAAAAATGAGAAAAGTAGATATTAGTATGTAAAAAATATATTGGAAGTGTGTGTGAAGTATGAAATAATAAGGATGTATTTATAAGTTTTTTTGTGGGGTAAAATTTTTTTTTTTTTTTTTGTCAAAATGTGTTCCAAACGGTATTATTACCGTTGCCAAACGTCCATCTTCTTCAACGTTCGAATTTTTGGCCAAAAAAAAAATAATAAAATAAAAAATAGAACGGCGTCGACTGGTGATTTTGGCGCAAGAGAGAACGGCGTGACTCCGGTAACCGTGCGCCGTTCTCGTTTTTAGGCTGTTATATTTGGCGCGAGCTTTGGCTCGACGGTACCTCCCCCTCTTACAGATGATATCTTATTCAAAACATCCTAAGCCACAGTTAAATGTTTAAACTTTAAAAGACACCTTTCAATGCAATTTGTTGTAATAAAAAAGGAGTGCAAATCCATATAGAGAAGACACCATCGCTCAGTTCTCGAGTTGAAATGAAAGAGGAAAGGAAAGGAAATGAATAGTTTTTTGTTTTCATGAGTTTTTTTTAAGGGAGGAAAGGGAAGTGGAAAGAAAATAAGGAGGAAGTTTTGTTAATTAAATCTTCCTCCTACTTAAGGAAATAGAACCGTATGTTGTGTAAAGACTAATATAACCTTTTTAAAAGATTTGACATTAACAACTAAAGAGCATATATGTAATTTGACCAAATTATTTTCCTTTTCCTCCCACTCAAGAACATGATTATGATTACTTTCTTTTTCCTTTCCTCTATCTCAAGAACATAACAACTAACGATTACTTTCCTTTTCTCTTTCTTTTCCCTTTCCTATTCTTTTTCATTTCCCTTCACTCAAAACTCGAGAACTGAGCGTATCTGTTATTCACATTCCTAAACCTACAAACCAAACAGGCCATCACAATGATCTAAATCACAAAATCATAATAATCCGAAAACAACAAACCACTGGGCGCAGGCAGGTAACAACAAGCAACAAGGTCAAACAACACAACAAATATCCATGAACCTGGCCCTAACAAGTTTTGGGAAGCTTTTGTCATCCATGTACTTCACAAAGCAACATAAAAAACAATCAATCGTCATCAAATTCAAACTTGAAATTAACCACTTTGATAGCACCCCACTTCTTTTAACTGCAAAAAGAAAACGCAATGAAAATATAAGTAAACATTAAGATGTAGAAGTTAACACTGCAATGCCTCCATATAAGGTAGCAAGTTAACAAATTAGACAAAGTTGGGCTTTATTTCAGCGCTGAAGGCAAAAACTTGCCACCTCAACTATATTTGTTCACCAAAAAGTACAAAGAACAAATAATTTTGAACCCGCTATAGAAAAACCCAAGAAAAATACTCCATCAAATTGTGCTAAAACGGCAGAGCAAAAAACAGCATTAACTGTAAAACTTATATTTCGAGTAACCTGCAAAAAACTCCTATCATAAAGAACCATATGCTTGTTGCTGCCTAACCAAAAACTTCAATTCATATACTTATCAATGTCTGTCAAGATGTCATATTCATGCCTAGTTCCATTCAACAAATAATTAGAACAAACACATCAACACGTACTCTCAGCAATATATCCACATTTATTAATCAACAAATAATAGAGCAACAGTTTCAAACAGGACTTAATCAACAAATAATCAAGAAATGTCCATGCTCAATTTCAATCTAGATTCTTTTATATTAAACTCAGTTTTTTACGGCTTTTGTGTTTTGACTCATAAATATGTTGACGGAAGATTTAAGATAGGGCCAGAAGTATTCTAAATAAAAGACTTATAAGAGGAAAATTTATACAACAATCATTGAGGGAACAGGCACCTGGTAAAAAGAGCATTGAATAAGTTTGGTCTAAATGAATTATAGCATGTCAAATGAGTAGAATAAGAATTGACTTTAATGTGAACAGGGCAAATGGTTCCATTGGATTTTAAACAGAAAGAGCATCACACGGATAACGATGAGCTAAATCCTTGATCAAAGATAATCGCTCAAAAGCCTCTGAACCATAAGTTGATACCAAATGTTAAGCAATACTGAATTTTAACCATAAGTCTTAAACGACAATATATATGTTATAATTTGTATAAGAATCCAGCTAGAAGTCAATTGGAATAGATAAATCAACATGCTGCACTAAACAAGGGACAAGACAACGCACTTTCTCAGCTGCAGACAACCAAGCAACCCTTATTTTGTTCCATATATATCATAGAAATAAAAATCTACATAAGGTGAATTGTGTTCGGTAACAATATTAAAATCCCTATTTAAACATATACCTAAAAAGAAACAAGATCGCGCCCTTATTCATCTGCAAACAGCCAAGCAAACCCTTATTTTGACCAAGATAATGTTCAAAAGAAGATAAAAACATATTGCTAGTTTCTCCAAATCAGAAGAGGGAAAAAAAAAAAAAAAAAAAACCTATCAATTCAACTTCTACATCGAATCAAGACCTAAAATCCCCAAAACAAATATTTATACTATACAAACGTCATTAGATTAATTAGATAAATAAAACCTTAGTGTTGATTAATAGAAAGTCTGTGAGTGAACAGATTTGCAAACAAAATGATACGAAGAAAAAATATTGTAAAATTAAAGATGAAGTGGCATCTAAATATAAAAACCTACAAATAGGGCCATCGTGACACAATAAGTCCAATCTTTACATGAGTCTAATAAGTCTCTCCGGTGTTCCATTTTGCAAACCATAACTTTTAAATAAATCAAGAAATTTAGACATTATAAAAGATAAAAAATTACCTCAATCATGACATTTAACCGTCACTAGAATCTTCACCATCTTTATCCTCTGAAAAAAAAAATGTAAGCGTTTGTGAGAATAGTAACAGAGGTTGCCTTGGTATAGCGGTTGAGGTGGAATCCTATAAATCATATGGTCTGGGTTCAAGTAACTTTAGGCATTTAATACTTCTTTTTTATAGTTTCAATCAATTGCCAAAGTTAACAAAAATGACAAATCTCCCCCTGCAAATAATTTGACAAAATTAAATATTCAATAAAATACCAGCTAGCCCTTGTACTTTAATTGAATAAAATACACAATATACTTTATTGAACAAAGTAAGATTTTTTCCTAATATAGTATTACATTATATATGATTATGCATTGTTGATGGGTGCTCCAGTGGTGTATGCTTTATCAACATATAAAAATCAAAGAGAATATTTTACAAATGAATCAGAACTATACCATTGATGTAGTACATCGGATCAGTGTGAGTAAGTGTGGAGCGAAGGAAGATATCTGCAAAAAATGGAAAACAAAAAGATAGTTAGACCCTAAAAATAAACATATACACTTACATACTAAATAAACATATACACTTGTTATCGAGTCAGAATACCTTTCTTGATCTTTTTTGTATGTGGGACATACTCAAAAAGGGGGTGCGAACGAA
Organism: Artemisia tridentata subsp. tridentata; assembly: GCA_021014915.2. Taxonomy (NCBI): domain Eukaryota; kingdom Viridiplantae; phylum Streptophyta; class Magnoliopsida; order Asterales; family Asteraceae; genus Artemisia; species Artemisia tridentata. Next base: position 57,048,182 of record CP139502.1, on the reverse strand, counting down.
ATGTATTAAGCTCAATGATCCTAATGCCATACTACAATACAAAAGATAATGTTAAAGAGCAATTCTAATAAAAGAAAGTAGACAGCAAAAGAAGGGTAAAAAGCAACCAAGTCAGCCGCGGCTTGTATAGGAATCCACATTTTATCTCTCCAATAACCCTCGCTGCAAGTGTTGTAAATCGATATAAGAACAGGCAGCATATGTTGATAAGAAATGATAAATAGTTCATACATACCCATAAAAGGAAACGACATAGTCTGTGTAAGATGCTCCTTCACGCAAAAAATTGTTATATAGTTCAGACTTAGCAATCATCTAAAACAGTAAAATAAATTTTGTTAAATGATTAACATTAATAAGAATATATCTTTGTTAGTAATCTAAGACAAGTTGTTTACTTGTGATACAAGATCTTTACGAACTTCTCCCTGAGACATTTGTGATTCATAAACATGAACAGCAATCGACCTTAACACAGAACTATCGACACCAACTAGTTCTCTGCATTCAAAACCGAGTAGTTTCATCCTATATAAAGAAAAATGTGTTAAAACAATGTGCATGCATAAGTAAATAGATTATAATGTTTTTTTTACCATGAATCAAGGAACCCTTGTTCATCCTCCTTCTTCTTGGGGAAAGTATTAACATCAAGGTTAGAAAAGCATGCCTTGCTTTCCTGTAAACAGAATGAGCAAACCCTGGTTATACTAGTGTTTTATTAGTAATGAGATTTCAAACAAGATATCGAATGTCTAATGATTTTGGGGTCAACTCCGTATATACACAATTAAAGCCATACAGCTGTGTCCAAATGACACAGTATGCCTACCCAATTTAAGCCCTAAAAGTGTCATATCCGTCCAAATGATACCATATGCATACGGAACTTAAGCCCTAAAACTGTGTCCAAATCATAAAGTATGCATACCTAATTTAAACACCAAAATTGTCAAAATTACCGATTTCAATATCAAATCAAGCTACAAAATAATTTCACAGTATTACATACCCTTAAAACATATAATAAGCTTCTTTCACTAGAAACTAATAGACAAAAATATTTTTGGTGCACTAAAAAACAGTAATTAGACCATTTTGACTAGAGTTTATGTTTTACATAAATTTTAACAAAATGGACATCTAGGATAGTTACTATATGTCAAAAACACTTTACAAATAGATAATGCGCGTACAAGACACCTGGGATATAAAACATCAACAAAAGCAAAAACATCATTTAAACATTAATATAGCATATTAGCATTTAAGAATTAAATTGAGTATACAATAAACTATACCTAGAATTTTAGGCACAAAACTAAAACAGTAGAAAGCATCTCCTTAGCATATAAAAAAAAATTAAGTAGGTGTTAGTTGTGAAAAAACTTGTTAATAAATATTTAGGGAGCAACTAACAATGATTCTATCCAAACATGAATCCAACAACCATCAATGAATAAGCATAATTAGCAGAAGCACATTAGCAAAACAATGGTAGTAGCAATGACCAAACAAGCACTTTGTAGCTTAATTATAAGCCAAGAAGAAGCTAATTATGGAAAATCAGAAGCAGAAACTCAAAGCTCAAATAACAGACTGCTTAACTTCCAATTATGCCCAAATTTTAAACACTATTGCTTACCTAAATAAGCTAAAGAACAGGAGCAAATGAAACTGAACATGTGCAATCCTAGAAAAGCAGTTCTGTGGCTAATTTTGTAGACCTTCAATAAGCCACTAAATAAGCCAGAAACCTGGATCCCAGATAATGAGCTTAATGCTTGTTATTCTAACTACCTACAAACCAACAATTAAGGTCTAAGCTTAATTGAATAAGCCACTGGCTGACTTAGATCAGCAGCTTAAAACTAGACACCTGCACTAATATTTCTGACATAGCAGACTAAGAATTTTTGGCGCAAACTCTAGCAAACTTATACTATTTCAATCCAGACTATGCAATCCTACTTTAACAAGTATAAGCAGTTTAGAAATGCAAAAGTGTGGGTAAATGAGATCAGCTTATGACAGCTTCTATCCTAACATTGCACCTATCAACACCAACTCTAGTAAACCTACAAACTAACTGATATCCTGCATAAAAACAGCTGAACTATAACCAAACAAACTTAATCTAAATTGTCACTAATGCAAATGAACAGGAACTTAAGAAAACTTAACCAGTTTTACACTTTTACCCATTTGACCCATAAGCCAACTCACGTCCCAAACAGCCCTTAAACTGATCTGAAGTCAATTATAAAGTCAAAATAAGCATAAGCTGCTTTCACAGCTTATTCTCTTTTAAAAATCTCTTTTCAAGTTTAAAATAAGATAGGTTAGTTATTTGATTTCTGTCTTACAGCTTTAAAAAGATTTTTCATTTGATAATACCTATATTTATGAAAAATTACAAATCGACAACACACGAAAACCGACTTACGCAAACTTAGAGCTTCAAATTTTCAAAATGAAACCGTTATAAACAATTAGCATACAAAACTATCATGTCTAACGTGATTTTATCCCAATTATGAATGAACAACACACAACAACCAACTTACGCAAACTTGGAGCTTCAAATAAAAACAGTTAGAAACGATTAACTAACAAAACTATCATGTTCAAGATGATTTTATTCAAAAACATGAATGTCACAACCATTAATTAACAAAACTGTGAAACATAACTTCAATTTATACCTAAATATGAATTAACAACACTCGACAAGCAACTTACACCGCTAATCTCTTCAAATCAAAACCGTTATAACACGGTTTTATCCCAGTTTTAAAGCAACTAACAAAACTGTTGAACCTAACCTAACTTTACAAATCAACAACACACAAGAACCAACATAACCAAAACAGCTATCCGAATTCAAAAGCCACTAACAAACAGTTAACAAATCAAAACAGTTAAACCTAACCTAATTTAATCGACAATAATGAATCAACAACACGCATTAAAGTAACCTAGCACAAAACTAAAACAGTAGAAAATACTTATATGATATTAAATAAATTAAAATTATATGTTTACAAAAGCCAAGAATATATATTAATACATTTTTTAAACAGAACCAACCACTGCTTGTGAAGAAACTTGAAGCACAAAATAAAAACAAAAATTTTAAATTTACAACCTCAACACGACGTTCAACTTCTTCGGGGGGCATAATTTCATCCATGGCTGATTTTGTTTTTGAAACTGAGGAAAAGCGGCGATTTGGTAAAGATATCAGACCTTAAGGTTACCACCATTTTGTGATGAAGATTAGCCCACCAGTTTATAGGCCCAACAAAAGCAAGGCCCATTTTAGACAACGTCCCAAATTTTTTTATTTTTTATTCTAAAAAGAAGCCAATAATATATTTCATGAATGAAAATATAAATTTAAAAAAAAAAATACCTATTATCCCAATCAGTTTTTTCGATTTCCGCCTAGTGGTAAAATAAGTGCGTACATTGCGTCCATCTGAGTAAAAAAGTCTCGCCCTCCAGAATTAATCCAAGTCATGATGAGATATTTAGATATGTGTGTTTTTGGGTTGTAAGAAACGTTATAATATAAATTTGGGGGATTGATATATTCTATTGTAAGGTATGAAGCCAATAGAGAAGAAAAACAGAAACAAGCAGATGCCCAATCTGATGAAAACAAAATACAATCACAGGGAGAGAGAGAGAGAGACAGAAAAAAAAAAAAAAAGGCTGTGGTGTTAGTAACTTTAACCCTAATCCTATGACTTGTTTTATATACAAATACAATTTGCACTCGTAACCCTCTCTTTTTTGTTTCTTTTACATATTTTCCATCCATCTTTTACTATACTTTCAAAATACATACTACATTTAGAGTAAAATACACCGTTGGTCCCTAAACTTGGCCAAAAACATCACGTTGGGACAAAAGTTGGCTTTTACGTCGCCGGGAGTCCAAACCTCATGGTTTTTGTGTCAATGAGGTCCCTTGACCCGTAATGCTCAGGTCAATGCCCCGTTATATGTTCTCAAATCCCATTATCCGTTTTGTTTTAAGGGTATACTCGTCTTTTTAGCGTGACAAAATTTTCTCTATCATTACACTATGTAGCAAACGTCTAATCCATTTTCCCGCCATGATCTCTAATATAACTAAGCCTTGTACTCATTGCTCATCCCCAAACTTGTCTTGGAAGCTTACCCAAAAAACCCTAATGCAATGTCAGGCATGAAATCTAATAATCTAAGTGACAAATTAACAAGCCCCAACCTTGGTTTTACTCTATGGAACGTTAGATTACAGCCTTTTTTCGATGACCATGAGAAAGAACAAAACTCTGCAGACAGGAGACATGGTAAGTTTTTTTTACTTATAATCATTTTTCAATGATATGTTGGTACGATTGTTTAAGGTATTTTCCTTTTAGGTAAGATAATCATAACAGTGATTTGTGATGTGTTTCAACAGATGGTCGGTCGAGTCAGTTTACCATGAGGGTTCATCACAATGGTATTTTTAGAAATTGTCCAGGTAGAATATACGAAGGAGGTAAGAATTGTTTTGTTGATTGTTTGGTAATCTTGTGAAACCCTAACTAGCCAAGTTTTCTCTTCTTCTCTCCTCTTTTACCTTGCTCGTTCGAATTACACTTCCCATAGGGATAGTGCAATCGACTTGAGTGAAACTCAAGTAACTTGGTTAGTTATTGTGATCAAGAAACTAGCATTTGCATCGAATCGCTAACAATACGTGTGTACAAGATCATAGTAATAATCCCACTTGGATTATTGTGTTAACCCTAATCGACTAAGGTGTAGTCGATTTCTTTAAACCCTAACTTGGGGTTTGTGATTTGATTTGATCTTTTGTTTTCGCGTGGAAGCTTGAAAGGTACGTTTACTATTTAAATTCAAGGTTAATTAATTACATATATTTGATCTAAGTCTTCCGTTGCGTGCTTTGGCTTAGATTATATAATTCCAACACGCTTAGGCTTAGATTATTAGTTTAAGTTTTTAATTAGTATTGTAATATTTTTAATTTTATTTGAATTATTATGTAATGTTTTAATTATTAATGAAATTTAAGTTTGTTGTTAAAAATGTTTGAAAAAAAAATGATGGTATGTGGCGGGTAAAATGATGGTCGCTGCTGGTGTGCCCAGCCTAAGTAATTCCAACATTTCTGTGTGAAATATTACGTAAGGTTTCACATCTATACTATGTGAAACTCACTCAAATAATTCAGTAGTAGCATATAAAATGTTTGGATGTGTTTTTGTTGTTTAAAGCAGAAATAACCAGATTTCACTTAATCAGTTATAGGATGATGGTTGTAGCATATCAAATGTTTGGATGTGTTTATGTTTGAGTTTTTGGCAATTTCTTATTTATTAAGACAACGAGTTGGGCGGCGGGGCGTCGAAGTTGAGCATATTTTTTTACTGTAATGTATCGACATAGATTTTTTTTTTTGGTTTATGGATTTTTGTCGTATTTTAGACTTTTTGTAATAGAAAAACAAAGTTGCTTTTGTATATGTTTGTTAAGTTTTAAGTCTTATGGGTTAGGGGAATTTTGTGTAATTTTCCCAAAGTTTCGAATTTTTTTTTTGGAAAATGACTCCTTTTGCAAAGGGGCGTCGACTTCAGGGGTATTTTTTGCCGTTTTCCCATATTTTGCTCTTTAATATATATAGTAAAGACGACGAACCCCCTGCGTTGCGGGGGGAAGGTGTGAGTTTGTTGGGAAAATTATTTCGTTAATAATGGCGCAAGTTTCATAATTTTTGCGAAAAATAATAAAAACAAAAACAAAGACAAATATATTGATTTCGATAAAGTATTGCATATTTATACTCGTTTTGTTGGGAAAATTATTTCGTTAATAATGGCGCAAGTTTCATAATTTTTCTAGACCGTTTGGTACGAAAAATAATGAAAAAAAACAAAAAAAAAACAAAAAAAAAGGCAGGTTACTGTTGAAATAATTAAAAAAAAGACCGGTTACTGTAGCAGTTACTGTAGCAGCCCACAAAAAAAGGCCCGTTCCTGTTTTTGATACGGCGTCGTTTGGAATGACTTTTAATATATATAGTAATTCTACATAAAATGGCTATAAAAACAATCTCCACAAATGGTACTTCGGTGACTTTTTAAAAACCTTTGATGATACAGTAATATTTTGTTGCAGTTAGTATGAAACTTATTATCCCGAACTCATTATTTGACCTTCAATAGTCACATCATCATAAACAAAATACATTCATCTAAACATTAAAATGGTAAACGGATGTGGTTTTTCCGGTTCAAGTTACCGAGAGAGAGCGAGCCTTTTTGACTCTATTGTACGCGGCCTCACCGGGTTAATCCCGGGACCGTTTCCGACCCTTCCCTGGTCACCCTCAAATGTACACACCTAACGAGGTTTGAACCCTTGACATCTAGTTTGAAAGCCAAAGACCTTACCACTAAGCCAAGGACTATCCAAACATTAAAAGCCACAATAATTATATATATATATTTTTTTAAATCAGTTCTAAAGCGCAAATCCAAACATCCCAAGTCTCACCGTAAGTATCTACATGCTGATATTTGGACCAAAGTTGAGGTTCCAGATGACAAACACCCCTGATAACGTAACTGGAGACTTAAATACCAAAGCCATTTTCGGACCCCAAAAGTATAGCCACATGTCAAACTGTCGCCCTAATGATCACCTAAAATACAGCAAAAGAAGCACTATATATTAAGCTAAGGATCTTGGAAATACAAATCAAGATAATAAACTTCAAAAATACAAATTTTAGCATAAGTCAGCATTTCGGTTGTCTATGTTTGTTGCGTAACCATACCAACTTACGTGTCCTTATTCTACATTTTCCATGGATCAGTGGGTTGTGATCAAAACCAACACAATGACATATCAAAGCTTCAAAATGTAAACACAGCCTTAGTTGTTCCAACATATTTTTCCAGGTAATGGGGTGATATGATGACAAAAGCAGCGCACTCTACTACAACGTGTGGATTTTCACTATCAAGATACGGTTATAGACATTGTCACAGTCAAAGGACTCGCTTTGAAGCTAGTAAAAATCCCGACACTCTTCACGACCATTGATATCTCAAGTAACCGTCTTTCAGGGGAAGTATTGAGCACAATTGGCCAACTCAAAGCAATATTGTATCTTCTTAATGTCTCACATTATGACTTCACAGAGTCGATCCCACAATATACGGGTCACCTTGAATCCCAACAGGAAACCAATTTCAGACCCTTGACGACGCAAATTCTTATTCAGGAAAGGGATTGTGTGGGCTTCCATCGAACAGAGGTTGTGTTAGCTCGGTTGTATCTGTAAGTGTAAGCCATAGGACATCTAGTGATGGGTATGATTGGCAGTCCATATTCTACAGGATGGGAGTTGGTATGTGCAGGTTCGTTGATTGTTATTTTTGTTGTGTACATTGCAGTTTTGAACCAACCGCCCTGTGTGCTATTACTAGTGAATTATCGGCTGAAATGTTTGCTCTTTATAAGATCCGCTATGTGGGTCCAACCGTTCTATTCCTATTGTTATGAGAAGAATCGTAAGTACGACTGTGTATCGTGTGATACCCCAAGTGATTCTTGTGAGAACATCAAGTAAAAGAAAGGCTTGACACGAAAAGATGTACAAAAGTCGGTCCTTTTTTTGGTGTTATGCTCCATGAGTTATGATACATGGCTGTTTTCTTACCTCTTTTCGTGTTAAGGTGCAGTTTAGTGAAACTGTGAATGTCAGTTTAGTCTTTGCTGGTTTGATGAATCGTACTTCATGACTCAGTATAAGCAAGTCACAAGAAAGACACAATCTTCTGTTACTATTCAGAACCTCTTTTGTAAAGTTAACATGAACAAACAAGTAGTAATCAAAACCATCACTATCCTTCGACTCGCGGACATGACTAGCCCCTTTAAATTTGATAAGAAGCAGCAATGAACAAAACCTGGCACTTTTCATTAAGAAAATGCAAGTATCCATTGCACAATCTTCCATTACTATTCAAAGCCTCTTTTGTAAAGTTAATATTCTATTCCTGCCTTCAAGATAGTAATCAAAATGCTATAAATTTCGCAAAACATAGTAGTAAATCACCTCAAATCTTTCAGAATTCAGCGTCTTCTCATAACATGACTCGATCTTTTCCAGCTTCACTAGTTGCTCAAGCGTTACATGCAGGAAACCATTTATATTCAGTTTGATCAAATAACTTTTCCAAACCCATATATTTGATGACCATCTTGCATTCTGCCCGGTATAGGCTTTGAATAGCAAACTGTTCTGTTATGCGTGGAGTTGAATAACTTGTTTCAAACTTATGCTACCCATACCGTCCATATGGACTTTAGCAGCCTGTGCAGCAGCCTTCAGTTGAGTTTCAAACTGTCTCTGCTCCCATGCATGCCAGATGTTTTCTCTCACACCAGGCTGAACCACCTCCAACCCTTCAACAGCTTGGTTCATCATGTATAGACCCATACTAATTAAGGTGAAACCGTACATGTTAAACTATCTCATCTCCTTGCAAAAGGTCTTGCCATACTGATATAACACCTAAGGATGCTGTTTGCTTGCCAATGAGTTCGGTAGCAGCCTACTTTCTATAAGGAAGTGACAACAAGCTTTTGAATTTCGTTTGGGCCATGGCGGCCAACGTGAAATGAAATTAAGGTTGGAAGATCATGCCCGGGGTAGAAGTCTCAACTACCCACTCTCCACCATAACCAAGGGTTGGAAGATGTAATAAAGAAACTGGATGCCTAAGATCTCCTACGCGTTAGTTTACTCATGATCATGATACGAACCTTGATAGTGTAATGACCAATTTTCCCTTTAAACCTATTCAACTCTTATTTACCTTCTCTTTCACTCCTTAAAGAAGAAAATATAAACGAATAGTTGAATACAAAGATTTGGTGGTGTATGAACCAAATTAAACGTGTGTGGCACACAGAACACATGCTTCTCCATATCGAGCAACAAATTTATATGAGATTCCTGCTTTAAACAAGGCACGTACGTGCACAATTCTTAAAATCTAAATTCATCATTTTAGAGGTGGCAAACGGGTCGGGTTGGGTCATGGGTCAAATGGGTCTAACGGGTCATGGGTCAGACAGTTTGGGTCGGGTCGACCCACTAAATTATAGTGTTTTCGTCCGTCTTTTTACGTTTTTGTCAGGTTTTTTTACGTTTTCATCCGATTTTTAACGTTTTAGTCAACAGAAATTAAATAGTAACAGGAAAAATATAATTCGGGGATATGTTATTACAAGACAAGTCATTGAGGTGGTGGTTCAAGTTAAAAATAAAGACGTACAAATGAATGAGATTAATTCTTCATGGATTAGCTAAAGTTGATGTTACGATTGTTCCAGGTTGGGTTGACAAGCCTTTAGTCACTTGAACCTTCCTCCATAAGCGATCCATGTCAATTTCAGTATCATCCATATTCGGATAATCTTTAACTGGGTCTTTGATTATGTAATTGGTGAAATTCTTGCCATTTTCGTCGCACATATTAAACCACAAATGTCTTGCCCTATCTGCATCAGACCAACGAGGCTGGCCAAATTTTTTGAGAGATTTCTTTTTCTCACCACCAGCAGCCGCAACATCCTTCTTCTCATCATCTTCTTTGATAACCTCTTCATCATCCTTCTTCTCCTCATCATCTTCCGGAAACTTGGGATACTTGGAAACATGATCAACGTCGTCTTCTTCTTTTTTTTCAAATTTCCTTTTACGCTCATCATCAACGTCCTTCATTTCCGAACCTTCAGACATCATATTAGAATTAGAACGATTGATCAGTTAGGGTTTCGGTTTTGGGGGGAAAAGGGAGATTTTTTTTTTTTTTTTTGGTTTTTTAATGGTGCTTTTCTAATAAATACTTTTTATTTTTAGGGTGAAGGCTAAAACCACCAACCACCAAATATACGTAACCACCTTTTTTAATTGTCATTATTGCTAAAAAAAAACTTTCAAATTTTATTCGAAAAATTGATAATATGACATGTTTACGCAAGGTACGTATCGGAGGGTTGAGGCGGCTATACGATTTAGTTTCCCTCGTTCGGTAAAGACCCCGAGGTGTGACCGGAGTCACGAGCTGGGGTAACACTTATCTGAGTAGCCGGGGTGGATTGTGAGAATCCACTCAGTGTGTGTGGTGAAGCTAAGTTGGCTCATTCAAGAGAATGAACCTTCTATTTATAGGGATGGCCCTAGGGTTTCGCACCATGTCTGGGAGTCCATCCAAGTTTTCAGGATGGTCCACGTGGTGGACATCCAATGGTGGAGACAAGGGACGACACATAGCATGCCTCCTTTGGCCTCACTAGATGCGTGAAAAGATCCATGCACGATTGCAGCTCTACCTCATAGCGAATGAGGTAGTGACATGTGTCTGACAGTTGTAACGGTCTTGGGAAAGGTTCCCAGGACTATCGTTTCCTGGAAGTGTTTGCCAGGCGTACGAGCCTGGCCTGGGAGTCCATTTCCCGGGCGTAATATGATGAGTTGTAGCCGATGTTGGGCTTAGTTCTAGTGTGTGTGGAGGGGTGAAGGTCCTATACGCTATCAAGTCCCCCCCCCCCCGTCCATTAGTGTATTTGACTATTTCACAGAAATACGATAATGGACTCATGTTTTAGTTATGGGTTATCCTGGAGAGTTGTTTGATGTTGTCCAGGAAGTTTTTTCATTTTGCTCTTCCTGGGAACGTGGAGTACCAGGGTATTTTAGTGTTTAAGAGATACTTTTCATTTCAAAGACTGCTATGCTCTCTATGTATAGTCTTTTCATTCAGAATATCTTGATAGGAGTTACTGCAGGTATTGAATGTTTTTCTTATCCCAGGCTTTGTCTTGTTTTAAATGTTCTCGTGGCCTCGGATTTTTTCTTAGCCGAAAATAGTCTTTCTCCTATTTATTTCGAAGTCCTTTTTTACTGGAAGCTTGAGATTCTTTTCTGTTTTGGTTGCGTTCAATCAATTGTTTTTGTTGTTTAGCGTTCATTGCTTAGAGACGTGTGCTCCCACGCGTTTGACGTGTTTTTCTTCTGAGATGCTTTGTATTTTCATCTTTTGGGCCCCTTTTTACTTTGCATATAAAAGAGGAGTGCTCCTTATCTCTTTAGTGTTTTGTAGAAAGATTTTGAATTTTCTCTCATCCCTTCCTTTCTTTCGAAGATCATGAATGTGTGAGTTGTTTTTCCGTCGAAGGAAAGCCTTTACTCTGTTTGGCGAGGCCTTTTCTTGTGTTTCCAGTCTTGTGTTCTTGAGTTGCTAAGTTCAAGAAGCGGACTTTTGGTTTCTTCGGTTCTGATGGCCGCTGTAGTTGCGAGGGACTGTTGCCCGGTATTTTTTGTAGTCAAGATGGTTGTTGTTTTTTTTAGAAACATAGGTGTTTTATCGAATTTCCAAGGTGAGTATTTTCACCTTGGAGTGAAACTTAGATGTTTCATCGAACATCCATGATAGAATGCCTCAGCTATCCTAGATGAGGCTATGCTAAGATTTGTGAGTGACCTTGATGGGTGCCCGCAAATTTATTTGACGAATGTTCGGAATCGTTGATGAGTGTGCTTAGGACTGATTGACTTTCCCTGGACTCTCATCATTACTTCCTTGTAAGTGTTTTCTTGCTTTTTGAACTCCAGGCTTATCGTAATCTTTACTTAGTTTGTTATTTTCTATTCTCAGGTATCCTTGTAAAGTTGATTTGGAGATTCAAGTGACTGGGTGTAACACCCCCAAAATTTGGTACATCGGAAGACTTATCAAAGCTTCGGGGTGCTACGAGGATTGGTACACAACACAAGCACAAGAAAATGAAATAGCATTATCCGTTTAAGTAAAACATTAAATCCAAAATTTTAAAGTTACATTTATTCCAAGAAGTACGAAAGTAAGCCCAAAATAAAACAAAAGATAGGTCCCAACAGTTTATCAGAGTTGCCAATTGATCCTTCAACCATGCCCATCTGCCAAGCCTCCAGACAGTAACATATCCAAAATATCAGCTCTAATTACCTGAGAAAACATGCTAAAAAGGTCAGCTAACGCTGGTGAGTTCATAGGTTTAAACAGTAAGTATAACAGTGGACCAAAATAAGTAATTTGCTACACTGTACTAAGATAGATATCAATCACAAATTCCACATATAACAACAATCACAAACAATCCAACATCAATATGATAGGTCATAGTAGCCCTCTCCCATATTGACAGTCACAGTAGGGCCCTAGGTATATCTGACCTTAGCCAGGCACCACGTTATAGCAAAACATAACTAGTTTGTTTGCTACCCTGGTCTAAGACAAATATCAGTCGCATATATCTAAACTTAGCCAGTCAACAAGTTATAGCAAATCAAAAAATAACACTAGGTCCAGCAAAACAGTTTTGCATGTTTTCCCACCCCAAAGTTTCAGTAAACAGTTATAAGTAAAAGTAGGGCTATGAAACTCACCTCAATCAAGTCAAACGATCCACAAATCAACAGAATAAAAATACTACGGCAGCTAGAACGTCACAACACTACGGACTCGGCACGACCTATAAATATAAGACTTGTCTTAATATGGCATCCTCAAAGTAAACTAAATCTACAAAATCCCCAAAAGTTTACTGTTTAAACTTGTTAAAATGATTTAGTTTTATCCCTTTTATATAGGTTTGGTATCATCATTCGCATAACGGTAGAAGGACACGACTCAAGAGTACTCACACCAAAAGAACAATGAAACTAACGGAGACGACAAGAAAGACGAGACAAAGTCAAGAAAAAGCGACACGGTCAAACTAAATAGTCACACGATGTGAATAGGCTAAGTTAGATGAATAGATTGGTAGTCGTCGATATTACCCCAAATATTTGCTATAAGGCATGCTTATAACATTTCCGACTACCAATTATTCCCTAAGTCAACTCAACGGTCAAAGTCTAACTGATTAAGCTAAAAGCTTAATAAGGTAACCGGACGAATTATTGGATCCTTATCGAATTCGTCAACCTGATAAGTCCAACAATTCCTTCGTCTCACTTATTAATCCAAGCCAATCTACACATTACAAATAAATGGTAAGCTATAAGGATGGGGTATCCGCTAATAAATTCCTCCAACGCGTTTACCGGGCTCTTATTGAATTCGTCAACTCAATAAGTCCGTTAATCACGTCGGGCGGGTATATTAACGTTATCCAATCCGTAACTTGAATGATAATCCCATAATAAATTCCGAAATTAATCTAAGTAGTATTCCTCGATAGGCGAGCCCTCGGAACGCTTAATAACTCATACGTATCCCCATTTTTATTTCATTTATTATTTTCGTTTTTAAACTTCGATATTAAATAACAAAATAATTTGTTATTAACAAATACTTTGTTAAGTAATATTTATATTTCAAGTTTTTGTTATTTATTATATCACTTTTTTTTTGTCATATCTATTTTCTAAACCGAATACATATCGAGTCATTTCACGTTCCGAGTCACAATTCGAGTTTTAATATATACTCGAGTCAATAAGTCAATCTCAATAGTCACGAGTCTAAATATAAGTCTAATATGCATTTTCGGCTTGTCGAGGCCACGCCGAGACTACGGAGTCTCGGTGGCACTCGACTTTGCTCAAAACAACACAAGTATAGTTATCAAGTCCAAGAAATAACCACAAGACCATAACCAACAATCGGCCACAATTTTCACGGCTCGACCGAGACTAAACCTACTCGGATCGACGCTATACTCACGACCACAACAACACCACGACTAAAACTCACCATGCCGAGACCATGGGAGGTCTCGGCTTCGTACCCCTTCTCGATAGCAACAACCAAACGGACCACAAGGGGTCACGGCTCAAAACCCAAAGCTAATCTAACTCGATCTAAACTCAAAACAAATTTCAAGACCCAAATTCATCTAAACCCTAAATGGGTTTTCGACCCAAACAATTCCAAACAAGAACAAAGAAGAAATATAAATCAACAACCATAATAAGCTTAAAAATAAGCTCGAAAAGCTCTCATAAGCTTCGACCAATACCACGGCCGTGAGCTTAAGCTCACGGTATCAACTCTCGACACACAACCGAAACCAAAATGATGATACCACAAGTTTTATTCATGTTTTTATTTAAAATAAATCATTTCTACCCATTTTGAGCCCACACCGATTCACCACGAGGGGTGTTTCGGTGTGTTAGACTGATTTTCTTGTTCGATCTATACCTACCTTCGATGAACACGACGAAAAAACCAAAGAAAACGAGAAATGGTGGCGCGTGAACACGTGTGTTGTTCACGAAAAGGATATATGGGGTTGAGTGGTGGTGTTTAATGGTGGAAACGGAGGGATAAGGGTGGTGGTGGCGGCGTACTAAGGTGGCCGGAGGTGGTGGTGTTGGTGAGAGGCGCGGCTAGGTGTGGAGGGGAAGGGTGAAAACCCTAAATGAGTTATAATGAAAATATGGCGAGGGGCCTCAATTGTTATTTCGCTATTCTTTTCATTTTAAGCTAACGGGGATAATTTAAGTGCCGAAACATTTTCCCGAGTCTTTTTAACTTACACCATTATTTTTAAACTTGTTTTTCCAGTAAAAACGACTATAAATACATATATACTTGTTTCGGGATGTTAAAATTAATCATTAACGCATTATGAGTTATTAATTGTGCCAAGTCACGTCGTGGTAAGTTCTAGGCTTACGAAAACTCAATACATCACATATCCATGAAACAAAAACATAACCATCATTCCAAAATACATTCCCAAACAGAAATAAAACGATATATAGTTACTAAATAATCGGTTTTAAAACTTGACGTGATACACACACACACACACACATATATATATATATATATATATATATATATATATATATACATATATGTATATATATATATATATATATGTATATATATATATATATATGTATATATATATATATATATGTATATAAAATGTATATATATATATATATATATATATATATATATATATATATATATATATATATATATATATATATATATATATATATATATATATATATATATATCTACATATTATATATAACAGGATGCGTATGACGTCATCAAATGCAGGATTGATGAATAAGCGCTGGATTGATGAGTAATCATGCTCTTATTCCACCTAAGCATGCCATGTAAGCAATGTTTGACCAAATTAATTCGGATGTTGACCTTTAATTACGAAATTTTAAAAAATGACACTAGAGGATTCGAACTTGGGTGAATTTAAGGTGTTGGTAACATCAACAAAGTTGATTACCACTAGATCAACACATTTTTTTGATTATATCTTGCAAGCCCAAATCTATAAACCTTAGCAACCAAATAATTATATGAGATAAGTAAGGAGAATCCCTACAACTTAGCAAACCCTAAAAGCATATACGTAAAAAAAAAAAAAAAAAAAAAAAAAAAAAAAAAAAAAAAAAAAAAAAAAAAATCTGCCCCTTCATTCATAATATACTTTCTCTCAAAAACATTAATATCTTTTTTTCTTTTTCCTCACAATCTCTTCTAATGTTATTTTTGTGTTTTCTTCATCACAGGTTTGCAAAACAAACCTACTAAATCATTCACAAAAGCCTAAATGGTGTTCTAGATCATTCACAAAAAACACAGAAAAAAAGGCGATCCAAAAACAAAGCTACTAAACCGGTATGTTTTTCTTTTTAATTTTTATAGTTTAAAACACGATTTTTGTTTTTTCTCTTATTTGATTTTCCAGGGCTTCATCATCTGTATCCATTATGAAGAAATCATCCATCATGATTATTTTGTGAAGGTATTTAAATCATTTAACTACTCATTGTTCTTGGGTACCCCTCTTCTTATTTGGATTATTGTTATATATTTGTTTCATTAGTACTGCTGGCTCAAGAAAGTTAATACTGTTAGCTTTATCGGATATATTGTTAGTACTGCCAGCTTTGTGATCTCGGATGACACACATGTAATGGGGTATGTTTTTCTTTTTAATTTTTATAATCTTTTAAAACACGATTTATAGGCGTCGTTTGGAGGAGATTGAGTCTGAATTGAGTCATTCCAGAGATGGTACTGCTGGCTCAAGAAAGTTAATACTGTTAGCTTTATCGGATATATTGTTAGTACTGCCAGCTTTGTGATCTCGGATGACACACATGTAATGGGGTATGTTTTTCTTTTTAATTTTTATAATCTTTTAAAACACGATTTATAGGCGTCGTTTGGAGGAGATTGAGTCTGAATTGAGTCATTCCAGAGATGGAAAGGAAAACGAAAACAGAAATATAATTGTTTCATCATCAATGGAAGGAAATAGTTTTGCTAAAAAACTGATGGATACATATGCTAATGAGGATCCTGGGATGGAAAAGTCCATGGATTTGGATAAATCATTGGATATGGACGTGGGTGGTAAACATAAAACCAATACTTGCCAAAAAGCATCGCCGGGGCCCGAGAGTAATGTGAATGATTTGGTATTAGAAAATGTAGAGATGATAAAATTCGTGTTGGTTTAAGCGTGTTTTGATATGATACAGCAATGGTCTTCAGCACGGGGTTTAGATCTAGATCCAAAAAAGAATTTTAATGGAGGAGACTCATGTGCAGGTTGTCAAGAAGATATAGCAATTACAATTACAAAAAAGTGAGCTTTTGTGTGGAGGTAATCTTGAATTGCTTAGCATTATTAGACATTAGACTTTTTAGGACGATGCGTTGATATTGGAGCAAGACATCATGGAATTGAAAACTATGCCTCATCAAATGGCCAAGCTGAAGAAAAGTGAGGCTTTCACTATGGAAAGAGAAAGTGAGATTCAACAGGTTGGTGCAAAATAGTAAAAAAAAAATTGTTTCTTGATTTTTATTTTTCGGCTTGCATATTAATATGATTTATTGTCTCAGGTGGGAGAATCAGTGAATGGCATGGCACAAATCATGAAAGATCTATCGGTATTTGTGACCTTCTTCTGCCTCCTCCTCAAACTCAGATGAGATACGTTTCTTTATGCATGATAGTTGTGTACAGCAAGGTAGCATGACGGGTAAGGGCAATTGATGAGGCATGGGGACACATCTGTTCATGCTCACTCTTTTGCAACCATACATAGCATTTTTGCATGATATCCTACTGATTAATTTGTCCATCAACTAACTTTATTGACACAAGCAGAGAACTATTATAGATAGAATCAACTACAATATTTGCAGGGAAGGATTTAATAAAGTAAATAATTAGCTTTCTTAAGTTTTTACTATTTATCTAGGGTTTTAGCAAACATCAAATATCAGTTCTAACTAAAAGGAAATGTTGTGCTTTGTATCAATCCACATAATGATTCAGAATGTGTTTTTGGGGTGTGCTGTTATTTGATTATGGTTCGAGTTATTTAACGATGAATTTATCGATTTGTTGGAGAGTTTGGAAAATAGATTTTTGAAATATTTCTTCCCTTTTTAAACTTTAAAATATATTCCCTAACCCCTGCTCGCTAACAGGTGCTCACATCTTTTGACTTTGCAAGCATCATGGAAATTGAATGTCGGAAAGTTAACAAAGTTTAAAGCTTATCTTCTCTGACTCGATACTTCTCTCCTAACATGCCAAGAAAAAGGTTCTGCACTCGGAGCAAATAAATATGACCAAAACCTGCACAACCAGTTATGTTTTGTATTTGTTTATTGTTTGGAAAAGAATGTGATGGCCAAATTGGAGTGATACTCGGTTCGTGACTTTATTATTTGTGTCTCGCTGTTTATTAGTAATTCATAATAATGTAAGGCGGAAAACGGAAGTCTTACAAGCTATTGGACGCTAATGACGATTGTTTGTATGTGGGCTTTGGTTCTGTTACTGCCCGTTTTGAGAAGACAGAAAAATATGTGAAACGTTTTAGACAGAAGAGTGAAATCGTAAATATGCAGATGATCAGGTATATAATGCTTAAATCTTACAGTTTAAAACCTTTTGCATATCTTTTAGACCAAGGGGTTCTTGAAAATTGTTGGATTCTTCATATTAAAATCTGATGTCTGGTATCGTTATAGGTGTGACCAACCAGGCGCCACCAAACATTTCCACTTCACGTGGTAGTAACACATGCGCACCTGTAACCCCGTCAGGTCGTCCATATACTTATTTCTATCATGGGTTGGAAAACGCGTTTCATTACATATTTAATAACCTCTGCAATTTCTTTTACATGTACTGGATGTTCATTGGATACAAATAGGCCAGCGCAAAATGTATGCGCAACTCCACATTCTCATAACGACTGTATACAGTCCTCTGTTATTGGTAAGGCGGATAAGATAATGGTTCAAGATGTGCTAATGAGGATAAGATAATGGTAGCTAAGGAAGATGGAAGAGAAGATACTCCAACAGCAGGCGGAAGTTGAAATGTTGAGGCGTCGTTTGGAGGAGATTGAGTCGTTCCAGAGATGGAAAGGAAAACGAAAACAGTAATATAATTGTTTCATCATCAATGGAAGGAAATAGTTTTGCTAAAAAACTGATGGATACATATGCTAATGAGGATCCCGGGATGGAAAAGTCCATGGATTTAGATAAATCATTGGATATGGACGTGGGTGGTAAACATAAATCATTGTATTTTACCAAACAGTTACGGTCTTTTTTTTTTGTGTTTCTTGACACATAGTGTGAATATATTAATCTTAAATGCAAATTGTAACTGAGTTTGTTCTCGGCTTGGATCCAGACTATCAACATCTTGCTTTCACTACAACATCCTTTGCTGGTGTTACTGAATTTGTACTTGGCTTTTTCAGGTACTTATTGACTGGTCCCTACCATTCATGTTACAAAATTAGTTTTATGAGTCAAAAAATTTCATTATAATCATGCTATGTGTGGTTTGGTGTTTTTTCCTTTTACAGATTGGGTTTTCTGATTAAGCTTTTGTCACATACTGCTATCATCGGGTTCATGGGAGGAGCTGCTATTACTGTTGCATTCCATCAACTGAAATGGCTGTTTGGCATCAAGGACTTCAAAAAGTAGTTTCTGTCATGTGCTCCGTTATCAACTCAACACATCTTAGAGTGAGTCACCTATTTGTTTTAAGTTATTTATTGACTATTTTTAATTTTACCTATACATATGAGTCTGGGCACGGTTTATACATGCCGTGCGATTATTATCTCTATGACTTTACTTTGGACAAAAATAATAACTATTTCACTTTATCTGATCTCTTTTTTGTTCTTTTTTCAGTGGAACTATCAGACTATACTGATAGGAGTATCCTTCTTGATCTTCCTTATGGTTGCAAAGTTCATTGTAAGACCATTCTGTTCGTTCCCTCTTGCTTTATACACTTTATATTTTTCATCATGCTGTTGGAATGGGGGTGATACAGAACTGAAAATATGGCTTTTGGTGTGGGTGTAATACAGCATAAGAACAACGTGTTTTCATAATTGCATTGGACTTGGCAGTACTTTCTGTATCAATTACTACGTTGACTAAACTACGTGCACTCTACAAATGTATTGCACCTAGATCTAAAACCAAGCAACTTGCTTCTGAATGCAAATTGTGACCTAAAGATATGTAACCTTGGGCTTGCACGAACAACAGCTGAGACGGATTTCATGACCGATTATGTTGTGACCAAGTGGTATAAAGCCCTCGAGTTGTTGCTCAATTGCTCAGAGTATACTACAGCCATTGATATATGGTTAGTTGGTTGCAGTTTAATAGAGATCGCTTTGAGCTGGGAGCCTTTGTTTCCGGGTAAAGACTATGTCCAGCAATTGTTGCTTATAACTGAGGTACTGACCTCCCCTTTACACTTTCTGTTTACTTACTTTTAGTTAGGTCGGGAAATGTGTAAAAACAGGTTTGGGTTGAAACAAGTATTATTCAGTTTCAGTTGGCCAATTGGGTCATCCGACCAATATAAGTTTCTGTCCAATTTTTATATAGAACGAAAATTACAAAGAGAATATTATTGCAATGAGAATCTAAATAATTGAGTGCAATTTGTTGCAACCCATACAACACATTGGACCCTTTCCCCTTTTTGATAATCCTTTTTATTTGACCTATTTTGAGATAAAATCATAAAAACATCCCCAATTGATCCATTTATTAAGTAACTGTGTTTCATGACAGTTGCAATGTTTGACATGATAAATAGTTTTGAGAGCGGTGTTAGTCTTTATGTGAAATATCTAAAATAGGATATTGTTGGACGAAAATCATTTTTGTACTGATGATTAGGAGTAAACAGGTAATTTCCTAAAGAACTAGAAGATTGGTTTTACGATATTATATTACCATATAGGACTAACAGGTTATTTGATATATAGATGGTGAATAACATTAAGTTGGCCGGATGGTTACATCATTGCGTATTTGTTTTCTACTTCCGTAACCATGCTTATATTGCTTCCTCCATCCAGAAAACTTGCTTTATATCCTCAAATATACATTGTAGTTCTGAAATTGGAAAGTTACTTAAATTGATTATTCTGCCATTAAAAAGTAATCACACTTACCCCACACTGATTACTGATTCCAACTTATTCTACTCAGTGTCTCTTTTCTATTTTCATCTACCCGACTCGAAACTAAGATAAGTGACTGTTTAAGTAGTTTATCCATTATTCAATAGCAACAAAGTAGATGTAAAATGGGCGAGTTTACGAATAAAGAAATAGCTAAAAGGTGAATCGGTTGAACAGGTTGAAGGCTACCCAAAGTCTATTATCAATGGATGCAACCTCCTAATTTGCTTCAATTGAATAGTTATTATACTAATCATCTTATGAAAATGCTGCATTTGATGCTCTAAGGTGGTCTTATTATGATATAATAATGGACTGTAGTTAATTGATACGTTTTGTTTATCTTTGAAGGAAAGATGAAGCCCGTCAACCACTTTCAAGGAAGGTTTCTATCTCATCATCTAAAATAAATCCATACAGGATGGTTATAGTTGATTTACCTTTACTTAATTTGCATGTTCGTTCGTCACCGGGTTCTATAGAGGAAGTTAAAAGTATAGAGGGGTTACACTGCACAAATGTGGTCCCAATCTCGAATGACATATGCAATTACATCAAAGTGTTCGTGATGTTGTCTTTGGAAGTGGTGAAATGGTCGTGAAATGGATCCAGCTTCCTCAATAAATTAGCCTTATAGGAATTAACACCTTAAGGCCGAAAGCTAAAAGAAATAAGCTTCGTATTACTTTTTTTGTTGGTAAGATATTACCATTAGCTGAATCAGTTGATGGTTGCTTGAGGGTTTATTTAATACCAATCTAAAGCTAAATGTTTTTAGCTCACATTTTAACTGTACTAAACCTATGAAGCAGGTGTTGATGCAGTGGTGCACCTGTATGTATTCCCAGCAGTACCTTACAAACGTGGAGAGATTATCAATTTGAAAGAGATGACGATGTTCAAATTATGGCATAACAAATTATTTGGAGAGATTATCAATTTGAAAGAAATAAGAAATAATTGATGTTCAAATATCAAATAAAGGACGATGTTGTTCTAAGATCTATTTGTAAAATTAGTACTGGATGAGATTATCTATTTGAAAGAGATGACGATGTGGTGCCTACAGCTTTATTATATTGAGAGATTTTTTAAGGATAGTTTGACATGTTGAGCGTTTGTGTTATTTGCAGGAAATGGCTCTTCCCAAAAGTAAGTATGAAGAGGATGTTTACATTAGTAACCACACGACTGTTTGGGGATCATGGTGGAAAGATCATCAATGGGGCTACAAATGTTGTAAACAGTTTGTTAGGAACAGTTACTGTACGGGTGCAGCTGGAATAGAAGCTGCTGAAGCTGCAACAGACTTGATGAAGTCTAATATCGCCCGTAAAGAAGCTGTAGTTATTGATGGACGTAACTAAAATAGTTGAATGTTATGTAAGGATTTATATACCTCATGATATAGGTGGTGTTCTTGTGAGGATAACGAAATGCCTACGTGAAATGCACATGATCACTCATAACAACTAAATCGGCCAATTACTCTATTAGTAACGGTTTCAGCTTTTCAATCAGATTAAATAGGAAAGCTTCTGTTAAACATTTTTATCTTTTGTTATTGTCATTTTCTGTTTTGTTTAATCAATCATTTGATTTTAAATATTCGCTTAGCGTATAATGAATCATTTTCTCAATTTGTGATTTCTAATTTACTAAGATATTAAATTTAGGAATAAATTTGGAAGATCATCACATAGACATTAATATTAGAAAGAACAGAATTAAATGAAACATAAGATACACATGGACATGGTCTATCTGGGATAAAGTTGCCTTTTGCAAGCAGTGAGTGCATTTGATGCACATGCGGTTGTGTTCCTGTTTTATCACTTAAGTCAATAGTGATATAACCTTCTCTCGAGGTCTCAAAATGTACCTGAACGACGAAGACTTGTGAATATTTTTTTGCCCCCAAACAAACTACTCCGGTATCTTTTAACGATTGCTTCTGATTAATTTTTATACTTGTGTTGTTTTGCAGTCAACTTGTGTGCGCAGACCAAAATATATAATGTGCACGGGTGGGGATCCTTCTGGATACGTCCCTACATATTCTACCCGTAACACAACATCCAGGTAGTTTAACCCCTATCTCAGTATTTTTCTCCCTTATTTCAAATGGTATCATTTCTGATTTTATATGATTGTCAGTGAAACTTTATTGCATGAGGAAGCCCATCAAAAGTAGGAAATATGTTTATGCCAGTTAGTGATAGATATGTGTTATGTTTGGTTCTTTGTCATTTGTAAGATCATGAGACTGTGTTAGGGATTAGTGTGTTAGGGATTAGTTTTGTTTGGATCATTTTTTTATCTTTTGTGTATTTTTAGTTTGAACTCATGGGTCCCTTTCTCCTTTTAATCATTTGAATATGTAAAAATATTGATTGTTTTTTATATTGGTACTTATACTAAATTTTTTATAATTTTAGATAATGTTTTGTGAATGTTGAGTTATGTTAGGCTCAAATTTAACCTCCAGTGACGTTAGTAACCACTCTAAAATATTATTAACATAAATTAATACCATCAAAATATTAGTTAAGCTCCACGAAATTAAAAATTAATTTTCGTTAACTAACACCATTAAAAGAATAATTATAATTCAACGATAATCACAAGTCATGCCCGCCCTGTGGGCGGGCTTATATGCCCGGGAGGGCTTACAAGTCATGCCCGCCCATTGGGCGGGCCATGAAAACTATAATTACAAGTCATGCCCGCCCATTGGGTGGGCTTTGAAGTCTAGTATATATATATATATATATATATATATATATATATATATATATATATATATATATATATACATTATATATATACATTATATATACATTATATATATATATATATATATATATATATATATATATATATATATATATATATATATATATACACATTATATATACATTATATATATATATAAAATGTATATATATATATATATATATATATATATATATATATATATATACATTATATATACATTATATATATATATAAAATGTATATATATATATATATATATATATATATATATATATATATATATATATATATATATATATATATATATATATATATATATATATATAAACTATATATTTGTCTAACATTACAGCGACACATAAGCGTAGAAATGCCACTTCAATGATGACTCAATGCCACCTCATTGATGACATGGCACACACAATTCATGCAGCAAATCGGAATTTTTTAAAAAATTTGCAACTCATGGGACTCGAACCCGTGACTTGTTGAACAAACAACAAACACTCAACCACCAGAGCAAGCCATCTTTGTGATATACATTTGAAAAACAAAAATGACATGCTTTAACTTCCCTAAAAATCAGCATATCATTCTCTCAATCATTCATTCAAAATCATTATCTCACTCCTTAATTATCTCCCTAAAATATCTTAAACTGATTATTGCCTTCCAAAATTATACATACTGATTTTAAATTATTCATTACCATCCATTTTGAATTTCAAATGCTAACACAAAAATCACGGATTATTTTAAACCCTAATCTTTATCTATAAAGGCAGTATTAAGAGGAGCCTGAAACAATTGATCCGAATAAGTAAAGCGTGTAATGAATTCTTATGATTCCTCCTGAAACTGAAATTTGACAATTCAAAACAAACTCCGTGTTTATCTTAAAAAATTGCAATATTTTCTCAATCGTGTTTATCTTGATTATTTTTGGGTTTGAAGTTTTTGTTTTTCAAAATATTACAGGAAATCATGGAATAGTTTTAATTCACAAGCATGGCTACACTACTCACACTACCATCATACGATTTGGTGAATGACAGAGAACTATCCACGATCATTGTAAGGTATGTTTGATATTTAATCTTCATTTAAATCATTCTTTTCATTCGAATAATCAAACCTTATTATCCAAAAAAATAGGTTTCGATGATTCATGGTATGATTCATCATTTGATGTGTTTTAACTGCTTGAAGTTTTAGCAATCAAATTCCAATGAAGTATACATATTAGTCAAGCAACTTTGAAGGTAAATATATGTATTTATGATCTGGTTTATTCTTGTGTTTGATTATATTAACCTATGCTCACCATATGTTCGATGAAATGATTATGAAGCCAAGATGGTATTTGTTGATTCTGTGATCTAATATG
The DNA here is from genome assembly GCA_021014915.2 of Artemisia tridentata subsp. tridentata. Lineage (NCBI taxonomy): Eukaryota > Viridiplantae > Streptophyta > Magnoliopsida > Asterales > Asteraceae > Artemisia > Artemisia tridentata. The sequence goes on along the minus strand of CP139502.1, from coordinate 57,023,415 downwards.
CGTGTATTTTATTGCTTCTATGAATGATGTTGGTTATATTTCGCCATTTTGTTTGACTATGACATAGGTAGAAAAGTGAACGAGTCTGTGTTATGCAACTTATCATGGTCAAGGAGACAGGGGCGAAGCTATTAAGGGGCCGGGGGGGGGGGGGGCGCCCGACCCTCCGAAATTTTTTTTGCGATGTAGGGGGTATATAGTTTTCGTGTAGAAAAATTTCGGTATATTCGGTTTCGACCCCCCAAAAAAATAGCCTTAGGAAAAAAAAATTAGATCCCGACCCCCCACTGAAATCCTCCAAGCTTCGCCACTACAAGGAGAATCAGTTGCATTATATATTTGCGTGAGATGGGCGATGAGGTACTCTTTTTTTTCACATTTAGTTGTGGATCCATTTAGTTTTATTACTAATCATTCTACCTCTAATTTTCCTTTTTTTAATAGATAGTTTTAAAACTAGCTTAAACAAATAATGTTATGATGATGGGACAGTCTTACCCTCTTTCAATCCAATCATTGTCCATAGTGGCCGATTGTTACACCAAACTGAAACTGAGATGACGGTTTAAATCAACTAGAAACTCGATTGTTGTATTTTGAGGCACCATAGTTCTTGCTACTTAGCTATGGCATCATGGTTGGTTTTAGTTACACAAGCTGATGGTGCATTCATTCTGCACAAGCATATGATTTTTGATACTATTTGTTTAACTAATAATGAATTCGGTCCAGAACAGTAGCATTCACCTTTAATATCTTTGTAATGTATATGCTCCATTTGCTCAAAATGTTACTCATTTGGTTTTTTACTTTATCATATATTTCTTTTATGCTTCATACTTTTTCAGTATTAAATCAGTCTTTTGTATGAGCACAAAGTATGGCAACAAAGAGTGGAAAGTGGCCAACGTAAAGGATTCATCCATATATTCTTTGGATAGCCGTTGTAAGCAATTGTCGTAAAAGGAAAATCGAGGTCACGAAAACAATTCACCCAGTTGCTAGGTTTGTACTCTAATGATTACTTATGCATATTGTAGCATTTAATCTATCTGATATATTTGGTTATTAAGGAAAGAATTGTCTTCAATTCTCTAAACTTGTAACATCATTAGAAATTAAATGTCTTCAATTCTATAAACTTGTAACAATACTGAAAATTAAATGCATTCAATTCTAACAACACTGAAAATTAAATGCATTCAATTCCATGATTATAGCTTAGTTTATAGCAATCCATGTAGATGTTAAGATAACATTTTTATCAATCAGATATGGGAATTTTAAGACAACACTGTCATAATTCACCTTGGTTTGGTTATATGAGTGAGTTTCTGTTGTTGTGCATGTCTTAGCAAACGTACAATTTATGACGGACTTAGGGATGCCTTTGCAAATTTTGGTAAAGTAGTTCATGGGTTGCCTCTTCTCTATAAGTTATGATTGTGAGTCGTGAGTCTGTTCTTAAAATTTTAGAATTCTGACTACTATTTTCCTGTTATTTTCTGCAGTTAGAGTAGTAAAAGACTATGCATCAGGTTGGTCAAAAAGGTTTGGGTTCATATGATATTCTACACTTGAAGGGGTTGCTGCTGGTATAGAGAGCATGGATGGCAAGGTAAACTATGTACACTCTTAAAGATATTATAATCTTATGTAACAAAGAACTACAAATTGTTGTTATACTGATTAAGGACTAATAAGTCGTCGTTGTTTAATGCCTGAAAGTAACTTACTTTGGCTAATTTGTAGTGGCTTGCATGATCACAATGGTCGCTGAGTTTAATGAGTATAAAAACAAGTGGTTTTACCTTCGAGAAGGATCTCTATTTGCAAAGTAATTAAGCTCACTTTTGATATGTTACGTTTTTAATTTTTATTAGGTATTCAGCTGTAAAGTCATATCATTTGCTGCAGAATTGTAACACTCATATGTACCCCTTAAATTTTTGCAGAATTGGGTCAATTCACATGATACAGACCTTCTCAAGCTTTGATGGTATGGCAGTTGCTTTACAGGATGAATTGAAAGAGTATCTGGGCACATTTATGTGAAGAATTGTAAGGTTTTGCTTATTTTCAAAAACTTATATTCCAGCTTTAATACTCATGTACTTCAATATAAGTTACTAACTAAAAAAATCTTTTAGGCTTAAACAAAGATCTTAAGATGATGTTGAGTAAATTTGCTAAAGTCCTAAACTAAAGGCTTTACATGTGAAATATACCATTACAGCTACTGATCACAGTAGGAAGATAAGCTACATATTTTAGCCTATCTATGTACTTGCTCAGTGTATAGGACTGTTTGGATGTTGTTTAAAAATTGAGAATCTTCAAACCTATCCTAAAAAAGAAGTATTTATTCTTTTAGGAACTACCTGTTCCGCTTAATCATCTTAAAATAGTTACGAATGACTATTAGGATGTTTAGAAACTACCTGTTCCGCTTAATTCAATATTATACTTAATATATGTGTAATAATGGATGTCATTATTTTTACGTACTACCAATACCAATGTAATCAATTATACGATAAGTAAGCATTTTTTTGAAAAATAAATATTTGTTTGTTAGGATGGGTTTGAAGAGAAATCTAACCGTGGTTGAAATAGTAGAAAAAGTAGTCTTTGCACGACTTCTTTTTTCGGGTGAAGTTGGTTGTATCAGAAATGTTGTTTCATGGCATGTATGCTACTGGATAATTCTGGTATTAGTATAAGAAATGATATGTACAAAACTCAGCCTAATAGCATGGTTACCACTTACCTGATGAAATACTAAAATAATAAATTAGCTTATGTATAATGTGTTTGACTGAGCTGCTATATTTAAAAGTATATAACTTGTGAACACAATTATTTTGAATGTAGATGCTATGGTGCACGATATGAAGATTTTGATTTGCACGTACTCTATTAGGAATTCAACGAGATCATAAAATGGGATTAAGTGAAATGAATAGATAAATAAATATTAAGGTAATAGTTGTTACTTTATCGCTATTTCTTCTGTTGCATTTAAGTGGTTTGCAACATGTTAATCACATTACAACAAATAACGTGGGCCTGATGTTTCGAAGATTTGAAAACAAAAGAAATTCCATGTTCCAAGGTTAGTTTCCATAACGATTTAGCACATGTAAGTCTTATAAATGAGACTAACTTAATTTGAGATAAGTAGCTATTTTATTGAGTTAAGTACATTTTTGGTCCTTGTGGTTTACCGGGTATTTCACTTTCAGTCCAATTTTTAAAAAAATATCGGATCCTCTACAAAAGTGACTGACCCGTTACGGGTTTGGTCCAATATGTGTAACTCCGTTAAGTTTGGCCGTTAAAAGCTGCACGTGGCTATCACTTGAGGGCATAAGTGTCTTTTTATTCCCCCTCTTCAATAACCCCTATATCTTGTTGACTGAAAATCCACCAACACATAACCAAAAGCCACACCAACACATACAAAAAAACACAGTCATGGTTTTATGTAAAAGATGCCGTTCACCAGCCGTGATTCGCACATCATGGACTCCTTTGAATCCTGGAAGGCGTTTCTATTGTTGTTCTAAAAGAGTAAGCCCTCAATTTTGGATTTGGTTTTACTTTTTTAACTTTGCCCTAATTTTGTTATTTTCTTTGATTAGGTTTCAAATTGTGGGATCATTGATTGGTATGATCCACCTATGTGTGAAAGGTCTGTACAAATCATTCCTGGGCTGTTAAGGTCTATCAATGGGTTACAAGCAACAGTTGATGAAAATCGTGGTGAAGCAAGAAAATGGAAGATATTGTTAGGGTTAAGTTGGTTGTTTTTTGTTCTTCATCATCTTTTGAAATGACTGGGGTAGTTGAATGTATTTTGAAGTAATTGTTAGGGTTTGTAAGTTGAATGTGTGTTGAAATGACTGGTTAAGCAAGAAAATGAATGTATTTTGTAAGTTGGAGTTAATGACAATGAATGGATGTTTTTGCCAATGAATCATGTTATTTTGCATATGTGAAAGAACCATTTTAGCACAAAATAATGTGACTGCATTATGGTGCAAACAGCAAACAACCAAAATACAGCAAACATTAGTCAAACAACCCAAACATTTAGCAAGTCAAAATAACCAATAACAGTCAACAATAACAAGTCAAAATAACCAAAAAAACCAAATTCTTAACATAGATAAGTCTGACCAGTCTTAAACATACATAAGTCTTAGACATAAGTCTGCCCAAAATTCTTATCATAGATAAGTCTGACACAAAAGTCAACATACATCAGTCAACATTAACAAAGTTTGACCAGTCTTAAACATAGATAATTCTTAGACAAAAGTTGCATAAGTTCATTTCATTGGTGATAACCTCTTGGCAGTGGTCTTTGTAAACCTTGATGGTGAACCTGGTGCAAATGGTTGAGCAGATGTCTGTGAAGGTGCAGCTTGTGTTGCAGCTGGTGTTGCAGCTGTTGTTGCAGCTGGTGTAGCAGATGATGTAGATGAGGGTGTAGTCTTTTTTCTAGCTTTTGGCCTTACATTTGCAGACTCCCTTTGTCCCTTGCAAGAGGATTTATTGTGCCCTTGTTGACCACACTTGCCACATGTCACAGTCTTACCAGCTCTACTCAGTTTCCCATTTTTAACCATTCCATCATACAACTCCCCTGCACTCTTTTGCCTTTTCTTTCTAGGTCTGCCAATTGGAGGGACATAGTTGGGTGGGGTGAGTGTGATTTGGATATCTCTATTCTTCCACATGTCTGGACCATCAACTGGATTGACTTTGAACCTGTACATTTCCTCCCAAGTTTTCAACCAATAACTCTCATGAACCCAAGACTCTGGTATTCCAGGTTCCATCCCATTGGATGCCATATTCCAAATGGCAGCCACTGCATGTTTGCAAGGCATACCAGTGAGCTCCCACTTCCTGCATGAGCAGCTTCTCAAGTTCATGTTTACCACACACTTGTCCCCCCATGGACCACAAGCTTGATATAAATCACCCCCATTCCAAGTCACTGTGTACTGAGCAGCTGCCTTTAAGATGGCATTGAAAATTTTGGTGGCATTAGGTGTTAAAGGGCCAGTACTCTTTCCAATTGTCTGCTGAACAATCACAATTCTTTTCATGAGATACTCTCTGATGAACTCCAAGCTTGTAATTATTGGTTTGTCTCTGCCATCTACTAGTTGTCTATTCAAGACCTCACACATGTTATTCAGTAGAACATCACAGTGGGCTCTACCTGTAATAATCAAACCAACTTACATTTAATACCTAAACTAACATATAAAACAGTTATGGATTGATTAAAATGATAACAACATACCAGAAAAGTGAGATCTAGCCCAATGTTGAGGTGGGATCTTGTTCAGCCAGTCATATACTTCATTGTTGGTGTTTTTAAGTTCTTCCATATTTCTGGTAAACTGTTGAAGTGTTGTGGCTGTTGCACATCTCCATAATAGGTCCTTGAACTGTTGTCCCCTCCAGCTCAACTTCATGTTGTCATAGATATGCTTCAAGCAATATCTATGTTCAGCAGCAGGGAATGTTTCTTGCAATGCAGGTATTAACCCCTGTAAATAATGAACAAGTATAAGAACATTGCATGTATTAACATCACAATTATATGAAAAAAGTAGAGCTGACAGAAGTTTAAAAGTGTACCTTTTGCCTGTCTGTTATGAAGGTGAAGTTAGAGTTTCTGTATAACTCTAAGTCATCTCCAATGCAATCCAAAAACCACAACCAAGAGTCTTTTGTTTCAGACTCAACCACTGCATAAGCTAAAGGGTAGATTCCATTATTTGGATCTACCCCAACAGCTGTCAAGATCTGACCTGGATATGGTCCTGACATGAAACACCCATCCAGCCCCAAAAGGTCTCTCTTCCCAGCCTTAAATCCACTCTTCAAACCCCCCAAACAGATGTAAATTCTTTTGAACTGCCTAGTGTGTTTGTGTACATCATACTCTCTTTCAACTTCAAACTTTATAGTAGTACCAGGATTCCTTTCCTGCAATTCCAAGGCATAGTGTTTCAACTGAGCATACTGGTTGATATAATCCCCAATCACCCTATCCTCTGCAATCTGTTTTGCCCTAAACACCTTCATCTTAGAAACCCCCAATTCGTATTTCTTTTGTAATTGATCTTTCAAAGCAGCTAAAGGAATCTTAGGGTTTGGTTGTATGGTTTCCTGAACCTGTTTGGATAAAAAAGTTGCAGTACACTTTCTTACATTTCTTGATTGTAGACAAGTGTGGTTATCAACAAAGGTTTTCACCCACCAAGTATGTTGATTCTTGGATTTAGAGCAATGTAAAAGCCAAGGACAGCTATTATTATCTTCAACCACCACCCTCTTTCTACTTTTAATATTCTTTCCTTTTGGTTTACTGTTATCAGACCCACTAGCAGCATTGGGCTTATCATCATTGGGCTTGACAGTAGGCCCATCTTGTTGACTAAACACTGGAACAATACCTCTGCATTCAGCCCTAAGCCTTGTTTTATCATTCCTAGTCAAATGCAACTCCCTTCTTTGCTCAACTGAAATCCTAGTTACCATTTCTTTAATCATTTCTTTGTTAGGGAAGGTCTGTCCAGGATAAAAGTTATCAGAATAGATTTTACCATCTACTGGCTTGTTCTTTTTGGCTAACTTCTTTAATGCTTTTCTTCTTTCAAACTCTTCCTCATCAGACTCAGGTACACTATCATAATCTTCTAGGTCTACTTCTTCAAAATCAAATGGTTCATCATGTGGAACTTCTTTGTCTATGGAACCACCCCATTCTACATTCTCATCTACATGATTTCTAAAGTCAGCCATGTCTACCTCAACATCATCAATCATATCCTCTGGATCAACATCAAAATCAGAATCCTCATCACTATCCTCACTATCCTCACTATCCTGACTATCCTGACTATCAACACTAGAATCAGAATCAGATGAATCATTTTCTTCACTAACTAAAGGAGTGTCACTCACATTTGGTCCACTAGCTTTAACTTTAGAACTTGACTGACCTATTCCACTAGCTTTAACCTTACAACTTGACTGACCTATTCCACTACCTTTATTCTTAGAACTTGACTGACCTATTCCACTTTTATTCTTAGAACTTGACTGACTAATTCCAGACCTCTCATTCCCTAGATCAGACACATTTTTATTGGCAAATACAACTTCATCAACTGGATGATCAACAAACACATCAATTACCTTACATTTACTAACATACTTTGCCATATCCAACACATCCATATCAGTTTTCAAAGGTACAAGACCATTATCTAAATTAGCATTAGGTATTTTGTAATAAAACTGCATACCCTGATTAACATAACCCAACTCCTTAAGCATAGTTGATACTTCTATGACTGAAAATGAGTCTGTATCAACATCATCAAACCAATTGACTTTCCCTCCTTTGTATCTACGATTTGGTGGACTAGTAAACTCACCACCATGGTTGATCTTTATGGAACAAACGGTTGGGTGTTTACCTGTTGCAATAAAAACAAACCATTATCAATGCAAATCTCATCATTAAACATGCATGACTTTTATCAACACAACTCATGAAAATAAAAAACCCAAGAAAAATTAAACTTACGATATTCTTTGTAAGGATCATGTGGATGACCTTGTGGTCTCAAGGACCAGTTACATGGAATCATTTTTCTTAGATTATACTGCAATTAGGGTTTGTGTTTAAGAGATGATCAAAAAGTTAGGTGGTGGACTGATGATGAAATGACTAGTGTGTTTAATGGCTTGTGTGTTTTATCGAGGTGAAAGAGTGTTAGCTGGAAAGATGTAAAGACAATTATGCCCTTAATACCACATAAATATACAAGATTTACATCACGTGTTTCTCACGTGAGAGTGTTTAACAGACGGAGTTACACATATTGGACCAAACCCGTAACGGGTCAGTCACTTTTGTAGAGGATCCGATATTTTTTTAAAAATTGGACTGAAAGTGAAATACCCGGTAAACCACAAGGACCAAAAATGTACTTAACTCTATTTTATTAAAAAGGTCATTTTTTTGCAGGTTCAAATGGGTCGATTTTGTCTAATACGCTTCCATTTTTTTAATTGTTTGATTGATTATGTAATAGACAAAAAAGCTCAATAACTACATTGTTAATAGTTAAATAATAAGGATGAAGCGAGTTAGGACATTCCAAAGTTCACTCACTGAAGGTAGATGGGTCAAAATTACTATGTTATTTGGTCCTAATTGCATTCTGTTATTACATGAAAAGGAATAGTAAGTGCTTTAGAAGTTTCCAGTTAATATGTTATCAACATTTTTACTTTTTGCAATATATTTTTGACTTATCTCATTTTTCGTTTGACTTACTGACTGAATTTTTTTTCGTTTGACTTGCTATCTGAATTTTCATGATTCTGAGTCCTAAAGGAACATGCTTTTTACGATATGATAGTAAGCCCAAATAAATATTGTTTCTTTATATTAGAACATGATCTTAACGATATGTTTGTAAGTCTATCTGATCTACATGTGATTAGACTATCTGTAAAGTCTATATTGTTAGATTTTAAAAAGGGTTTGTTTTATTTCAAGTCCATATTGTGTGCTTTTTAAAATTTGTTACAACACTACTAATGTAGCTTAAAAGTACGTTGACGTATATTTAAAGTTCACTGATGAATTAGCGATGTTTGTTGCATTGTTACAGGGTAACAAGTTGGAGGCCACTGTTAGAATGACTTTGGTGCCTTGCTTTAAACATAATCTAAATGAAAGCGATGTTGTGGTACTGCAGATGTACGAATTGGGAGGGGTTCAACCTGAGTATCGTGTTGTGTCGCACCGAAGGCGTCTTAGCTTTAGTAGCAAGACATTGGGCAATAAGTGTGAGGATTTCAAGGGTGTAATTCATATTTTAATTTTAAACCTTTTAATGACATATTGCCATGTAAATTTAAGGAAGTGGGCCAATTCGGCAAACTTATATTTTGTTGTGTCAGAATATCAGTTTTTTTTTTTTTTTTTTTTTTTTTTTTTTTTTTTAATCAAACCATTAATATGATTGTCTTACATGAACATGTTTAGTTTTTTTATAGATAGGATTGGTCAAGTAATTGAGTCTGGCAAATTGAACAATTTCGTATAAAAGGTTCACCCATGGTACAAAGTTGTTCATGCATAACGGCAAAGAAAGCGAGAAGGTACAAAGCTGTTCATTGTTTCTTTTATATATTAATGGAACACGTTTACGTTTATTGTTTCCTTAATATATCATTTTCATATTGCTATCAAATTGATTAGCGCTCACATACGTCATTTGTTATTCAAGACCGTCAAATGACGACAACGGCATCGATGTTTGTTATTTTAATTGTTACAAACTCAATTGATTGTCGAATAATTCATCTATTATCTCATTTTTTCTTTCATATATTAATAGAATATGTTTATGTTCATTGTTTTCTTATTATCTCATTTTTCATATTTCTTTAAAAACCCCGTGATTCAACGGATCATTTTCATTGTTTTCTTATTATCTCACTTTTAGAAATAGTATGATTTAGGTTATGTAAAAGGGGAAAAAAAATTCTAGATACAACATGATGGTGACTAAAGTTGCACTATAATTGTTGCAGGACTGATAAATTCAAGAGACAAACAGAAAGACCGGTAAATAGACTCAAAATAACTACTGAATCAGCAGTGAACATAGAAGGACAAGCAGAATGTCTATTGCATAGTTCAGATCATATTCAAAAAAAATGTTGAAGAACATGTTAATGTTGTGTTAGATCATTCCGAGTCCGTTTATGAGTAACCCCTCAAGATAGCAGATTCCCAGTTGTAGTTGGATAGCCCGATAGATAAATACGAGTCGTTGAACCTCAGATGCTACAATCACTCTTTAAGCAGGCCAACGTGATGCAAGGAAATAAACAATTATTGTACAACGATAGTGATGTGGAATGGTCTTCATGGATTGACACCGCTTTTCAAGATTTCAATGTTTTGTTATTTAAATTTTTCGTTTGATTGTATGTTTCTATTATGTTTTGTTTTTTTCAATATTTGTTTATGTGCAAAGTTATTCAAGATTTTCTTTGAAGCTTAACCCAATAAATGATCCTGTGCAAATATATGTGGAATAAAATACAATGAAACCAAATTTTGTAACCAAATTACTTTCAAAACTGATTGTTTGTAAAACTCAAGATATGTATCAATTTAATTAAAATTCAAATGATTACATCATCGTTCCAATTATACTCCTAAATTATCTCAATTTGTTTAAAAATCATAACTGAAATGTAATTTCATATTTAAATAATTTTTAAATTTTGAATCATTAATCAAAATGGATATATATTATATTTACATGCTTTCATTTTATGTTTACAACATTTACTTTAACAAAGTCAGTACCATGAACAAACATTTACTTTAACAACGTGTTTTGATAATACTCTTAATGTTATTTCTACATATAATACATGATCAATTAATAAAGTCATTACAGTTATTTTTGTTAAAGATAATCTTCCGATTATCAATAAAAATAATCACGAAAAACAATTGAATGAAGCGTACCCGGCCATCGGCCGGGTCATGAAGCTAGTGTATATATATATATATATATATATATATATATATATTATATATATATATATATATATAAAATGTTTTCGAAAATTACCAGTTGTCATAGCCTCCCAGCTTTAGGAGAAATCTGTCCCGGATTTCAATTCAGATTACACGTCGGAATAGGAAAGATGTAACACCCGTTTCCCGAGGTACAAATAGGCCCTACCGTAGATGGAATTGACTAAGGTTTAATGTGATTGGCTAGTCAACGAATGTGCATTATAGTCAAACCCGTTAGTCAAAGTGATAGTCAACAAATGTCTTATATGGTTATAGAAAGTATGTCATGGCATATCTAGAATGGAAATAGACTTTAAGGGCTAATGTTGCCTAGTATTAAATGTGTTATAAGTTAGTTGTGGCCAAAGTAGAATGAATGGAACTTAAGGAACTAATTGTGCCAAGGGACCATAGATGTATAAGTAAATATATTTGTGTGGAGAATTCTAGAGATCTCCATATCTTCCTAGAGTGTGTTTGTTGTCCGGTTTTGGTGAGGAGAAAAGGGAGGGAAAAGCTTAGATGGTGATGAATCCATGAAGGGTTTTGGATACCCTAATCTAAGGGTTAGTTCTAGCACCAATCCATCACAAGTCTTGATAAATTGTAAAGGATGATAATGATGGAGGATGGTGATGATGATGAGGATGATGCTCATGTTCTTGTTAGACTTATCTTTGGAAGCTAAGGTAAGTAACTTGGTTACTATATGCTTAATATGGAAGTTGTTATAGTATGTGATTATGAATGTTTGTGTTAAGAATGGTTATAGTTGTTTAGAAGGTGTGACTAACCTAGAGATAAGAATAATGGAATGAGCCTTGGGGTTATGAAAGGATTAAGGTATGTGTTGATGCCTTATGTGATTATATGCGTTATAGTTGTGTGTTATAGCTATGTGTTATAGTGATGGATTCATGATGCATATGTGATGATGGAAGTATTGATCATGTAATAACCAATTTACTTACTAAGCGAAAACTTACAATTATAGTTGATAATGTTTTGTAGGTTCTATGGCAATGCTATGGCTTGGAATAATGAATGGATATGAGAAAGATTAGAAGGTTTGGTATGTGATAGGAGCTAGGTAGAATACCAAGCTCAAGATCGATGTTGTACCCCCGTGAGTCATTTAATAGTTTGTGATGGGTAAGCAAGTGTCAAACGTATGTCAGGATTGGTATAATGAATTGATGGTCGAACGATGTGTCAAAGTGTATTTTAAGTGTTTGAGGTAAAAGATAAAGGGGTGTTTGGATTGACGGGTAATTATACCCATTTTGTATTTTAACGGGTCAAATTGTTATGGAATACGTTTAGTATGTTAGTTATAGTTTATAAGTAAAGTGAATGAGGTTGGTAACGATTATAGCGTTGAAATGGTGTCAAATGTTTTGAGTGTATTGGTGTCAAAATGTGCAGATTTTGGCTTGAGACAACCTGTGTAATTGTTACGGCGTAACTGATTTATCAGTTACGGCGTAACTAGTCTTGTATCAGATTTTGGCTATCTTCGAAAAATCATATCTTTTAAATTGTAAGTCGTCACGGGTCGTGCCACCCGGCGTTTCGAAGGTAATTGAGTCTAGTTTCATTTAAAAATATTCTCAAGGTCTGAAAGTTTATAGATTTTTGTTAATGGTCAAAAGAGTAATAGAAGGTCAGTTTTGGTTCATGCTTTTTGCGCATAAAAGTTTAAAACTTTGGTCAAAGCGAGCACGGGGCGTAACAAAAGAAATGAGGGTACTTCCGCATGATCTCATCTTCACGTTCCCACGTGAACTCAGGACCATGTCGGGAATTCCAGCGAACCTTAACAATCGGGATACGGCTGTGCTTAAGTCGCTTAACTTCGCGGTCCATGACCTCAACAGGTTCCTCGGTAAAGTTCAAACTCTCGTTGATTCGGAACTCTCTCAAAGGGATAATCGGAGTCTCATCAGAAGGGCACTTCTTCAGGTTGCTCACATGAAAGACGTTGTGCACACTGTTCAGTTCATGTGGTAGCTCCAGTCGGTAGGCTACCGGTCCAATCCTGTCCAGAATTTGGAACGGTCCTATATAACGTGGGTTGAGCTTCCCACGCTTGCCGAAACGTATCACCCCTTTCCACGGTGAGACTTTCTGCATAACTCTGTATCCAACCTGGAATTCAAGAGGTTTACGTCTCTTGTCGGCATAACTCTTCTGTCGATCACGAGCGGCTTGCAGGCGGTTCCTAATCTGGACTATCTTCTCGGTCGTTTCATGCACGAGTTCGGGACTTGTGAGCTGGCTGTCGCCCACCTCCGCCCAACAAATAGGGGATCGGCATTTTCGGCCATACAACGCCTCAAATGGTGCGGCCTTAATGTTTTCATGATAGCTATTGTTGTAAGAAAACTCGGCCAAAGGCAAGTGTCTCTCCCAGCCTTTTCCAAAATCTATGACGCAAGCTCGAAGCATATCTTCCAACTTCTAGATAGTTCTCTCGATCTGGCCATCTGTTTGGGGATGATAGGCGGTACTCATTTCGAGGTTTGTCCCCAAGGCCTTCTGGAGAGATTTCCAAAAGTTCGACGTGAAACGGTTGACTCGATCAGAGATGATGGATATCGGCACTCCATGTCGGGAAACGATTTCCTTCAAGTACATACGAGCAAGTTTTTCGATATCGTCACTTTCGCTGATGGTGAGAAAGTGATCAGATTTGGTGAGACGATCCACAATTACCCAGATAGTGTCACAACCACTAGCTGTTCTTGGTAATTTAGTGATGAAGTCCATGGTGATTCGTTCCCATTTCCAAAAAGGGAGTTCGGGTTGTATCAATAACCCTGACGGTTTCTGGTGCTTAGCTTTCACCTTCGAACAAGTTAAACACTTACTGACATACAGGGCTATGTCAGCCTTCATGTTAGGCCACCAATACAGATCCTTCAGATCATGATACATCTTATTAGATCCAGATCCAGGGTGAATGGAGTATTTTGATTTATGCGACTCATGCATAATCAACTCACGGATTCCCCCATAAAGCGGTATCCAGCTTCTGTCTCCATAGCATAAAGTTCCGTCGGAACGCCTTACAAAGCCATTCTTGTTTTCTACCATACCATATAGGTTCTCAGCAGGTCGGTTCTCCTCTTTCAACGCCTCGGCTTGAGCTTCTAGGATTCGAGAGAGTAGTGGCGAACTGATTGTCATTCCCAAAGATCTGACCCTTAACGGTGGTATCCTCTCCTTTCGGCTAAGCGCGTCGGAAACAACATTTTCTTTACCAGAATGATAGCGAATTTCGCAATCATAATCACTGAGTAACTCTAATCAGCGACACTGTCTCATATTCAGCTCTTTCTAGTCCAAAATGTGTTGCATGCTCTTATGGTCCGTGTGTACTATACACTTTGTACCATATAAAAAGTGTCTCTCAAGGTTACCGTTTGCTAACTCTACGTCATAAGCAATTCCTAAAGCAGTCGGGGCAGTTCCTAACATAGGCATAAACGCAGTGGACACGAAACTCCTATCGGCACCAGTATCAAACAATATGGAAGCATAACGGTTATTGAGAAGGAACGTACCAGTGACGACGTTAGGATCCTCTTTGATCTCCTTCCCAATAACATACACCCTTTCCTGGGCTGCTCCCACATTTCCCTGCTGAGTTCCAGTGCCTTGGGTTCCCTGGTTTCCTCTGGCTCCTCGGTTTCCTTGGTTATGCCCATTTCCTCCCGTTCCTCGGTTTCCTTGATTCCCACCATTCCCTTGGTTTCCTCCATTTCCTTGGTTTCCTCTGTTCCACGGCTCTCGACACTCATTCTTGTAATGCCCATTCTTCCCACACCCATAACAGGTGACACTAGCCTTCCAATCCATTCCCTGAGTGGTTTGCACCATCGCAAGGGGTCGGGATTTACAGTCTTTGGCTATGTGTCCTACCTTTGAGCAATTGTTGCACACTATGGTACACTGTCCATGGTGGTGTCGTTTGCAACGCTTGCACAATGGCTTATCTCCAGCATAACCCTTCCGTTCTCCATTACCGATAGCATAGATCTTGGCGGTCTCATGCCGTTTGTTCGGGTTATCATCACCTTTAGAGTGATCGTCCCTTTTCCTCTTGTCGTTTCAGCCCCTTTTTCGCATTATCAAGTACTAGTGAGTCCATTAGACGCTGGGATATCATGATGGCTTCATGATGATTTGTCGGGTTTGCGGCAATCACATCATTCCTAGTAGCCAAGGGCAGGCCATCAGTGTATCGCTCGATCTTGAGCGCCTCAGTACGAACCATCTCTGGGCATAGTAACGACAACTCTTGAAAGCAGCGATTGTAAGCAGTCATGTCGATACCTTTCACCTTATGGTTCCAGAACTCAATCTCTAGTTTCTTAACTTCATTCCGTGGACAATATGTCTTAATCAGCAATGCTTTGAACTGATCCCAAGTCATAGCATAGGTTACTTCACTTCCAACAGACTTGAGATAGTTGTTCCACCAGGTCAACACTTCATCCTTCAGGGTGAACATGGCATACTTCACCTTAGCATCTTCTTCGCAGTTACTGACAGTAAACACAGACTCTGTCTTCTCCATTTACCTCATTAAAACAACAACGCCCTCAGTTCCACCAAACTCGGTTGGTCCACAACTCCGAAATTCCTTGTACGTACAGCCGTGGTTCCTAGTAGGTGGTGGAGTTCCAGCAGAGGTGTTCGAGTGATTAGACTCGGCTAAAATTTTAGCAACGCGCTTAGTCACCAGTTGATCGATTAGGGTCTGATCCACAGGGGTAGTGTTAGGAGGCGTGTGACCATTGGCATTCGGGTTGATGGTGTCCTGATTTTCATCGGTATGTTATTCTGGTTTTCGGTATTCCGATTGTTGGCGTTACGAACTGGGGGTCGACCACGACGACTAGTGGCTGCAGCAGCTGTGGCAGCTCTGGTTTGTGTACTTCTAGGCGGGTTTCGTTTCGGTGCCATAGATCTGAATCATAAACATAAGAGTATCATAAAAGTTCAGAAAACGGGGTACATCACAGTCGGACACGAGTAACATAGAGTAGAATACTGGCTTAAAACACCCAACACAATAACAAGAGTACTATTCCATACACACATCGAGACATCAAGCTCAATCAATAATCCAAAAGTTCTCATCCATAAAACATCAATAACTATACATGGTTCCAAAAATACAACAAAACAAAATGGTAACGATACGAACAAACAACAAAGTAACAAGGATAGATGATAAACTAGCATCTCTAACGGAGGACTCCTCGGTTTAGAGATGGTACAAAAGTCGGAATCTAAACACTACTAGCCACGGTCTCTACGGGTGTCTCTCGCTGTAGTCTGGATACTCTCCATCTGTCTCCATATCGAAGAAATCTCAATGCGATGAGCCTCGCAATCTCTCCTGAGCTCAGAAACCTCTGTCTGCAGCTCGGCGACTGATGAACTCAAATAAGTACATTTTATTACTATCATTTATCCTATTAATTTGACTTGTTTTACTATATTATGTATGAGGATTGATACTTAATTGTTTACTTTTGTAATTCTCAGGTAAAAACAAGCATTTGGTGAAACTTAGCGATTATGGACTAATAATGGAGCAAAACGTGCATAAAGTGGAAGTCTACTGACATGGACAAGATCAAGTCAATTCTGCTCCAGATGCGCCGCATCTTACTCTCGACATGCGCCGCATCTCTATCAAGATATCACCAGATACGATCCAAGATACAAGAGGACATGCGCCGCATCTATAAAGGCAGTTACGCCGCATCTTCTGGCGGTGTACGAATATTCCTGAATATTATAATCTTGGACCCCACGCGAAGTTAAGTACATACGCCGCATCTACTTAAGTAGATGCGCCGCATCTTCCCTCAGACAGAAACTATAAATACCCCGTAGACCTGACGTGAAAAAGAGTTCGAGTTCGAAACCCTAAAACCGAAGTTCGGACAGCAGAACAGGAGGACGAATTCAGTCAAGAGGCAGCACAAGACACACCCAAATCGAAGATACAAGAGCTGTAAGAAGGTGCTGCATGTATTTAATTCATTAAGTAGTTTTGTTTTATTGTGTTAGCAAACTTTAATTCATCAGGATTGGTGGCTTGTGTAATGTGACAACGAAAGATTGCACTCCCTTTAATACTTGCTTTCCCATCAATTAAAGTTTATATGTTGATGTCTTTGGTTACTACTTATTAGTGCATTGATAACCTCTGTGTTTATTAGTGGCTTGCGGGCATCCGACTGCGGGACAAGATGTGGCTCCCACGGTTGTTTCTAAATTGATCACTTAGGAATAACTTTTAGACATAAGTAATCATTAAGGGTTTACTCGCCGATGAGAATAGGACCAACGAGAAAGGGTTAATTACATACACTTCATATAAAGCTATCAATAAAACAAGTGACAATCTACTTAATCATAAGGACAGCCCTCTTATTGTCTCGAGTATCTATCTGTGTACGTGTGTGCTACTTGCTGATTCGTGCCTATTTGTTTATTTTATTATTTAATTGCAAACAAAACTGTGCCAGTCTCTCAGGCTGAAACCCCCTTGCGTTAGAATATTAAAATACTGATTAGAATAACTAGATAATACGTTCCACTCTTAGTGTTCGACACTCTACTTACCATTATCTTCATACTGACCGGGTACACTGCTCGTTAAGTGTGTGTGTTATTGATAAGTCGGCTAAATATAAATTTAAAACTTGAGTAGGCATTAAAACTGCCAAAACTTTACTCCAACGCACGCCCATCAAGTTTTTGGCGCCGCTGCCGGGGAGTGAATTGTTATTATCTGTTAATTTGATTAGTATTTTAATTAGGTTATTTTTCTTTTTATTAGATTAATTGCATCATTGTACTATTTTGCATATTTGTTGTATTGTGTGTTAATTGTTTTCTTGCTATTTTTGTGTGTTTTATTTTTGTTTCGTGTGTTTTATTTTTGTTTTATTTTTCGTTTTTTTTTGTGTGTTCTGCTATCGTTGTATTGTGCTAAATCGAACGATACGGCGCATCTGATCTCTCAGATACGGCGTATTGCGTTCAAATTTTTTTTTTTATATACAACGCGTTTAATTAATTCGATACGACGCATCTTTTCCCCAAGATACGGCGTATCTGTTTTTAATAAGAAAATTTTTCTAAGCGATAAAGTAATACGACGCATCTGCTTTTGCAGATACGGCGTATCTGTTTTTAATAAAAAAATTTTTTCTAAAACATTAACGCCATACGACGCATCTTCTTTTGAAGATACGGCGTATCTATTATTTTAATTAAAAACAGTTTGCGAATTATTAAACAGATACGGCGTATCGATCTCTGTCGATACGGCGCATCTTACTGAATCAAAAATCTTTTATTTTTAAACGTAACGAAAATACGGCGCATTAACTTTTGTTAATACGACGAATATAATTTGATAAATATAGTTGATTTTTGATATTTACCTTGATCGGTCCGCTACTCTCGTGTGCAAGTTGTTTATTTTCAGGATAAATGATGACTCAAGCATCACCAAGAAGGATTACATTCTGAACCAAACCAAGAGACGCTAGCTGAAGTGACCGAACATAAGACGGGAAGAGTGGAGGAAAACTCAGTACTGGTAACATTGAACTTCTTTAATTCTTGAAATAGAATCCCAGGTAAACTCTACGATGATTCAACTGCACAAAGGAAAGTTCTCTACACTATGATCTCAGTTTTATTATCCTTATTATACGTCTGATTCAATTCGTAATCTTAATTTTGTATGCTCAAAAACGATATTTGTTCCTAACCTCGGAATAAATCCTTATCCACTAAACAATAAGATTACGATTATTAATGAAACGTTTATGCCTATCACTCTTATTTTGAATTCATCTATATGGTGTGCCGTTTTTACCCAAATTTGATGTATAAGGAACTGTGTTGCGGAGGCCAAGGTACGTTCTTCATTTAAATTTCGTTAACTAACATAGAGATACGGCGGATCTAAATATCCAAAGCGCCGTATCCCTGACCAACTAGGACTTATTGGCTAGTCAACGGAATTAACTAGATACGGCGCATCCCAATTTTCTAATACGGCGCATCGTGTCGCCTTATAAATACGACGGGAATACGCCGCATAAATACACACAGTTAAGAACACGCACTAAAATTATACTCAAAATCCGATCATCTTTCTTTAATCCGCCTTTAATCCGAGCATTAATCCTTCTCCTAATCACAAATACTAAGGTAATTGTTACAATTCGATTCAATTTTGATTAATACGAAAATTAGGGTTTATAGGATTGAATCGATTCGCGCTTAAACGATAAAGGGATATGATTAGAACTTGGCATTAATTATTTCCCCTAAGTTAATTTTAGAATAAGACATCGAATTTGACACTACTTGAATCGAACGAAAATTTAGGTTTTGGGTTTGATTTTGAATATCTAGCGGGAAGGCGAATTAATAAGTGGTGGAATGCGATATTTGAACTGATATAAAGAGTATATAATACTGTGATATTTAGTGGTAGTTTACGTCACGGATACGGATTCTCGATAAACGTGCCTGCCCCTTTATTTTATACTGATATGCTTTTAGATGCGGCGCATCTGGGTTGATTAATGCGGCGTAACGACCTATTTCAAAATTGATAAAATTTTAGATACGCCGTATTGATTAATCTAGATACGACGCATCTCAATACGCCGTATCTATTGTCTTGCACCGCATCTCTTATACTTTATACTGATACGCCGCATTGATTTAATCAAATGCGCCGTATCTACCTTTCTTGCAGACTGTTTACTGACTTTGAATGTTTATTTCAGATGACACTACCAGATATCGCACTAAGGCACCAATGGTTACGATTCGAGAACATGGGACTTACTGATGGCACTCTAGAGGATTATTTGCATAGGCTTGACTTAGTTTACTTCAAGAAAATATTCAGAGTCCAGGTTCTGAATTTTGACGATGTGGGATTGATCGGTGGTGGACATGCAGCTGCGAGCTTACAGCGTCGTATGGAGATGGTTGTTGTTGGAGGTGATGATGAGGTGGAGTTCAGGTCTAGTGCTTGGGAGCGACTGTTTAGGGTTGACGAGCCTCTGATTAGGGAGCTCATGCTGGAGTTCTTTAGCACTATTCATTACAGAGAGACGGATGTGGAGATTGATACAGCTGACACTCTGGTGTTCAGGTTAGGAGGTGTGCACAGGCAGATGTCGATGAGGCAGTTTATTTTAGCCATGGGTCTACACACTGAGGAGGAGCTTGGATCTGCTGGGTTTGCCAGGTACTGGGCTGAGAGTTTACGGGTTGTCCCTGACAGAGGGGTATTCAGTGATTACTGGTTTAGGATTTCTTCGGGGGGCGACATCACTACTTCCACCCCCTCATATACTTTGATCAGGGAGCCGATGAGGAGGCTGTGTCACAGGCTGATTGCACTTACTATTGCTGGGAGGGGTCAGTCGCCTGAAAAGGTGACCACTCTGGACCTCTTCCTACTTAGGAGCATGGATGAGGGGATGCCGGTGAACATCCCCCACTTTTTGGCACACTACCTCCACCGATCAGCTGCTGGGAGAGATCGGAGGAGCCACATGACTGGCGGGCATTTTGTTTCGAGGCTGGCCCGCCATTTTGGAGTTATTGGAGCGGAGATTCCAGCGGGGCTGGAGGTTGTGGTGGCTCGTCTCCCAGTTATCGATAGGGACTATTTGGTTAGACTGGCGATCTGCCAGGTGGCTGCTGGGGGCCACTTTTGGGCAGCATTAGGGCCCGCCAGAGCTGCAGGGCCAGAGGCGGAGCAGGGAGGACCTCAGGATCCTCCGGCTGCTGCTCCTGCCGACGAGGAGGTGCCACAGGCACCAGTACCCCCACGCACCGTGATTCAGAGACTCGACGCAGTCGAGGGAGAGGTGATGGTACTGAGGAGAGACTTAGAGTGGGTGGTCATGAGTGTGAGCAGATTACTAGAGCAGCAGGGTATTACACACGCTCGTCCAGATGGTACTGAGGTTGCAGGAGTGACACGGGCATACGAGCGCAGAGTCCGCCAGAGGACTGATGGAGCCAGCACTTCCGGGACCCATCCAGACGACCACACTCACCCATGACCTTACTCTCTTGATTTCATAGACTGTTCCACACATTATTATTACTTTTTGGATTGTACTCATCGTTATTTTTATGCTTATGTTTAATGTTTCAGTTTATATTTCTTGTTATGTTTGACGAAGACTGGCATTAAGTTCAGCATGAGAGAACGAGAGGACGTATGAGATTAAAACGTGGAACGAGCCATTTTTGCAACAGACTGTTAACAGTCTGTTTGGTAACTACATGCGCCGTATCTGCCTAAACAGATGCGACGCATCCTATCCTTTACTTTGTTTTATAGTCAGTCCAGGCCGCACGAAGATACGGCGTATCTCAGTCCTGAGATGCGACGCATCCTCTGCAATGGTCATATCTTATTTTATTTTTCTGCATTTTTATTTTTCGACTTTAAAACTTTTTATCAGTTTATTTTAATGCGGCGCATCCCTGGTTAAGGATGCGGCGCATCTTTATTCTGATCCGTATTAATTCCAGGCTCGATACGGCGTATCTTCTTCAATAAGATACAGCGCATCGACTGACCTGATGATTTTCAGTTTTAATTTTTAAGTTTTATTTTTCCTAACTACTAATGTGTTATGCAAGTTGAACCTTTCTTATCTTAGGTGTGTTTTAAAGTGTTGGTGGTATTATAGTTTCCTGGATTTCCTGTGGATACATCAAGTATGAAGTTTTAACATTCTAATCCACAAGAAGTTGATTTTTGCTCTTATACTAATGGAGGATCATACCGAGCAAATCTCAGGGGAGTTTTTCTTGTTCTAATTCTTTTATTTTCCAGTTTTTAACCTTTTATACAAACAACGAGGACGTTGTTTAACTTAAGTGGGGGGATAGGAGAATTAGAACACTTAACACTTACTTGTCCTACTTTTTCAAAAATTATGCTTAAAATGTGCTTAATATATCAAACTTAAAATTTTTTTTTAGCATGTTTTTGTTTAAGATCTAAGTTACATAACTGCACACATGACGTTATTTTCAAAAATTGTGATTTTTCAAAATTCACAAATCTATGAGTGTGCCGGTGACTTGTAAACTTTAGAACTTGGCTTGTATACTATTCGAGACCACCATAATGAGTATTATTTATATAATTGGAATGACTTGTCTAAATTGGTAAAATTCTAGGATTACAACCAAATAGCCTTATATGTTATGTGTTATTAACTAACTACACTGGTTAGTTAACCCCCGTATAAAACCTTTTGTTACTCTCATTTTTAGAGTAAGATACCCCTAGAAAAACCCTCAGAGCCATTCCTTTCGTTTCTTACACCTATGTTTAAAATGTTTCGTTACACCCTTACACCTTAGCCTACCCTGTAGATTAGAATCCGTGGTTGGTTAATTGCTATAGGCAGAGTGTGTTTCCTTACATTACCTGTGTTCGCGTGCGTAATTCATTATCTATGGTTAGGACGGGAAATTGCACAATGCAAATTGGAGTGAAAGTAAATATTGTATATTCTTGAGTTTATTTTTCGTGTGTTTACTACTTTCACTATTACCGTTATTTCTGAAAGTATGAAAAGTATGAAAAAATTATCCGGAAAGAAAGTTGTAGTGATGTGGTGAAATTTTACACATCTATGTTTATATTTCAAGTAAAAAAAAAAAAAAAAAAAAAAAAAAAAAAAAAAATCGAAAAAATGAGAAAAGAAAAAGAAAGAAAAAGAGTTGGATGTTTATTTTAAGCCAACGATGTAGAGTTATGTAAGTGGTCGATATCACCACTATTTGTTATACTATATTTATGGATTGAATGGGAATTGGCAGTTATGGGAATGCCGATTAAGGTTTATTCTTTGATTAAGATTTTGTTGAGTATAATTCGTGTCTACCAAAAGCGTGTGTTTCAAGTGTTAAAGCGTGAGTTATTCAATGATATGAGTCTTATTCATGGGATGGTTGGGATAGTGATTAACCACACTTAGGATTTTAATTTATTTGTTTTGTTTTGTTTATTTTTATTTTTACACCAATTTATATCCCAAATGTTATCCATACCCTGTATTGTTCTTTATCCAACCGAACCTTTGATTTATTGAGATTAGGGATTTGAGCAATCTTAAGTATCGTAGTCGTGGATTCGGCTATGTATTTATGATTTTGTCGCCCTTTTTGATATATTATTATTGGTGAAGTTTGGACCTATCTT
The DNA here is from genome assembly GCA_021014915.2 of Artemisia tridentata subsp. tridentata. Lineage (NCBI taxonomy): Eukaryota > Viridiplantae > Streptophyta > Magnoliopsida > Asterales > Asteraceae > Artemisia > Artemisia tridentata. The sequence goes on along the minus strand of CP139502.1, from coordinate 57,000,463 downwards.
TAGCCTATTCGAGTTAAGGATTTGAGCAATTGCAAGTATCGTGTTCGTGGATTCGATCATGTATTTGTGATTTTGTCGCCTTTTCTGGAATTTGAGATCGATAGTGTAAAAAAGAATAATTAACCCTTAAGCCTAAAAACCCTTTTTACCGCTTTAGACTTGTTATTCCTTAGCTTTAGTGGTGGAGATGTGTATACTTGCCAAGCTTATGATAGGATATTCGTCGCGACTGGACAGTTAAACGATTAGATTTGCTTTTATCGACTTATTTTATTTTACTTCTAATTCGTTAAGTGTTTAGTTGTGTGATTATGAAATAAACGAATACATGCTTAAATATAAAAATAAATCCTAATACATCTTTTAGGATACATTTTCATAAATGAAATTCTAAGGTTTACTTGGGGACAAGTAAAGTTCAAGTGGGGGGATATTTGATGAACTCAAATAAGTACATTTTATTACTATCATTTATCCTATTAATTTGACTTGTTTTACTATATTATGTATGAGGATTGATACTTAATTGTTTACTTTTGTAATTCTCAGGTAAAAACAAGCATTTGGTGAAACTTAGCGATTATGGACTAATAATGGAGCAAAACGTGCATAAAGTGGAAGTCTACTGACATGGACAAGATCAAGTCAATTCTGCTCCAGATGCGCCGCATCTTACTCTCGACATGCGCCGCATCTCTATCAAGATATCACCAGATACGATCCAAGATACAAGAGGACATGCGCCGCATCTATAAAGGCAGTTACGCCGCATCTTCTGGCGGTGTACGAATATTCCTGAATATTATAATCTTGGACCCCACGCGAAGTTAAGTACATACGCCGCATCTACTTAAGTAGATGCGCCGCATCTTCCCTCAGACAGAAACTATAAATACCCCGTAGACCTGACGTGAAAAAGAGTTCGAGTTCGAAACCCTAAAACCGAAGTTCGGACAGCAGAACAGGAGGACGAATTCAGTCAAGAGGCAGCACAAGACACACCCAAATCGAAGATACAAGAGCTGTAAGAAGGTGCTGCATGTATTTAATTCATTAAGTAGTTTTGTTTTATTGTGTTAGCAAACTTTAATTCATCAGGATTGGTGGCTTGTGTAATGTGACAACGAAAGATTGCACTCCCTTTAATACTTGCTTTCCCATCAATTAAAGTTTATATGTTGATGTCTTTGGTTACTACTTATTAGTGCATTGATAACCTCTGTGTTTATTAGTGGCTTGCGGGCATCCGACTGCGGGACAAGATGTGGCTCCCACGGTTGTTTCTAAATTGATCACTTAGGAATAACTTTTAGACATAAGTAATCATTAAGGGTTTACTCGCCGATGAGAATAGGACCAACGAGAAAGGGTTAATTACATACACTTCATATAAAGCTATCAATAAAACAAGTGACAATCTACTTAATCATAAGGACAGCCCTCTTATTGTCTCGAGTATCTATCTGTGTACGTGTGTGCTACTTGCTGATTCGTGCCTATTTGTTTATTTTATTATTTAATTTCAAACAAAACTGTGCCAGTCTCTCAGGCTGAAACCCCCTTGCGTTAGAATATTAAAATACTGATTAGAATAACTAGATAATACGTTCCACTCTTAGTGTTCGACACTCTACTTACCATTATCTTTATACTGACCGGGTACACTGCTCGTTAAGTGTGTGTGTTATTGATAAGTCGGCTAAATATAAATTTAAAACTTGAGTAGGCATTAAAACTGCTAAACCGCAACGACACATCACGCGCATCAGCGACCCTGTGCCAGAGAGCTCGGTATGCATCGCGAGCTGTCATGAAAGCCCTCTGTAAGTCTCCCATCATGTCATGCATATCCAACAGGTCGTGTCTCAATGACGTGGTCCTACCAGCTAATGTCCCCATGTCCTTCTCCACTTCCCCAAGTCTCATCGCCGATACGCCAGCTAATCAGTCCGCCATCTGGCTGATCCTACTCCCATGAGTGATAATCCGCTCCCAGATCCGACCTATCTCACCATAGTCGGCGGACTCGAAGGCGACCTCTGATGGTAAATCTGAGGCCAGTGAGAACTCAGGCTCTAGGGAGTGAGGTGGTGATGCCAGCTCGAATGACTGCGCCGATGAAGCAGGCTCCTGGAACTGCTCCCGCAAGTCAGGCTCTGGTGGGACAATCTCATTAGGGATAATCTGCTCCTCCTCCTGAGGTTCCTCCTCAGGGTCATAATCCTCATCCTCCTCCTCAAGGGATGGGTCTCTGAGTCAACGTCTCTGCGGTGCTGGTGAACCATGGGACGAGTGCGACGATGGTGTCGATGATCTGGGTCTTCGGTGTGATGATGATGCCGGTGGAGATGACAGAAGAGAGTGAGCCGAAAAGGTGCATAGGTGTAACACCCCTAATTTCGGGATACACAGCGGAATTTAAGTTGGGTATTACTTGACGGCACAACAATTATAATGATAGAAAACGATCTCCTGTTGAGTTGTTTTGAAAGATTTATCAATCGAATTTATAAATATCAGAGTTTACAATGTGAGGTCCTAGTAGTTCCAAAGTTTATTAAATAGTTTTTGAATGATAGTAAAATTTATAGCCTTTATGAGTATTCGTGCTCCTCCGCGCCATCCCTGCTCATTATGGACCTGAGATAAACATGCTAAAAGTGTCAACAAAAAGGTTGGTGAGTTCATAGATTTTGTTGAGAATAAGTTGAAAAGCCTTTAGAGAAAAGTTTCCACAGCAAAGGCATTGTAAATCCACTCAGTTGCAAATTCCGCCCATACAAAACTTGCAACCTGTGTGTTCACAATCCACTGCTAGAATATAGTATAAGTAAGACATGTATGCTTTAAAGAATGTTTCCACAGCAAAGGCATTGTAAATCAACTCAGTTGTAAATCCCGCCCATACAAAACTTGCAACCTATGTGTTTACAACCCACTGCTAAAGTATAATATGAGTAAGACATATGTGTATACGATATATGCATGCTTAATGTAACGAATAACCGCCAACTGAACCTCATGACAAGTATCAGTAAGTTTCACAAAAATGCTAGATTATATTCACCCAAGGCCAAGAATTGCTGACCAAGGGTGGGGTCGTATGCAATTAGTCATGTGGCTCCACTCCATCTCCGAAAACCTCATGTTGTGGGTATGCTGCTCACAAGGATAGTAACATCGTTGGCTCCACTCCATCTCCGGAAACCCAATGCATGTTTTATCACAAGGAGACTTTATGATGCTCACAAGGAAAGTAATATCATTGGCTCCACTTCATCTCCGGAAACCCAATGCGTGTGTTATCACAAGAAGACTTTATGTTGCTCACGAGGAGACTTTCAAGTTTAAGTATAACGCAATCAAGTATAACACAATAAAAATGTATAGCGTAGCATATGAGTAAAATTGTTTAGAGTATTTGTAGAAGTGAAAGCAAGTAGTTTAGCATGTATCTCCCCCAAAGAGTTTAAAGCAAGTATTAAAAGAGTAGGGGCTATGACTCACGGTAATTCATAAAAGTTTAGAGTACTTGTAAAAGTAAATAAAAATAGTTGAGCATATATCTCCCCCAAAAGTAATTCAAAACGTATAAAAGTAGGGGCTATGGAACTCACAGTAATATGTAAAAGTTTAGAGTACTTAAGAAAGTAAAAGCGAGTAGTTGAGCATGTATCTCCCCCAAAGTATTTATAAAATAATTACAAAAATGGGGCTAAGAACTCACCTCAGTGATGACTGATAGAGTAAGGTAATGTCAAATGCAGAATGGGAATGTCATCGACAGATGACCTGAATAATAGGGAAGTCTGAGATTTCGATAGCTTAAGCTTGACTTATCGTGAATAATGGTTTGGAATAGTGTCTAGTGACAAAATGGTTTTGTGGCAAAGGTGGCTTGCGTGCTTAAAATACTTAAAGTTCAAAAATAATATTATATACAATATTATCTTGTTTTTATGTACTTAGATTCAGTAAATATCGTCTCAAAAGCTAGTGGATGATAAGTTATGTTATATGTTTAAAAAGTTTCATTATAGTTATGACAGTTTGGATACTAATTTCAGGAAAGTTTCACTTTTAACCCTAACGGTGAAATATTTGCAAAACTAGTCCAAAGTTATATTTCTTTGCATTTTTGGTCCAAACTCTTCCAATATTACATATTATATCCAAAAGTATTTATAAAATCATTTTATGTCCTCAGAATCCAGATTTGACAGTTTATACTCTTAAGTTCCAAAAAGTTACATTTTTAGCCCAAGTTTCGTAAATTTTGCATAATTAGTTCAAAAATCACATTTTTCAAACTTTATCATTTTTAATTATAAAATATACTTCCAGTAGCTTATAGGAGCTTACATGACAGCTTATTACACAAAAAGAAGCTTAATTTGGCATATTGGGCCTTAAGGCCCAATTAGTGACTTTAAAGTTATAAAAACTGTTTTCAAATGCAACAAGCTTTCGAGTTCAAAAAGGTATCACAAGGGCTTATTAGTGCAGCTTGTTTCTTTAGTATGTGGGGAAATGGGTTGGGCCTATGAGCCCAATAGTAGCTCACGTTAAATAAGAAAACAAAGCCCAATCCTAAGCAACTTTTACACTTTGCCCAGTTTCTTAATAATAGTTTTCATGGTTCAAAGTGATAATATGATTATAAAACGTGTCTTAAAAGTGGTTTATAAATTGTTATAAGTTATTAATATTGAAACTACTTCAAACATAGCCGCCCAACGAATCAAAATGCCATAATGTTTTCGAAAAATAGATAACGAGCGTGAGGAATAAAGAAGCTAAGCTAACTAGGTACGTGCGTTTGGATAAAAGTATAAGAAGTGAAATAAAAGTTGAATATGGGAAAATGACTTACGACACCAATAAATGGTGGGCAGCAAGGGCATGAAATGGATCAGGTTTGATAAAAAGTTAACTGGACTTGATTCTCGACCCAACAACGAAACGAGATCAAGTATTTGCTTTCCTATACCACGACTCTAGCTCCCTCAACTCGGGCCATTCCTTCTCTCGTTCAAAGCAGGTTCACAAGACTTAGACAAATTTTGAAAATGAGATTTTATGTGTGTGCATGAATACGTGAAGTAGGGAGTATATATTTGTTTTCTTTTTCCACAAGTTGGGTAGTTATTCGAAGGGACAGGATATGGTTTTATCAGTGAATGGATAAGGGGAATAACATGGCATGTTGTCAAGTTGGTTGAGCAAGGATAGATCGATTACATGTTTCTTTACTAAAAGGTTGTTTTGGCTTTGTTGCGTCAAGAAGGACTAAAAATATATTGTATTATTGATAGATCGATCATGATAATGTTTTCAAAGGTTCAAATTGTCACATAAAATAAAAAGGCATTGTTTGTTTAGTTTTTGGTAAATTTGATATATGTCGACATAGCTTTAGCTTTGGTGTTTATTTTTCTATCAAACGATCGTGTGACGAAATAATTTTTACCATTCATGATTCTTTGTTGGAAGCATAATCGAGTTGTATAATTTGTTTTACATCTCGTGTTTCGAAATTTCAAATGGTTGAGCCAAAGTAAACGTGTGTTGATTGATATAAAGAAAAGTTATAAAGAGTTAATGGGCTTATATTGGGCTTAGAAATATTGTAAGGCCCAATAGAAATTTGTTAAGGATCCGTTTGGTTTAAAATTTGTATGTTAGGCCCATTAAAGTGAAATAATTATTATTGAGGCCCGTTAACGAATAAGGAATTTTTACGGGACGTTACAATAGGCGGTGACGAAGGTGGTCGTACTGACATACGTGCAGTACCACGATAGGCAAGTCTAGGAGTCTGGGCTCGGGCTAAGGCCTGGTGCAAAGTAAGCTGTCGGGAAGAACTAGGATGACTAGCCGATGATGATGATGATGATGATGGCTGAGAAGTGAAATGAGTCGGTGACACTGGAGGGACAGATGATGATGAAGCAGCGTCTAAGTGTCTGACGAACGCATAGGGATCGCCCTGAGTGAGGGTCATCCGGGGTTGGGCTGAATGGGACCGAGTCAAAAGGATGTCCTCACGAGCGTCGAATGCAAACGAAGGCATGGTCTGTGACAACGATATAGGGTAGGTATAAGTGTTCAAGATAACAAACCACATAGTGCAAAAGCCATATCAAAAACTCTTCCCAAAACTCATAATATCATTTACTTATTCCATACTAGTAATAATAAATAATATCGCATTACTCAAATCATGTAAACAAACAAATACTGCATAACCTATAACACATTCCTATAACAATCAAATCTCATGAGGCTTCGGCTTGGCAGGCAGGCATGTGTCGGTCTTGGGATCAATTTTTAAAGTTAGTTATAGTCTAGGTTCTTGATAAGTACCCAGTTCTCTATAACTTGAGCTCTGATACCAATCTGGAACACCCCCAAAATTTGGTACAGCGGAAGACTTATCAAAGCTTCGGGGTGCTACGAGGATTGGTACACAACACAAGCACAAAAAAACGAAATAGAATTATCCGTTTAAGTAAAACATTAAATCCAAAATTTTAATGTTACATTTATTCCAAGAAGTACGAAAGTAAGCCCAAAATAAAACAAAAGATAGGTCCCAATAGTTTATCAGAGTTGCCAATTGATCCTTCAACCATGCCCTTCTGCCAAGCCTCCAAACAGTAACATATCCAAAATATCAGCTCTAATTACCTGAGAAAATATGCTAAAAAGGTCAGCTAACGCCGGTGAGTTCATAGGTTTAAACAGTAAGTATAACAGTGGACCAAAATAAGTAATTTGCTACACTGTACTAAGATAGATATCAATCACAAATTCCACATATAACAACAATCACAAACAATCCAGCATCAATATGATAGGTCACAATAGCCCTCTCCTATATTGACAGTCACAGTAGGGCCCTAAGTATATCTGACCTTAGCCAGGCACCACGTTATAGCAAAACATAACTAGTTTGTTTGCTACCCTGGTCTAAGACAAATATCATTCGCATATATCTAAACTTAGCCAGTCAACAAGTTATAGCAAATCAAAAAGTAACACTAGGTCCAGCAAAATAGTTTTGCATGTTTTCCCACCCCAAAGTTTCAGTAAACAGTTATAAGTAAAAGTGGGGCTATGAAACTCACCTCAATCAAGTCAAACGATCCACAAATCAACAGAAGAAAAGTACTACGGCAGCTAGAATGTCACAGCACTACGGACTCGACACGACCTATTAATATAAGACTTGTCTTAATACGATATCCTCAAAGTAAACTAAATCTACAAAATCCCTAAAAGTTTACTGTTTAAACTTGTCAAAATGATTTAGTTTTTATCCCTTTTATATAGGTTTGGTATGATCATTCGCATAACGGTAGAAGGACACGACTCTAGAGTACTCACGCCAAAAGAACAATGAAACTAACGGAGACGACAACAAAGACGAGACAAAGTCAAGAAAAAGCGACACGGTCAAACTAAATAGTCACACGATGTGAACAGGCTAAGTTAGATGAATAGATTGGTAGTCGTTGATATTACCCCAAATATTTGCTATAAGGCATGCTTATAACATTTCCGACTACCAATTATTCCCTAAGTCAACTCAACGGTCAAAGTCTAAGTGATTAAGCTAAAAGCTTAATAAGGTAATCGGACGAATTATTGGATCCTTATCGAATTCGTCAACCCGATAAGTCCAATAATTCCTTCGTCTCACTTATTAATCCAAGCCAACCTACACATTACAAATAAATGGTAAGCCATAAGGATGGGGTATCCGCTAATAAATTCCTCCAACGCGTTTACCGGGCTCTTATTGAATTCGTCAACTCAATAAGTCCGTTAATCACGTCGGGCGGGTATATTATCGTTATCCAATCCGTAACTTGAATGATAATCCCATAATAAATTCCGAAATTAATCTAAGTGGTATTCCTCGATAGGCGAGCCCTCGGAACGCTTAATAACTCATACGTATCCCCATTTTTATTTCATTTATTATTTTCGTTTTTAAACTTCGATATTAAATAACAAAATAATTTGTTATTAACAAATACTTTGTTAAGTAATATTTATATTTCAAGTTTTTGTTATTTATTATATCACTTTTTTTTTGTCATATCTATTTTCTAAACCGAATACATATCGAGTCATTTCACGTTCCGAGTCACAATTCGAGTTTTAATATATACTCGAGTCAATAAGTCAATCTCAATAGTCACGAGTCCAAATATAAGTCTAATATGCATTTTCGGCTTGTCGAGGCCACGCCGAGACTACGGAGTCTCGGTGGCACTCGACTTTGCTCAAAACAACACAAGTATAGTTCTCAAGTCCAAGAAATAACCACAAGACCATAACCAACAATCGGACACAATTTTCACGGCTCGACCGAGACTAAACCTACTCGGATCGACGCTATACTCACGACCACAACAACACCACGACTAAAACTCACCATGCCGAGACCATGGGAGGTCTCGGCTTCGAACCCCTGCTCGATAGCAACAACCAAACGGACCACAAGGGGTCACGGCTCAAAACCCAAAGCTAATCTAACTCGATCTAAACTCAAAACAAATTTCAAGACCCAAATTCATCTAAACCCTAAATGGGTTTTCAGCCCAAACGATTCCAAACAAGAACAAAGAAGAAATATAAATCAACAACCATAATAAGCTTAAAAATAAGCTCGAAAAGCTCTCATAAGCTTCGACCAATACCACGGCCGTGAGCTTAAGCTCACGGTATCAACTCTCGACACACAATCGAAACCAAAATGATGATACCACAAGTTTTATTCATGTTTTTATTAAAAAAAATCATTTCTACCCATTTTGAGCCCACATCAATTCACCACGAGGGGTGTTTCAGTGTGTTAGTCTGATTTTCTTGTTCTATCTATACCTACCTTCGATGAACAAGACGAAAAAACCAAAGAAAATGAGAAATGGTGGCGCGTGAACACGCGTGTTGTTCACGAAAGGGATATACGGGGTTGAGTGGTGGTTTTTGATGGTGGAAACGGAGGGATAAGGGTGGTGGTGGCAGCGTACTAAGGTGGCCGAAGGTGGTGGTGTTGGTGAGAGGCGCGGCTAGGTGTGGAGGGGAAGGGTGAAAACCCTAAATGAGTTGTAACGAGTGGGGTTGCCCGCGCGTTGCTGCGGGGCGGCCGTGTTTGTGTTTGTTAGTAAGCAATTATGTTGTTTTTTCATATAGTTTTATTTTTGAAGTATTATTGGTATAAATTGGTTTGTTAATTGTTGGAAGGTTTATGAATGTCACCAACCAAACCACCCCCCCCCCTTTTTACCCCTTTTTAATATCATATAAAGGCATATCCTAAAACATACGGGTCACGGCAGGCTTTGCACTTTTAGTTCTCTGTTAAGCATAGAAATGTATTATTGGTATAAAGGCATATCCTAAAACATACCGCTATGAAAGGAGCATGTCTTAGAATGACCAAATATACTGACAAATGTGTACTTCCAAGTGTAATGTCATCAAGCCATGATTTCGAAGATATACATTTACTGTAAAAAAATGTATGAAGTAGTTGCTTCAAATTTTAGTGACATCAATATTAATGAGGTAAAACCATTAAAAAGTCAATTTGTGATTCAGTCGTTCGTCTGCTGCCGTCTTGCGCTTCTCAACAGCCTTTTGTTGCTCCTTCGCAAAATTGCATAATAATAAAGAATAATCTTCGTAGTCACATTTTATAAGTAATATAAACTCTAGCCGTGTAAAATTTATCGCCCGTGAAAATTTGTATAGAATCAAGTCCAAAATACCACTCTTTTTGCCAACTAATATGCTAAAGTTAACAGAATGTATTAAAATACATTGAATACTAAAATCAATTAAGCATGTATTTATATTCGTGTTTTAAGTCTATAACATTACTTTTTAATTTAAGCACTATGAAAAACATTGTTTTGTGCTAATAACTCCTACTGTTTTATATTTGATTGACTGTGGTTTATCTCTTCACTTGCTATGCTCTTATAAATTTACACCGTTAATTAATTTCTTACAAAACAATAACAAACAAAAAAGCTCACCTGTAGTTTACTATTATGCAACAAACTTGTGATATTATAAACATAACTCACTCCAACATTGCTAAACTCACGGACTATCAAACAATTTTGCATACTAAACAAATATATACAAAGAGACATGTAATTCATACAACTTAAATTTTTACAGATCCCACTTCATAACCAAACTAATTGCTAAAAGTACAATAAATTCACATCATGAACAACAAACTATCTGGTCTTCACATGTTACACCTCAGTGATGCCAGCCAAGTAAGCACTTAAAGAAAGCATTTCATCCATCTGCAGATGAACAATCATGGTGACTGAGTCAGATTTCCGAAAGCAAGTATATATTCAAATAAATTATCATCCAAAAAAGTGCACATTGGCATCAGTTTGCAGACGAAAGGAAATTGATTACCTAAGGTAAATTAAAACTACCTATTCAAAGAAATTATCATCCCAAAAAGTGCACATTGGCATCAGTTTGCAGACAAACGAAAATTGATTACGTAAGGTAAATTGATTACCTGTATTATGCTGTAGAATATCTGACCTTCTCTTCGTACCATTTGAGCACTGATTTCCATTCCTTGACCAGTTGAAGCTGGTAACAATACTGGTATTGGAGACCTGCCAAAAAAAAAAAAAGTCGATGAGCTCTAACTTTTTTTGTTATTGTATTTTGTAGCCAAAAGTTCGTGTATCTTTCCAATTAGACATTTTAGATTAGTATAGGTGACGATAACTACATTTTGTCTTTGTGGTTGCATTTGATAGTTGCTGTGTTTCAAGATTAGGAACCCAACTCGGTTGATACTTGGGGTCATCCCAGAATACATTGTGGCCTTCGTGAACTCAAGTAAGGCATCTGTTGCTTCCACCTCCAACACTTGTATATATTTATACACAAAGTTTTGCTATTGCTAATAAATGAGTAATTATTATGAGCTCCTACACCCATTAAGAACAGAATGATTTACATTCCTGAAACTGCAAGAACACTTCGTATTACCCTGCTCGATGCATTACATTCCGCCAATAAATGAGGCCTTGTAACCTGTTGATTGTAACTGCTACTATGATTTGTATTTGTTAAAATGACTCTCCAAACTTGCAAGGGTTGTTTCTGTAATAACAGAAACTTATCTAACACTAACTCTTTATGTTTGTTCTTGGTTTGTGAAGTTTGTATTATGCAGGGACTGGAGTTGCCATCTTCCTTTCTTGGGTCAATAACCTACCCACTTGCCAGTTGCAGTGTATTTCCTTTTACCCATCTTGTGTTGTCTTCAAGAGAGAATATTCATGCTACTTTGTGCAACGGTAACATCTTCCCTTAGTATTTAATCTGGTTCATTAGCACCGGGTTTAACATGGAAGTTGATTAACCTGAGTATATTGCTACTCAGTAGTTAAACATGGAGTATCACTCCATCTTGTTAAATTGAACCTTTCAAGTTAATCGATGCCTCCTCTTAAAAGAGAAGGCTAGTGTTCTTGACTGGTTCATTGTTAAACTATTAATCTTGTGACTGATCATGATGATTCAGTCACATCTTATATTCAAGGTGTAATCATTAGACTTTTCTAGTCTAGTTGTATTACTTGTTGTTAACATCCTGGTTTCTCAGGCTTTCTTGTTCTTAAACTGATTGACTCTATTAGAGTTCAATCTTGAGTGTGAGTGACTTGTAGTGAGGATTGATTAGAGCCCTTCTGAAGGGGTTTAATCCTTGTCTTTGTAATTGTTTGGTAAGCACCCAGTTGGGGACTTATCTTCTATAGCAGGTTAGGTTATACTTTTTATCTTGTATTGTAACTGTTATCAATAAATTGAATCAAGGGGAGGTTGGTTGGATTCATACCCAAGTGTTGTTAACCATTTTACATGGTATCAGAGATATGGCTCTATCGATCTGGTGTTTTCAAGTTCTTGGGTTTCAACCAATTTTTGGGGATTCTTGAAATTGGTGACTGTTCTGGTTGTATTATTGTTAATTCATCGTTTCTGATGGGTTAATTGCTGGTTGGATTAAAGCTCTAGTGAATTAGGTTATTGATCGATGAACCCTAATTTTCTGAATTGGGGGTTTTTCCAATTGGAGGTTTAATTGGTTAATTGAGGCTGTTTGATTAACAGCCATCGTTGGTTTAGTCTGCTTGGGCTAAATCTTGTGGTTAATTACTGGTCGATTGGGTGTTGCTGGTCGATTGTGGTTGAAGTTGCCGTTTGGTATTGTTAATTTAATCAGAACCCTAGCCGCCGGTGCTGCAGTTGTTTCAGACTGTTCGAAGACTTGGTGGTCTATTTCTGTTCGGAGTTCGTCCTTTCTGGCGAACTATGGATTAGGGCAAATACTTCTGGTCCGTGTTCTGGATTGAGTGTTGCTGTTTTTTAGCCTATTCGAAACCCTAAGTGAAGGTTTCGTGTTAGGCTGGTCTGGATTCTGCTTAAGGGTCCTTGGAGTTGTTATGGTGGATTTTCTATCCTTCGTCTTCCGCTGCTGCTAAATCACTGTAAGTTATCTTTCCTACCTGATTTTGGTAGAATCAGGACTTTATTGTGTGATTTGTTGTTTTTTGTTCTTCATCTATTGCTATGCTTTAATGCCTGATATATGTTGCTTTTCTAGCCTTTACTATAGCTATGTAGAGATGTGGTTGACTATACCCAAGAGGGTGGTTGTTTTTTATTTGGGTTTGTAGGTGCTTATTGTTAGTGTTGTTTAAATGATTATCTGTTTACATGCTTATTGCTTATTTTTAAGCTTGTTTTTCAGCTTTTCATTCTTGTTTATGCCTTCTAGTTGATTATATTAGGCTGTAGTTTGTTTGTTTGAAGTTTGATCCTATTTTCCAAAAATACAAAAATATATGTTTATTGCTTCTGTCTAGCCAAAACAGCCCCAAATAGGGGTGTTTGTGTGCTGGTTTTCTGCACCAGTTAGGTACGTTTGGTTTTGTGTATAACAGCCCCATAAGGGTGTTTTTTTGTTGCTTTCTGTCCAGCCAAAACTGCCCCAAAAAGGGTGCGTTGCATTAGTGGTCCTTTGCTTATACTTATAGCCTTGTGGCTGTCATGTTTTGGCTTTCTTGGTTGTTAATTATATGATCTTTGGTTGTGATCATTGTTGTGTTTTTTTTGTGCTCGGTAAACCCACATAGGGTGCGCTTGGTTTGGTTGTTTGTTGGTGCTGATATTTATTCAGCATATTTGTGGACATGGTTCGTGGTACTATGGGTCTTGGGGATTGATGACCCCTTGCCCACGTTGTTTACTGTGTCGTCTTGGCATGGCTTTGGTTATGATTCAGTTGCTTGTTGCTTCCTCATTTAAAATGGGTGGGCTCATTAACTGTTTCGGATTTAAAGTTGTGTTCAGTTGTTATAGTGATGTTGGTTCTTCACTATCACTATAAACACATTGTTTATGTTACAAGTTTATAGTGATGTTGGTGTTCTGGCCTGGTCGTTTCAGACCTGGTTGTTTCTGGCTATCATGGTGGCTGTATTTTGTCAGTCCTATGGTATGTTAAAAGCTCACCAAGTGACTTCTAAAGAAGCTCATTTGGAATGTTGTTGGGTTCTCTCTTGAAGAACCTGATCTTGAATCAGTTACTGATTCTTTCAGGTGGTTTATACCTGGTGATGTTTTTTTTAGTCCTTAGTTATATCTAAGGTTGAATTGTTGATAGTAGCAACAGTTGTGTTGTGTGCTACTGATTGATTGGTTGAATGAGAACATGGATTCTAAGTTGTTGACATGAAAGTCAATTATTCTCTGAGAACATAACTTCTCAGTTGTTAAACATGGAGAAAACCTCCATCTTGTTAAACCAACCCATTTGTTTAAAAGTTGGGTTGAGTATTGTCCAGTTCATTGTTGGACTGTTCATTGTTTGACTGATCCTTGAGGATTCAGTCCTTATACCAAGTTGGTATTATTAACCTACAAGATGATCGATGCCTAACTCTAAAAGAGTTGGCCTTGTTCTCTTGATGGTTCTCCCAAGTCTGGTCATATTGATCAGCTTAGCTTGGTGTTATTTCTCCCAAGTCTGGTCATATTGATCAGCTTAGCTTGGTGCTATTACTCCCAAGTCTAATCATATTAATCAGCTTAGCTTGGTGTATTATTGTTAACACCTGATTGAACAGGCATTGTGTTAATCTGATTGACTCCAAGTTGGAGATCAATGCTTTTATCTTAATTTGATTGACTCAAGTTGGAGTTCAATCTTATGCAGACTATTGTGTGAGCTGCTTTTTATCACCACTCTCAATATTGAAGGTGGCTAGTCTTCTGTCTATGGAAGGACCATTTGACGTTTCAGTCGTGTTGTATCATTGTTGAACTGATCCTTGTGGAATCAGTCTTGTTGGCTGTTGTTCTACTTATCAAAAGCAGTTTTCTACTGCTGTTGTTGTTAAGCAGTTTTCTACTGCTACTGTTGTTGTTGTTGGCTGTTGTTCTTGCTGGTATGTCTGATCAGCTGGGTATGTTGAAAATGTTTGGTGTGCAAGTTTGAGGGAGGGTGTTAAAATGACTCTCCAAACTTGCAAGGGCTGTTTCTGTAATAATAGAAACTTATCTAACACTAACTCTTTATGTTTGTTCTTGGTTTGTGAAGTTTGTATTATGCAGGGACTGGAGTTGCCATCTTCCTTTCTTGGGTCAATAACCTACCCACTTGCCAGTTGCAGTGTATTTCCTTTCACCCATCTTGTGTTGTCTTCAAGAGAGAATAGGCATGCTACTTTGTGCAACGGTAACATCTTCCCTTAGTATTTAATCTGGTTCATTAGCACCGGGTTTAACATGGAAGTTGATTAACCTGAGTATATTGCTACTCAGTAGTTAAACATGGAGTATCACTCCATCTTGTTAAATTGAACCTTTCAAGTTAATCGACGCCTCCCTCTTAAAAGAAAAGGCTAGTGTTCTTGACTGGTTCATTGTTAAACTATTAATCTTGTGACTGATCATGATGATTCAGTCACATCTTATGTTCAAGGTGTAATCATTAGACTTTTCTAGTCTAGTTGTATTACTTGTTGTTAACTTCCTGGTTTCTCAGGCTTTATTGTTCTTAATCTGATTGACTCTATTAGAGTTCAATCTTGAGTGTGAGTGACTTGTAGTGAGGATTGATTAGAGCCCTTCTGAAGGGGTTTAATCCTTGTCTTTGTAATTGTTTGGTAAGCACCCAGTTGGGGACTTATCTTCTATAGCAGGTTAGGTTATACTTTTCATCTTGTAATGTAACTGTTATCAATAAATTGAATCAAGGGGAGGTTGGTTGGATTCATACCCTAGTGTATTTCACCATTTTTACAGTATTCCAGAAACCGCAAAAACACTTGCTATGCATTCTTTGGAGTTATAATAGATTTTGTTATTTGTACTTTTTGGTAAATAAATATAGTTGAGGTGGCAAGTTTTTTTGCTTTCATCGCTCAAATAAAGCCCAACTTTGTCTAATTTGTTAATTTGCCACCTTATATGCAGGCATTGCAGTTTTAACTTGGTTACTTATATTTTTCTTTGCATTTTCTTTTTGCAGTTTGTAGAAGTGGTGCTATCAAAATTTGCAGTTGTAAGGTTAACGTAAACTTTCGGTCAATCATTTACCAAACAAAATATGAAACAAAAGGACCATGGTGGAATAATGGAGCATGGAAGGGTCATAAATTTCCAGTCAATATACTTTGTATAAAATTATTCACAGGTTTTACATTGAGTTGAAAAGCAAAGAATAAACTTGAATTAAATTGGGGTTTTACATAGTTAAGTTTTCTAGTTTATAAGTCACTTTTTTTTCCTCCCATTTGCATATGTAAGTTTATAAGCTCTTTTTCTACGTTTCTATTATAAGCTATTCTGATAGTTTTTGAGCTTACTTACTATGAATATAAGCTTAAACCAAAAGTCGATTACAAAACACCCATTAGTACTTATGAGAAAATCATAACACCGTAATATAATAGTAAAGAACTTATGATTTATCATTGGATAATGATATATTCTGGATAACAAGTAAAGTTAAAACCAAGGTCCAAGTTAAAACCATAGTAATAGTTTTTGTGTCTTTAGTTACAAGTTAAAACCAAGGCATCATAGTAATAGTTTTTGTGTCTGTAATTACAAGTTAAAACCAAGGTCCAAGTTAAAACCATAGTATAGTAACGAACTTATGATTTAATATAGTATCGTAAGGTATCATAGTAATAGTTTTTGTGTCTTTAGTTACAAGTTAAAACCAAGGTCCAAGGTTTCCTTGACTTGAGGTTTTCAAACTCTACTACTACATATAACAACACATCACTCTTGTTTCTCATCCATCTCATGGCATGATTTATATGTTCCACAAAGTTCTTGCTACTACGTTTAGTTATATCAGCCATCCCAATAGCCATAATCATACACTCGAATCTGTTAGTTTTGTGGACATAAAATAATAGTTGTGTGTTAGGATCGAACTCAAGATCACGGGATTGCACACTTTACGTATGAAGAGTAAATGAATAATAATTATTTATAACTGTTATGTATAATTATTAATAAACACAAAACATGTAACGACCGTTAGTATTTAACGGAATAATGACTGACGACCGTTAGACGAATATAAGGAAAGAATTATGTATAGATAATTGGTAAGTCAAGAAGCTTCCGGATCCCCTTTTAGGGATTAAATGCCGATCGGTGGGGGAGGGTAAAACCCAACCCAAATCCAACTTGAGCTCCAAGTTATCTATACCTATATATACAAAATCAAGGGTCATTGTTTTCCAGCTTTTGTGCACACACAATACCTTGAAGTTTTTCTCTCCTTTTCTTTGTTCCAAAATCCGATCGAACACACCTAATACTTTAGGGTTTCGATTTTTTGATCAAAGTGTTTTGTGTTTATTCAATTACTTGCATAATCTTTTACTTGGTATTAGTACGTGTGTACAAGAACGTCATATGACCACACTATTGGTTATATCTTGGATTGAATAACAAAACGGTAAGGGGTTATTCTTTAATCCACTCATAAAACCTATTTAGGGTTCTTGATCCAATTGAAGAATAATCAAAGATTGATTCTTGTTCTTGCTAGAATCAAAAGGTACGCATTCTTTATGTTTGGTTAATTAATTTATGCATTATATGATCCTATACGCTTCCGCACTTGCTTTGATGTTTTATGTGTTTTATTTATATGTATGACATGTTATATAATTCCAACAGTGGCATCACGAGCCTTGGATAATGTGTAATTAATTACCAAAACGCATAAAAATCGAATCTTGGATTGTGTTACATGATTGTTAGTCGATTTTAGGGTTTAGAAAATCCAAACCCTAATTTTTTTGTTGGGTCGATTTACCCTTAATTAAATTTAGGGTTTTGGTTTTTGATTTTAATTTGATTAGAAACCCTAAGTTAACATGTTTATGTGTTTTTGAATGCGATCTTGTGACTAATTGCAATAATTGTTATGTGTGAATCCATGAAAACGTGCATGTTTTGCATGGATTAGTGTCTTTATTTAATTGTTAAGATATACACATGTAATTTAATTGATAGATGTCGAATTGGGGAAGACTCCAATATATTAAGTAATCAATTATGTGTTATGTGGTATATATTGAATTTTGGTTTACGCAATCGATTCGTCGATGCATGTGGATCTACTTCCTTTGAAGAGAAAACCCTAATTTAATATATACATGATAAACCTAGAATTGATTTTTAATAGGATTATCGAATTAAGTTTGCATGTGGCTACATGTTTTAATACATATTAATGGTTATGTTATGTATGTGTATTTAGTTGCGTTATTTTTTATTTGAATTACTTGTTTTTTGTTTATTATGTTAGACATGTTTGAAACAAAATGGTAATTTTAAGAAGGACTAAATAATGGCGAAATTTGTTTTGGTTTTAAGAGTCAAAATTTCAAGGTTTAATTGAATGATGTTTTTGTACCAATAGTAAGAACGGCTCACCCAATTGTGACAAACTATAAGAGAGGTTTAAGGATGGTTTGACATTAAATTGACAAACCGAAAGAAGCGCGTTTTTAAATGCATTCGTGCATACGTTTGCTTCTCCGCCACTTTGTGCGTCAAATTGGAGCTACCAAGTATTACTATTCTATGTACAATATCATCTTAAGGGTGAATTGACCTCAATTCCACGTGTCACTTTTGTGATAATTATCCGAATAACTTGAGTCTTTTGACTCATGCAGTAGTAGGATATAGTGGATGATAATTGTAGGTAATTCTTTGATTGGTGAACCCAATACCTCAATCAAAACTTTGTTAATTTGATCTTAGTGAATTGGTATATAAAATTGTTTTGTAAAAACCAATGTTATGAAGTTGTATGCATGCTTCTTCATACATTATTTTGATTACACACATCAAAATTTGTACCCTTATAAAATTAAGTCAAATGCCATCTAATTAAAGAACACTTGAAGTTGTAATTTACGTCATGTGAGAGCTTGGCTAGATTGCAATGGAAAGGTAAACTTCATGCTTTCATTACTAGCAGATCAACTGATGTAATGGAACTATGGGTTTGCAGTTTTTAAATTAGACGACTTAAATTGAGTAGGAAGTGAGAGCTTGGACTCAAGGCATTAGATGGGGATGAAACATGCTTACATTGCAAAAAGTTTTGTCAATGTAAATCCCATAATGATCTAGGAATTGGAAATTGTTTGCCAATTATTGTTCGACAATTACCTTGTTGAATACTTTCATTACTAGCAGATCAACTGATGTAATGGAACTATGTCAATTTGGGTCCTAGCTTTAAGAAAATACTATGGTTTATATGAATATTTACCAAACGGGTATTTTATTTTCTTAAAGATTTAATTATCGAAAATACTAAAATTGAATTTTGTTAATTCGTTTAAATGTATTAATGCAACGTTAAACCGTAAACGTAGTTTGTGATTTGGTAAATTGTTCTAGTTCTGTTTTCAAACAAATGTTTGATTAAGAAAAATTTACTTAAAAAACAAACAAAGTCTCCTTTCCATGAATGAAGAGTGAGATTTAATCCTAGTCCTTTTCATGAATGAAGAAGGAATAATAGGAATATTAGATATATCTAAATTCTAATATAACTCATAGCAAACTTTAATAGTTAAGAGAATTGCACATTTTCTATAAAGATTTCATTACCCTATTTTGGTGATTGAATTCTTTTATAACAAATATGACATTTGGTTAACTAGAACTTTATGAATTATTAGAAGTTAGACTAATTACGGCAAAATGGTAAAAGACAAACTATTTTATTTATCTAGTTGTTTTGTTTTGACCATTTATAGGTGCTGCATACCATTGTGGGGATGTTAGACTTTTTAAGGAAGAAATTGCATGCCCAATTTTTCAAGTTAATTGCATTAATGGATTGTCCATCATCTACGTAGTAGAATACATCATTTTAGTACCTAAGTAATTGTTACGTATAGGTTTTCTCAAAGATGTAGGAAAGTAAATAAGCACACTATTTTCTTTCACTGGTTAATGAAACACTTACAATGTTGTCAAATCCAGTGGGAGCATTGTGTTCTTATTACTGAATAAGGAATCATTGTAATGATCTCTAATTCAGTGGGAGCTACAAGCTTTGTCATCTTGGTAGTAACTCAGATTATCTCTAGAATGTCTTAAGATAATTACTTTCCAATAGTAGACACTTGTGTTTTAAGGACAGTCATGTACGTTTCCTTACTAGACATTGTAGTACTACATCTACTTGTTTTGCAAATATCTATGACACAACCATATTAACAAACGTATGTCGTGTTGTTTATCTGCTACATGATGTTGTTCCATGCACAAGTGGGAGAAATCTTTAATTGTGTGCAAGAAACAACACATAGAGATATGAGCTAAAGGATTCTCTTGACTACAAGGTAAGAGAATAACGTTCTAATATGGATTATACACATCTAATTCAAGAAATACTTGGTGTTGCAATTTATGTTATGTGAGAGCTTAGCTAGATTGCAACAACAAGGTAAATTTCATACTTTTATTACTAGCAGATCAATTGATGAAATGGAAGTATGAAATTTGCAGTTTCTAAATTAGACACCTATTAGAACATGTGTCAATATGATATCAAGACTACTTCAATTTGAATATTTATGAATTCTTGAAATGACATGAATGAATGAAGTAATCTAATGCCACTTCAATCTGAATATTTATGTGTTCTTGGAATGACATAAATAAGTGAAGAAATAATGTAGTCTTACATTATTGTGAAGTAATAAATTAACTTGAAATTACAAATGAAACCAATAGATGGTGTTCATAATAACTTTAGTTAAACATGTTTATGTTTTATTGTAAAAGTCACAAACATGAAGTCTTTTAACTGTTACAAGACTTATTATAAAGTAAGACGTTAACTTGTTATGTTTTTAATTAAGACATATACAAGAAGTCATTGAGTTGATCAATGATTTATAACGTATAGTGGGATTATAACAGTTTATGTTTTTCTTGTTGAGACATGGACATGAAGTGACTTAGTAAAAAGTACTTGTGTTATAAAGCATGCAATTGGCTTGGAAATTCTATTATACCATTAAGTTGACTTAGTTGGTAAATAGATAAGTCGATAGAAATATATTTATCTTACATATTGTTAGATTGTCTTACAATATTAATTCTAATGAAAAACCACATGATTATGGTATGTTCAGTTAGGAAAATCAAACTCTTGTTATATTGTTTGATTCAAGATAACTATATTTACTTTTCTTCCAATAGTTATCAAGGTTAGAATACTGAGTATGGCTTGGACATACTTAATAAGACTCCAACTTAGAAGATTAATAAGACACCATTTTGTTATGGAATGTGATGAATCACATTAAGTCTTAAAATGAAGTTCTGAATTTGTTAAACTGCTTATGAGTAGGTTATTAACAAACTTTGAGTCAGGAACTGTCATTGTGTTTTGTAATGTCCCAAAATAGAACATTGTATTGTTGCTCTATTTGCTAAGTATTTATAGATAGTCTTTAAATTACTATAAGCAAGTGGGAGTTTTGATCTTGAAAAGATAAAATTACAAGATACATAATCTTCTGAAATACACTAGTAAATATCATTATGAGACTAGACATGTAAATGTTAAACCTCAAGATAATGGAATTCTCATTCATAGATCTGCAAGAATATCTCAGATATTTGATTAATATGCTAAGGGTTATGAGTTACAGGATTATGGTAAATCTGATAATCATTATGATACATTACCAAATATTGAATTGGGTAAAGTACTCATGCTATGAATGTTAAAGATGCTGTCCAAAAGATAATCAATTTTTGGAAACTTGGTTTATCTTAATAGTTAGACTAGAAAATGAAGATGAGTTTCTTCAAAGATAATGGTAAACTTTGTGGTTTAAAATCTTTGTGTAGAAATCATATGGACAAATTGTGTACATATATATTTAATGCATGTCTTATGACAAGATTATTAATTACACTTAAGCAATTAACTGTGATTGAATATTCTTTTCTAGACACATTAAATATACAAAGATGATAATTGTCATACCTATTTTCATTAATATGAAATATGACAATGGAATATCAAAACTCTTTCTTGAGTGATTACTTGAGCGAGGACGGTAAGTAATCAAAAGGAGTTTTTGAATTCAAATAAATCTTTAGAAGTGTACAAAGTGCAATAATCCATGAATGGATAAATGCATGCATCTAGGAGATTATTATTATGTTTAATTATTAAATCCAAGTTTTGATTTATAATTGAAATAAGATAATTTCTAAGTATTCCTGAAAGCTAGTGGGAGTATTATGATTATTTTATTAAATCATATATGTTGTATAACATATAGGAAAGTAAAATTTCATTCAAATTAAATGTTGAGTTTAATTTAGCTTTGAATGAAACTTCACTTGAAAGATTTAGAAAATAAGACATACAACCTTGAAATAAATGTTTATTATTAATAAACATATGCGGTAAATGAATCTAATAGAACATGATATATCATTTAGAAAGTCTGAATGGATATGTAAAACATGAATGAAATCTAAGTCTGACTTAAGGATTTTTCATGTACATCATGTTATTGTTGTATCATGCTTGAATGCAAGATGATTTGACAACATTGATATCTAATTGAAAGTTATTAGATAACTTGTGTAATGAATATTCTAAAGGAATATGTTTGGTTATAGAATTACATCCTCAGCCTGGAACAGCTTCCAATTCTATAGATGAACAATATATCAATTGTTGTGCAGATTGTCATGGCCAACAAACTTGAAAGTTTGGAAGGCATCAAACATTACACAATAGATATTAAGGTTTACGGGAATTTTAAAGAGCATATTTGATATGTGTCTAAATACACATATATTTTACATTATTTAAACCCACAAAAATAGCCAAAAACACTTTGAAAAGTCAAATAATACAGAAAATATCTTAAAATGTGTTTTTATGTGATTCAGAAACAAAAAGATTGAAAACAAGTGAAAAACGAACAAAGTTTGCATAATTGTCATTTTCAGTCCCTGAAGTTTCACAAATTGGCAGAACTAGTCCCTGGTTATTCAAAACATGTTAAATATCATCAAAGGTCCTTGGGGATTCATAAGTTGTCAAGATTAGTCCTTTAAGGTTCAAGTTTTCAAAATTACAACTTTGGTCCCCCAAGTTTGAAAAATGTCAAAAATAGTCCTTGGATTTTAAAAATTGGAAAATTATCAAATGTAACCCTTGTACTATTCACACTTGACAAGATTGGTCCTTTTGATAATTTTGGAAACTTACAACTCAACCCTTCATAAAATCAGTAATTACAAATTTGGTCCTTGTGTTTAACTAAAACCAAATCCGGATCAAACTTATACCCTTTATTAATAATAACCCAACCCAGTACATACCCCAGCCCAACTTCAATACCCAAGCCCAAATCATAAACCAACCCGACCCACTCACCTTTTTATTTAAACCCAGAGTTTGACCGAAGTCAAACTCTTATCCCTTCTTCTTTAAACCGCCAAAGCCAGTCACCATACCACCTCACCCCCCACCTCATCACCAGCTGGTCTCACCACCTCATCCCCCCTCCCATACACGCTACCTAACACTCCAAATGCATTTAATGCATCTTCCCCACTCCCACTAACTAAAACAGACAAATTAGCCATGTGTCCTGTTTTCCCGCCAAAAGTGGAAATGGACGTTTGAGATCAATTGGAGTTAATTCAAGGGTGCTGATGGATTCAAGGATGTCGATGAGTGTTATCCCACTTTAATTTTGTATAAATAGAATGCAATGTAGCTCAAATAGAGCAAGTAGGTACAAGTAGCATAATTCGTATTTTTATTTCCAGTAGCTTTAATTTGTAATATCAAGTTTCATCAATCAATACAAAGTAAAATTAGTGTGTTTGTTGTTGTTCTTTGATTATTTGTCAGTAGTTAATGTTAAATTCCAAATTTCTGATTTTCATATGAACTGAGAATTAGAACTTTGATAAGTAGTAATTAGAACAGCTTCTCAGTTGTTTCTATAAGCTTACATAAGCTTTCCATAGCTTTTTGATAAGTTTACATTAGATTAAATCAGTTCTATTCAAGATTTGAAGAAAAGTCAACAAAAGTCAACTGAAGGGGTAATAAGCTATTCTTGGAGTATTATAAGCTATACTGGATGGCTTTTTGGTTTTCTAGCTTGTGTGAACAAGCTAGGTGTTAGTTCTGGTCCTAGTTCTATCAGTTCCATATCTCCTCAGTTGTAAGCTTTTTCTCATTTTTTGCATTATTCCCATATCACTGTAGGATTGCTTATTATTAGCTTATTGTTATTGTTATATGATATTTGCTAGTCTCTAAGTATATTTGATCAGTTTTTGTCAGTAGTTATATAGCTTTTCTTCATTTCACTTAAAAATCCTAAAAAAGACCAAAAACAGTCAAACCTAGTATAGCTTTTTAGATTGCTTAATTCTGTGTTAAAAGTTTCTTATCAGTGTTTATATAAGTTGGTAAATCAGTAAAATATAGACTTTTAGTTTAAAAATTGTGTTTTCCTTTGAAAATCCACCACAGACACCCCATTAAGGAGTGTTTGGTAATAACTGTCATTAGGTCCATAAGCTGTGCTACTGTAGATTTGCCATTATCCCAACTTTGTACCAGCTTAAATTAGCCTTAATAAGCTGTTTTCAAGATCTCATTAGCAGTTTAGATAGATATAGCACTTTTGCTTTGGCTGTGTGATTTTCAGTCCATAAAGAGACCAAATAAGCCATATGCAGCCATAAGCTCATATTGCCCTTTTCCTTAGCTGGTCTGAGTCACAATTAGTCCAATTAGTGTAAACAAATAGAGATGGATTGACCATTTGGTGTTGTGCACTTCTGCACAGCAAACAGACAACACAGATCCATAGCAGCCTACCCAGTTTCTGGTACCTGATCTAGTGACCAATTGGACTTCAATTGGTGTGATTGTGATAGGGCTTTTAGGTTTTTAGAGTAGCCAGTAGTATAGGGTAGATTTTGCCCCCATAATATTCTGCTTATCAGCTTATTTAAGTGCTGATTATTGCTCTGCAAGTTGGTCCCATTTCGTGAGTTTTCTGCATAGCATAGCCAACTGCTTAAGTGCTTATTCTGCTGATCCTTAGTGCTTATTTGTATTTTTAAGTTGTTTCAAGATTCTTATAGTTATTTAAGCCTGTTCTGAGCCTTTGGTAGAGTTTTGTGCTTATTAGCTTATTTTTGGGCTTATTAGCAAACTGCTTATCTGTCCAACTGCTTATTAGTGTTCAGTAAACTTTTCATTTTATTTTTCCTATCTTTTAATTTATATTTTAGAATTATCTGTAAAGTTTCATAATTTTCTGAATAGTTTTGATATTTTTAATCTTTTTAATTAGTTTCTATTAGTAATTAAATCATAATAAATAGAAAAATAATCAGAAAAATATAAATCTAATTTTCATAATTTTCTTTTGTCATTTTTAATCCAGGAAAAATATAATATCATTTTTAGACCTTAAGAAAAACCAAAAATAGAAAAATAGTGATAGCTTCTATTTAATAGAATTTATCTTTTTAAATTTTAATTAAGTAAGTTTCATTTTTATAATTTTCTTAGCTTCTATTTACTTAATAATATTTTTAGAAAAAGTTTTAGATTTTTCTTTGTTTATTTAGTATTTATTATAAATTTAAATAGTTTAATAAGTTATTAAATAATAAATAATTAATAATAATTAGATAAAAAGTGTTAAAAATATAATTTAAGTTTTTAAATAAGTTTTAAAGTCATTTTACATTTTTAGGTTTTAAAAAAGCAAAATCTCAAATATCTCCTTTTCCATTCAATAGCACTTGATCACAATTCGTCTCTAAACACAATTTCACGCTTCGCTAGGATATAACGACCCGGGAAAACACTATACTCCTTGGTTAGTTGTCCTCAATTGGTTTGACTTTATTTGACCACATCCTTGGTTGATTTAAGTTGACTGTTTGAGGCCGATCAAATTTTGGCGCCGCTGCCGGGGAGGTGTGTTGCGTGTTTTAAACGTTTTGCAGTATCGTGTTTTTGAAACCCAATCTGTGTATATCTTCTATCTCTTGTATATTCATCATATATAAAGCAAAACGCTCGTGAAGTTAATTCGTTTATGATTGCGTGGTTTTGTAACCTTACAACAGGTTTTACCTCTCGAGGGATCTCAAGAGGCTTACAACCCCACCAGGCAGTGTACCTGACCGATGTAGTATAGTGTAGTGGTAAGTACGGGGGATTGATCGTTCTCCACAGGGAATAGTGTTCGTTAGGTATGAAAGGCTACTCTAATTAGGTCTAAGGGTTGAGGAAGATTCTTTTTATGTTTTTATATTTTTATGAAAGCAAGTAAAATCTCGGGTTTTGAAAGAGTGGGCGGAATTAATTGCTAGTCAACTAACCCAAATTACTACGAATGCAATAAAATAAAATAACAAAAAATGAAAATGTGGTGAGAAACTTATGTGTAGAGAAATGTGTTTACTTAGATTTCCTTACTCCCTAACTATCTTTTACCGGTTAATTAGTGTGTATTAGTTGCGTGGATGACGGGTGTATTCCTTAATACCATTCGTGGGGTGGCGTACTTACTTCCCCAACTCTACAAGCTCCTACTTCACTCCTATGTCGAGCCGGCTAGGAAGCTCCTAACATGGGATCACTAGAATTCGCTTGTGCATTAAATACAACCATAAAAACCTTTAGTACGCATTTGGTTCATGTTTCTTAAGACGTTCAAGCAAGTTACCGAATAGGAAGTTAGCCAGTTTTCTTAAGCCTAACATAGATAAACAATCATCCAATACAACTAATAACACACTAACAACCAATAATCAATAGCTAGGTTTCATTAGATCTAAGCAAACACAAGATAAATTTAGCCTAACATGTTAAACAAAAGACAAGAATAAGATAGAATCAAACAACACATAGACATATTGAATGATTAATTGATAACTTATCTTTCAATGAAACATGGAAGATCTCAAGGCAAAAAGCCCTGAAAAAGTAGCTAAAATCGTCTTAGGGTTTTCTCCCAAAATTCCACACACTAAGCTCTCCTTAATGACAAAAAATTAGAAAACTATATATAGACTTTTGGATCTGACGGCGTCACCTTATGGAGTGTGACGCCGTCACCTCGCCGCTTTTAGGGTTCCCGGATGACCTTCTTGATGCCGTCCCTCTTTAGCTCTTCAAAAATCCATTCTGGCTTATCAAGGCTTGACGCCGTCTAACCATGAACGTGACGCCGTCCCCTTATGATTTAAGCCGTGACGCCCTTGATCAAGTTAAAGCGTGACGCCGTCAGAATTCACATGCTATTTTCACTGGCCCGTCATGAGTAAATTTCACGTCCAACTTTTCTTGCCAAGGCATGACGCCGTCCAGAGTAAAGTCTGACGCCGTCAAGAGTAACTTTTAGCCGATTTTTGAGACTTTGCCGTTTTCTTCACTTTAATGCTCCAAAAACGTCCAAAATGCCTCCTTTTCCAGATTTCTCCTCAAAAGTACCTAAAATGACAAAAGGAACGATTTAGGGCGATATTTGATCAAATAAATACGATTTAGGGCTTAAATGACCCCTTAAAAGCGGTACACTTTTCGCTTCATCAAATACCCTTACACTTGAGATTTGCTTGTCCACAAGCAAATGTGCTTTTATTCTAATTAAAATACAAGTTAGGGGTCATTTAATGCTAACATAAAAGTAATTACAACAAATAATCGTTCCACTTCAATCATAATAAGCACGGAGATTACAAACTAGCACCTCACAAGTAGTGTTTAGATACTCACATCTCTCAAGTGTCATCAAACTAAATCTCATAAATGAAAACGGATAATATCTCTCACTACCTGTCATAGCAAATAGATTACCATAGGCTTGGGAAAGGATCGAAAACCTCCTCCACTAGGCGTAAGCACCTAAGATAAACTATCAAAGAGGGCTTTTAAATGGGTTATAACGTTAGGTGTAGGGAAAAGGAAAACACGGTTTTGTTGGATAAAGGATATTTTACTGGTGGCGAGTTAAAAATCTTGATCAATTACATGTACTATACAATGTTGCTAAGCCAAGACTAGACTCGATCTTAAGCTAGAAACAAAATAACAAAAACATAAACATAAAATGAAACGGGATGGTAGTCCGTATGTTTTTTCTATTTTTCTTTTTTTTTCTCATTTTTTTGTATTTTTCTTGATTTTTTTTTGATTTTTTTTTTTTTTTTTTTGATTTTTTTTTTTTTTTTTTTTTTTTTTGCATACACTTTTACCCTACCATCCAAAATAATACATCATAGGGGCATTGCATTCCCCTTACACTTGAACTTTTACATAACTTTACAAATACTAATCTAATGACTCGAATTAAGATAATTGAAAAACTTGGAGTACTTTTAAAATATTTAGCACATATGGGGGTAATAAATGATGTTCTTCCCCATTACTCCATTATACTAGCACTTTACCCATGAGTCCCAATCGTCCCAAAACAATATGTACAAGGATATGACTCGACTTAGCAACCATGTAATCAACTAGATAATTAACTTGGGTTTTAAACAAATTTTGTAACAATAATGCACTAAAGATGAGTGCATACAAGGTAGGCTAAGGCGATTTGGGTGTACATTTAAGTGGGGTGTAAACAAATTCTTCCTTTAAGTAAAATGCTTAAAGGTCGAAACGAAAAGATAGGCTCTGAGGGGTGTACTAGGGGTATCGTGTACTAAAAATGAGTACAACGCAAAGGGGTGTGGGGGAATTACTTGACCAATGTAGCCAACGTAATTATAACAAAAACACAGGTGTAAAACAATGGGTTAATCCTAATGCCTCTTATCATGTAGTAAATCTAACTACACGAATGTAGTCTCACTTGTGGCCTTGGAATGGTCCTAACGCAAGTTCTAGAATCTAAGTGCTACCGGTACACACATCATAGCATAAATGCTTTTCCTACCAATTCTAGGGGCGAACCTCACATATTTGGGGTGGAAAATTTTTTAGTGGTACGGTTTTTGTGCTAGTCATATAACTCCTATCCGTGAGACGCTCATTAAGATCAAAGTTTCACTCCTAAGTGTTGTAAAAAATTTTAAATTTGGCACTAAAATTGCCCTAACAAGTATTTATCTCAGTTTTATTACACATCTATTATTGAACAAACAAAAATCAAGCGCAATTGTATTTTCTAAAATCGTACTTTTACCCTCCCCTTACACTTAAGATGAACATTGTCTCCAATGTTCAAATAACAAGATGTAAAAGCATAAAGTAAAAGAATGAAATCAAATACTCCCCTGATTCGCTCGGTGGATAATGAAATTACACGGTTAAATCTTCCTCCAAAGAGAATGTTGAAGCTCCATGACTAATGCATCGCCATAAGCTTGATTCCACATACATTTCCTTGTCCAAAATAACCTGTTAAACCTAAGAAAACAAACACGAAAACCTGCATAACATCGGCGGGATAAAATCTATATATAAGGATATAATGCTTGTGGACTGATAATTTTGCAGATTCCTGGAGATTATAAGTTGGAGATTTAATAAAAACTTTTTATGAAAACAAAACTTTCAAAAATTTCTGGAAATTAAATCTGACGCCGTCAGGTTATAACCCCTGACGCCGTCAGAAATGACCTGACAAAAATTTTCATTTTTAGTTTCAGGAAAATTTCTGGAAAAACCTTTACCTTACTTCCTGGAAATCCTGCAAAACATCATTATGACTCGATACAAGCATTTGACTCAAACAAATACGGATATGCATGTTAATTTATTATTATTACGATTCATGTTCATATGTGTTCTAATAAACCGATTTAGATTTCCCTTACACTTATCTTTTGCAAAATACCTTTATATGTAGTTAAGACGAAGTTAAAAACAACATAAAGCATTTTCACAAATTAGTTTTGAACATGAATCAATAATAATAAAAATTAAACGCACATACGGAAACAAATAAAATCAAACAAACAAATAAATAAACACACAAAGCAAATAAAACAAATAAAGCTTGGGTTGCCTCCCAAGAAGCGCTTTTCTTTATTAACGAGTCTT
Source organism: Artemisia tridentata subsp. tridentata (assembly GCA_021014915.2). Classification (NCBI taxonomy): domain Eukaryota; kingdom Viridiplantae; phylum Streptophyta; class Magnoliopsida; order Asterales; family Asteraceae; genus Artemisia; species Artemisia tridentata. The sequence continues at coordinate 56,970,750 of CP139502.1, read as the reverse complement.
GTAGCTAGACTCTAAGTCACGCTATCTAGTGTCGCTTATGCTCACGTACCCGAGTGTGAGCCATCTAATTGTTGCCTCATCTTTCTTGTATTCATCATTTAGCTCCAAACATCCACGATAATATCTCTTATTTTTCTCATGTGGATATTTGAGCCCCTTCCCCTTATCATTCTCACTTAACAAGTCGATGGGCATAATTCTATTGCAAGATTCAATGGGGTAGTTCTTAAACCTAGGATGTGCTCGGGGCATTTGATAGACAAAATCTTCATCCCCATCCGAGAATGTAATTAACCCGTCCACAAGTTTTTCGTCAAGGTTGGTCAACCTTTTGAAGGGTTCTCCAAAAATGACTTGGGTTAATTTGTCATTGATAAATTCTCCTAAGTTCTCCATAACCATAAAATCCACCAAATACACAAAACTTCCTACGAACACGTGTAGTGGCTTTATCCTAGCAACAATGTTATCTCCTTGATATTCAAGCTCATCTACCATGATTTTATTATAATTAGCGCGAGAGATAATGTTCATAGGCAAAGATGAGTTAAGATAAGCATAAAAATCATGATAACCAATTTTACACGGGAATTGCATGTTAAAGAGGCTATCCTTTTCGATCTTAGTCCTAGGGTCAACATACTTAAAGGGATCAATTTCCTCTTTTCCCCATTCCTCGTTGATTACTTCTCCATTACCGATATCCTCATCGGAGTCTGAGTAGTAAAATGGACTAACATAGTCATTTTCATGGTCAGACTCCTCCATCTCAGATTTGTTACCAAAGTGGTGGTCGGGTGAAAGGTTGTTGTTTGCTACTATGGGGGCGGGCAAGGGTAGTTGAAAATTTGCACGGCGAAAAACACGAATAACAGGGATCAAATGACCAATGTTACTCATGAGGTAAGTGGAAGGTATCACAAACAAAAGTACAAAGAAATAAGATAGACTAAAGAAAACCTAGAAAAATAAAATAAAAATCTCACTAGAAAGGAATCTAGTGAGTAGACCTAATAGAAATAAAAATTCAACCTAAACAATAACTATTCCCCGGCAGCGGCGCCAAAAACTTGATTGCGTGGTTTTGTAACCTTACAACAGGTTTTACCTCTCGAGGGATCTCAAGAGGCTTACAACCCCACCAGGCAGTGTACCTGACCGATGTAGTATAGTGTAGTGGTAAGTACGGGGGATTGATCGTTCTCCACAGGGAATAGTGTTCGTTAGGTATGAAAGGCTACTCTAATTAGGTCTAAGGGTTGAGGAAGATTCTTTTTATGTTTTTATATTTTTATGAAAGCAAGTAAAATCTCGGGTTTTGAAAGAGTGGGCGGAATTAATTGCTAGTCAACTAACCCAAATTACTACGAATGCAATAAAATAAAATAACAAAAAATGAAAATGTGGTGAGAAACTTATGTGTAGAGAAATGTGTTTACTTAGATTTCCTTACTCCCTAACTATCTTTTACCGGTTAATTAGTGTGTATTAGTTGCGTGGATGACGGGTGTATTCCTTAATACCATTCGTGGGGTGGCGTACTTACTTCCCCAACTCTACAAGCTCCTACTTCACTCCTATGTCGAGCCGGCTAGGAAGCTCCTAACATGGGATCACTAGAATTCGCTTGTGCATTAAATACAACCATAAAAACCTTTAGTACGCATTTGGTTCATGTTTCTTAAGACGTTCAAGCAAGTTACCGAATAGGAAGTTAGCCAGTTTTCTTAAGCCTAACATAGATAAACAATCATCCAATACAACTAATAACACACTAACAACCAATAATCAATAGCTAGGTTTCATTAGATCTAAGCAAACACAAGATAAATTTAGCCTAACATGTTAAACAAAAGACAAGAATAAGATAGAATCAAACAACACATAGACATATTGAATGATTAATTGATAACTTATCTTTCAATGAAACATGGAAGATCTCAAGGCAAAAAGCCCTGAAAAAGTAGCTAAAATCGTCTTAGGGTTTTCTCCCAAAATTCCACACACTAAGCTCTCCTTAATGACAAAAAATTAGAAAACTATATATAGACTTTTGGATCTGACGGCGTCACCTTATGGAGTGTGACGCCGTCACCTCGCCGCTTTTAGGGTTCCCGGATGACCTTCTTGACGCCGTCCCTCTTTAGCTCTTCAAAAATCCATTCTGGCTTATCAAGGCTTGACGCCGTCTAACCATGAACGTGACGCCGTCCCCTTATGATTTAAGCCGTGACGCCCTTGATCAAGTTAAAGCGTGACGCCGTCAGAATTCACATGCTATTTTCACTGGCCCGTCATGAGTAAATTTCACGTCCAACTTTTCTTGCCAAGGCATGACGCCGTCCAGAGTAAAGTCTGACGCCGTCAAGAGTAACTTTTAGCCGATTTTTGAGACTTTGCCGTTTTCTTCACTTTTATGCTCCAAAAACGTCCAAAATGCTTCCTTTTCCAGATTTCTTCTCAAAAGTACCTAAAATGACAAAAGGAACGATTTAGGGCAATATTTGATCAAATAAATACGATTTAGGGCTTAAATGACCCCTTAAAAGCGGTACACTTTTCGCTTCATCAGTTTAACGGATCGAGTACCAAAAATATCGTATTTCAAATTCCCATAAACCATATAAAAAACAAAAATATTTTTCTTTTCTTTTCTATATATATTATCATATAAAAAATAAAAACACCAAAAATAATTTCCGTTTTCTTTGTTTAAATAAATAACAATAATAAAATATTACCATAGAGAACCAAGACAGAGTACTACCTAACTGGGGGTACGGCCATAATAAGTTCCCAAACATCAGATTTAAAACTTGCCTTTGTATCACTTGCGAATATCGGCTCACCTTTAATTGATAAACAAACTATAACGGAGGTTTAAGGAAGTTTGACATGTGCTGTACTTTGTGGGCTTGGAATTTGCACTTTGTCCGTTGTATCCTCCGTACAAAAAGGTTTTAATAAATAAAATATATATATATATATATTTTATTTATTACCGTACAAAAAGGTTTTAAAAAACCAATGCTTAAGATGTATTTTAATTAGAAAACATCCAAGCATTCTGAAATAACTATTTCGTGGACGGTATTAGCTATAGGCTTTGACATAATTATAGGCGTGTTTGTTTATTTTTGTGTTTAAAAATTATTTTCTTCTATCGTTTTTCATTGAGGTTATCGTCTACAACTAATATCCTCTTTTTAAACTGACAGACAGGGAGATTGCTGCAAGAAAATTACAAGGAATTTGGTCACAAAAGGCGGTTACATCACTTGTGCAGATGACTGATGGTTCACATTTTCTCAGTGGGTCTCTAGATAATTCAGCAAAGGTAATCTGTTTGTTAAGCCAGCATTCTCATCGTCCTGTCTTCTTATAAATTTTTAGTTGTGGGACAACAGATTCTTGACATTAATCAAGACATATGTTACTAACTGCCAATTCAATGTCTTCGTAATGTCTTTACTTCTTAACTACGTAAGTTTCATAAGATGTTCAAAGTAATCTGTTTTTTAGTGCGTTTGCTTCACGACGAGGCTATTTCTGCTTTCCAACTTGACTCATCTGGTTAGGGGGTGTTCATGTGAAGATGGGTTGATATATATGGCGATTTATGGAAATATCGGGGTTAGTCATTAGATTTCCTCTTCGATTTAGAGGCTAAAATCTATTTTGATTTGCATTTTGGAATTATTATTTGCAAGGCTTAAAGAATAGAACTACAATCAGGTTATGTCGCTAAATTAGGGATAGCGAATTAATCATGTTTAAACTTACGAAGTGCACCCTCATTTATTTTCATTTATTTACTATTTTGGGATTGCATATATATATGTCTATGTTATGCTTATGGCTCATAATCACTTTCAAAATAATTATATACTTACTACCAAGTCATTATTAGGAGGTGTCTGGATTTAAATTTTTGAAACTACTTTGTTTAGTCTGGCTATGCGGTGGTTTTGGCATCCATCCTTTGCCTAGAGCCGGAAAACAGTTGGTATTTTATGAGCTGCAGAAAATGCAAAAAGAGAGTCGTGAAGAAGTGTGAAGTCATTGACCTTGAAAAGGATGCACCAGTTGTTGTACAGGCTAACAAGGATGACTTGTGGTACAAAACACGCAAGTCCAAACCTTAATGCTTGATCCTTAGATGCATTGTTTAATAAGCAACATGGTTCAATTAATATGGTGAATTTCGAAGCAACACTTTAATTTGTTTGTAATCCTAACATATTGGTTTAAATTGCAGATACGTGTTATAGACGGAAGTGGCAGTACATCTTTGTTCTTGTTTGACAGGGAGGTGTCTAAGTTAATAAACAAGTCGGAAGGTTCATATCGGATTACACATTAAATAAGAAAATTACCTAAATATTTTCTGATAACTTATTGATTCTGTTGTTTTCACAGGTTGGAGACATTGAAGACTTCCCGTTAGCTTTAAGATAGGTTGTAGGGAGGAGGTTTCAATTTTCATTGAGATAGCAGATTACGATATAGAGAGGTAATGATATGTATATACAACCGAGGAACAGACAACTGCTAAAACATGTTCTCCACCATGAGGTACTAACCTATAACATAACCTGAAAATATATATGTTTCAAATAATATTGGGCTTTTGTATTTATCGTACATTCTGCAGTATACATGACTCCATGAATTGTATCTTCCTCTGTTGGATTTAGTGGTGCATAGTTGTAGTTAGTAATAATAATAATATCAAGTTTGAACATTTGTTGTAGAGTACATTACATCCTTACACTATAACATCTACAGTTTTTTTTCTTCAAAATGCTTTTATGATGCATTTTTTGTCACTGGGGAAAATCAGACCCCAACGGTGGAAAAAGACACAATCACAAGCCCACAGGACAAGAGGATGTTGGAGCCAATCCAAAAGAAAGACTTTGAAGACGAGTGATGGGAGTGCCACAAATTAAGAAGATTAAGTTTGATGGAGATTTGAAGTAAGTCAAAATTGAGTAACCATGACCATTTGTTTGCGTCCATGGACTACAAAGTTCAGACATTGAGGGTCTACGAACAATTTATTTTTATGTGTTCCTTGTAAAATAAAGTGGTGTTTGGATGTTTGCACCATTTTTTTGGTGTTTGTTTGAAACTGAACACATTGTTATTTTTTTTATTTTTTTTTATGTTTGTCTTTTCAATTGTTTATGTTTAATTATTATGATTTAGTTTATTTGTTGGCATATTTTTTTGTTTTTTATTTAATTAGATTTGCAAGTAATGAGTCTCAATCTAAGGAATCCGATCCAGTCAAGTCAACCTACTATCAAGTGAATAATGTTAATATGGATGGGTCCAACTATCAAGTGAGTTATGCGTTTTCGTTTATTCGGTTTTCAAGAAAGAATATGCACAAAAAACCAAACAGAAAATGAACAAAACCGAACTACACCTCCTAAATTAACAATCGGATTTTTTGGTTTAGGGCCTGTTAAACCAAATTTTAAGAGGTAAAGGTGCAAACTACGAAAGACAAATACAAAGACAAGCTTTACGAATTTAACAAACAAAATCAACACAAATATACAAGTTAATACAAGAATTATTAGCTAAACAAGATCATATATAGTGTTAGTGCAAATATTACGATATTTAAATTAAACGGTTTATTCGGTTTTAATAATGACAAACATGTAACTTGTAATACATAACGTAAAATGTGCAAGTTACTTGTAAACACAAAACATCAATGCATACTTACATCAACACCTCCCGACGTCTCAAGTATGCTTCAACGAAGTCGTAGATTTCCATCCCGACATAAATCACTCAAGGTATGGACAAACAAATCTACTACTTGACAAATGATCAAAGGATTTTATTTTTCTAAACTTCACATTTTTAATGTGACAAAACATTTTTTCAAAAATATATTTCACAAATTATTTTTGAATTAAAAAGAAATGTTTTATTTTGAAAAATATGTTTGAAAATCCCAACAGTCAAATTTCCCCCCAAAACAGCTCCTAACATCCCCAAATAAACCTTCCCCACTAAAGACAAACGAAGGAGCGTCCACGGTTCCTTTAAATAGGGACGGCTCCACTAAATTTAGTGGAGCCGTGGGTCTGTAACGGTCAGATTTTCCCTTGCCTATAAATAGTGGACCATTTCACACTTCCAACTTGATTTTTCCAGTCCTTTTTCTCTGGTCTAATCCCTCCTCACTTAGATGACTTTCTTTGATCATTTGGAGAGTCTTAGTTTGTTTAAGAGTGATCCAATCATCCATTCAAGTGATCCTCTTCATTCCTCTTGATTAGCAAGAGAAGAACACAAAGTATCCAAGTAGATACAAAGTGTTGTCATCCCTCTTGATTAGCAAGAGAAGAACACAAAGTATCCAAGTAGATACAAAGTGTTATCATTCCTCTTCATTTGCAAGAGAAGAACTCAAGGTATCCAAACACTCTTGATTGTATCATAGCATACATCAAGATTATCTTTCTTTTGTGAGAGAGTGAGTCAAGATCATTGTGATCTTAAGAGATCTTGGAGATCTCTTGAAGCCATTGGGCTTGTGTGATTGATCATGTGGATCAAGGGTAGATCGGGTAGATCGTGGTAGATTGGTGCTAGCTAAGATTAGCACTCGACATCTAGCTTAGTGTCGGAAATAGGATAAGCGACGTGTACGGTGTAGATCGGGTAGATCGTGGTAGATTGGTGCTAGCTAAGATTAGCACTCGACATCTAGCTTAGTGTCGAAAAATAAGTTAAGCGACGTGCACGGTTTTCTCCGCCTGAAGGGAGTTTGTTGATTAGTGAAGTAACTCTCGAGTTGGGTACTCGGAGAGTGGAGTAGGGCGAAGAGGAGCTTCTTGACCGAACCACTATAAATCACCGTTTCCGGTTTGCGCCTTCTTACTTATCTCTTTACTTTCATTTTATTCTTTATCGCTTTATGTTTATATTTGCATTGTGTTTATGCTTGTGTGGCTAGTTGCTTATGTTATGTATGTGTCATGGTTGATTGTGCTTGTGTTGTAGTTTAATTTATTCATCCCTAGATGATATATGATCATTATTGACACTTTTCATATTATGTCACATATGATCGGGTAATTGATACGAAAAGTTTTAAGTTTTTAAATGGAAACGTATTCACCCCCCTCTACGGTTTCCACATATAGTATTGTATTAGTTGAAACCCATTATTATATCACTCCGACCTAACATATGTAATTTATTTTCTTTTCGTATCTATTTAGTATCTAATACTTACATTAATATATGACTCCCATCTAATATATTATATACCCACATATTTTCAACAATCGATCTTTTTCTCAACAATCGATCATTTATCTTTTAAATGTCTTTATAATCAGTTTCACAGTTTTTCATTTAATCCCGTGAATTTCACGGGTTAATAATCTAGTATTCTAATATACAACAGTTGAAAAAGACCATGAATACCCCTATTAAAAAGTGATTCTGAAATTCTAAGATGTCTACATATGTAATTTTACCATACAATTTAAATTGTCAAAACTTCTAGAGTAAGGAATTAAAAGAAGCTTATGAGGGAAGCCTCCTAACATTCAAGTCTACCTTCACCGGTTCTTACTTCTCCACCCTGCTTGCTACACAACTACTACCTAATCATTATCAAACCCAAACACAAAACCAATATCATGAACCCTAACTCGGCATCATCATCATCACGAAAAACACAATATTTGCATTTGAAAACAAACGAGCCCATCATGGACCTTCTCAATCTCTTTTAAGAATAAGAGTTCCGTTCATGAAAAAAAAAATAAGCGATTTGGAAACGAGTAAGTATATGTCTCTTTTACAATGTTATCTTGATGATTTCTAAAATATTTCCAGCAAAGCGTATCATTTGTGATAAGATCAATGCACACCATGTGTTTGATGAAATGTATGTGAAGCTAAATTCATAATCAATTGAACTTTTTTTATTGTTTAGGTTGTCGAGTTCACTTATTGAACCTGATACGAAGCGGAATCTTTATGAAGGCAAAACAAAGTCAACAGCAGGTAAATCATTTTATGATTTTTGCTCCTCTCTTGCTTAATGCTTATTTTAAAGGTTAAAGACCAATTTAGACGGGGTGTGTGTTTTCAGGTTTTAGTTAGTAAGATTTTAGGCTTTAAAAAGGACGGTTCCTATAACTTTTTGTACCGCTTTTTGGTAGCAAATTAATACGAGTAATATTAAGTGTTTGAATATAGTAAAAAAATCATCCCCCGTTGTGCAAGTAACTTTATCTTTTCTAACAATTTATCAATTGTGAGTTTCTACATTGTCAGATATCAATTTATTGTACATTACAGGTCAATCGATAATAAACGAGTATACGTATCAATTTATTGGTCAAGCGATAATTAATTCTTCAAAAGGTAGATTCCTCATTTGCATATCTTTTATTGAAGAATCTATTATTCGAGTACTTGCTGATTCGTTGGACTATATAAATGACATCAAACACTAATATATCAGTACCCATGCATTGGCCTTAGTTATGAAGAGAACAATGACACAACTATGACTGAGTAAGGTATGCAAAAAATGTATTTTGTGTGATAGATTAGATATGTCTTCACTTATTCTTTTATGTTTGGTATCTAGAGCATGTTTTAGAATTTTTGTTTTCATAAATCTAAAAGTAAGTAGTTTAGAGTACTTTTAATTGTATGATTAAAATCATATGCTCCGGGAGGAGGAAGATGTCACAAAAAGGAATAACGGCTCTCTCTTCTTTTTTTTCCTTTTTTTTCTTCTTCAAAAAGATGACCTTTTAGGTGTTTATGAGGAATAGATCGTAGTTTGTGAAACGCTAAAACTTAGATCATATGCAAATTATAAATTCAATTAGTAAAAGCGCATCCAAACATTTCAAGTGCCCATTTTAGTACCTGATTTTTCGGAAATTTAAGTGATGTCACAAAATCAACTTTAAAGTGAACATCCTATCACTTTCCTGGACCCCTTTCAATTTTAGGTTGTTGTTGATTTGGACTCAGGTGCTGCACTTGCTGCTCAAGAAGGAAACTGCACCAACATTGGCATCCTCCACAACATTGGTGAAAGAACGGCCGGAGACGAAGTACTGATCGCCTAGAATCCTTTGATTCACAGTAATACTTCTAATCTATTTTTTATTTGAACATATTAAAATTATATTTATATAAGAGATTGACTTCTCATGGGTTCGGTCAGCTCTTAGGCAAGGTATTTGTGTCTCGGCTAATTCTTGCACATAAGTTATGTGACTTTTGAGATAATACTTATGGCTTCCCAATCATAGATAAAACTGGATTTGCGTATTACGCAACAAAACATAACATATAGATATAGCATTTATTAAAAATACTTTCCTTAGCCCCATTTGACCTGATTTAGATAACTACAACTCATTAATCAATTAGTCAAACTTTCAAAAAAGACTTACAGAGGGTTCTGCGTAAAAGATTAAACATTTCTTAATTCCCATTTGACCCGCTTTAGATAACTACAATTAAAAGTAGTGTTGCACGATAACTACAATTAATCATTTATGATCTACTGATATTCGTGAATTGTTGAAAAGTAAGATTAATTGCAGCAACCAGTGAATGTTATGGAGCCAACTTAAGGTACATATACTTATGCATCGCTCATAATGACATTTGGTAAAATCCATTTAATCTGAAATTTTCGTATCACCTGCTTCTTTCTTAGCTTTATTAATTTTACCTTATTGGTAAAATCCATCAGCTTATATCTATTTAAGCTTTTAAATTTTGCCCATTTGACACGTTATGGATGAGAGATTCTCGGGAATTGACCCATTTGTAAATAGACGGTATTCTAAGACATTAGATGACATATATAGTTTGGGATGAGAATGTGGTTGATCACTAGCATTTTTGTGTGGTGCAAGATCTTATGCAATATCAACAGTTGATGATTTTAAAAGCAACTCTTTTTACTTTAAATATTTTGGTGGCATATTCTCAGACCATGGAGGACAGCGTACACCGGATTGGAAGCTTTTAAAATTTTCCCATTTGACACGTTATGGATGAGAGATTCTCGGGAATTGACCCATTTGTAAATAGACGGTATCCTAAGACATTAGATGACATATATAGTTTGGGATGAGAATGTGGTTGATCACTAGCATTTTTGTGTGGTGCAAGATCTTATGCAATATCAACAGTTGATGATTTTAAAAGCAACTCTTTTTACTTTAAATATTTTGGTGGCATATTCCCAGACCATGGAGGACTACGTGCACCGAATTGGAAGGACAGGTCGTGCGGGATCAACTGGCCGGGCTACTTCATTTTTTACAGACCGCGGTATGGTTTCTCCTCTCTCAACCTTTTCCTTCTTTTAAATTGCTTCCCACCCGACCACCCATCTGATACATGGAAATTGCAACATTTGACCAGGCAAAAGTTTTAAGACATGTTTGACTACTAGACAAAAACAAAATGCAGAATTTTGTGAAATAATTGATATAATCATGTTTTTAGTGATAACTACAGCATGTATGTGAAATTTTACAGATAGTGTTGTAATTTTCTTGGTACAGGGAGCACATGAATGAATTTTCGATTGGACAGGACAAGACAGGGGTGCACAAGAAGCTTCTGCAAGAGTAGGGGCATCATTTGACAATATATACAACTTTCAGGTAAGGCCTTGGACATTGCTAGAAATTACCCATTTTCACCCGTTTAAAAAATACATGTTTTGATATGTATCAAATTTACCCACTTGACATGTTAAATTGCATATTTTGTTGCTTTATATTTTTATTGGTCTGGCCAAATGTCATAACTATAAAGGATGGGTCATATGGGTCTGTAATAAATTTACCCACTTGACCTATTAAATTGATAGTTCACTATCTGTCTAAATGCTTCCCTTTTTAAACTGACAGACAGGGAGATTGCTGCAAGAAAATTACAAGGAATTTGGTCACAAAAGGCGGTTACATCGCTTGTGCAGATGACTGATGGTTCACATTTTCTCACTGGGTCTCTAGATAATTCAGCAAAGGTAATCTGTTTGTTAAGCCAGCACTCTCATCGTCCTGTCTTCTTATAGATTTTTAGTTGTGGGACAACAGATTCTTGACATTAATCAAGACATATGTTACTAACTGCCAATTCAATGTCTTCGTAATGTCTTTACTTCTTAACTACGTAAGTTTCATAAGATGTTCAAAGTAATCTGTTTTTTAGTGCGTTTGCTTCATGGCGAGGCTATTTCTGCTTTCCAACTTGACTCATCTGGTTAGGGGGTGTTCATGTGAAGATGGGTTGATATATATGGCGATTTATGGAAATATCGGGGTTAGTCATTAGATTTCCTCTTCGATTTAGAGGCTAAAATCTATTTTGATTTGCATTTTGGAATTATTATTTGCAGGACTTAAAGAATAGAACTACAATCAGGTTATGTCACTAAATTAGGGATAGCGAATCAATCATGTTTAAACTTACGAAGTGCACCCTCATTTATTTTCATTTATTTACTATTTTGGGATTGCATATATATGTCTATGTTATGCTTATGGCTCATAATCACTTTCAAAATAATTATATACTTACTACCAAGTCATTATTAGGAGGTGTCTGGATTTAAATTTTTGAAACTACTTTGGTTAGTCTGGCTATGTGGTGGTTTTGGCATCCATCCTTTGCCTAGAGCCGGAAAACAGTTGGTATTATTTGAGCTGCAGAAAATGCAAAAAGAGAGTCGTGAAGAAGTGTGAAGTCATTGACCTTGAAAAGGATGCACCAGTTGCTATACAGGCTAACAAGGATGACTTGTGGTGCAAAACATGCAAGTCCAAACCTTAATGCTTGATCCTCAGATGCATTGTTTAATAAGCAACATGGTTCAATTGATTTGGTGAATTTAGAAGCAACACTTTAATTTGTTTGTAATCCTAACATATTGGTTTAAATTCCAGATACGTGTTATAGACGGAAGTGGCAGTACATCTTTGTTGTTGTTTGACAGGGAGGTGTCCAAGTTAATAAACAAGTCGGAAGGTTCGTATCGGATTACACATGAAATAAGAAAATTGCCTAAATATTTTCTGATAACTTATTAATTATGTTGTTTACACAGGTTGGAGACACAGAATACTTCCCGTTAGCTTTAAGATAGGTTGTAGGGAGGAGGTTTCAATTTTCATTGAGATAGCAGATTACGATATAGAGAGGTAATGATATATATACAACCGAGGAACAGACAACTGCTAAAACATGTTCTCCACCATGAGGAACCTATAACATAACCTGAAAATATATATGTTTCAAATAATATTGGGCTTTTGTATTTATCGTACATTCTACAGTATACATGACTCCATGAATTGTATCTTCCTCTGTTGGATTTAGTGGTGCATAGTTATAGTTAGTAATAATAATAGTATCAAGTTTGAACATTTGTTGTAGAGTACATTACATCCTTACACTATAACATCTACAATTTTTTTTCTTCAAAATGCTTTTATGATGCATTTTTTGTCACTGGGGAAAATCAGACCCCAACGGTGGAAAAAGACACAATCACAAGCCCACAGGACAAGAGGATGTTGGAGCCAATCCAAAAGAAAGACTTTGAAGACGAGTGATGGGAGTGCCACAAATTAAGAAGATTAAGTTTGATGGAGATTTGAAGTAAGTCAAAATTGAGTAACCATGACCATTTGTTTGCGTCCATGGACTACAAAGTTCAGACATTGAGGGTCTACGAACAATTTATTTTTATGTGTTCCTGGTAAAATAAAGTGGTGTTTGGATGTTTGCACCATTTTTTTGGTGTTTGTTTGAAACTGAACACATTGTTATTTATTTATTTATTTTTTTTTATGTTTGTCTTTTCAATTGTTTATGTTTAATTATTATGATTTAGTTTATTTGTTGGCATATTTTTTTGTTTTTTATGTACTTAGATTTGCAAGTAATGAGTCTCAATCTAAGGAATCCAATCCAGTCAAGTCAACCTACTATCAAGTGAGTAATGTTGATATGGATCGTTTTCGTTTATTCGGTTTTCAAGAAAGAATATGCACAAAAAACCAAACAGAAAATGAACAAAACCGAACTACACCGCCAAAATTAACAATCGGATTTTTTGGTTTAGGGCCCGTTAAACCAAATTTTAAGAGGTAAAGGTGCAAACTACGAAAGACAAATACAAAGACAAGCTTTACGATTTTAACAAACAAAATCAACACAAATATACAAGTTAATACAAGAATTATTAGCTAAACAAGATCATATATAGTATTGTATTTGTTAAAACCCATTATTATATCACTCCGATCTAACATATGTAATTTATTTTCTTTTCGTATCTATTTAGTATCTAATACTTACATTATTATATGACTCCAATCTAATATATTATTTACCCACATATTTTCAACAATCGATCTTTTTCTCAACAATCAATCATTTATCGTTTAAATGTCTTTATAATCATTTTCACAGTTTTTCATTTAATCCCGTGAATTTCACGGGTTAATAAACTAGTATATATATATATTTAATAATATTCAATCTTCTTCATAGACGACGAATACAAAAAAGTTTCGTTTTCTTTTTGTTAACTGGCGAACATGCCTACTTATAATGGATCAGTGTTGTAAAACTCGTTCAAGGCGGCCGCCTAGGCGCTAGTCGGACCTATTCCGCCTCGCTTTGTATCAAATCGGCCAAATTAGGCGTTTTGGTCAAAAGGCGGTCAACAAAGCGCCTAGGCGGGTCACATTGGGCTAGGCGGGTCGGGACGGTCAACTAAAAAAATGGGTCAACGCTTCAATATTACTTTTTTTTTTTTTTTTTTCAAATCCGCCTCTTTTTTCACACACATACCTTTCAATAACATGTATCTTCCAAAAGAAACCGATTCAAACCACTAATCAAAGATTCAAATCGGGCTGGGCTGGTAAAAAAATGGGCCGGATTTTGATGTTTTAATTTTTGTGATTGTGTTTTAATTTGATAAAGATCTGTGGTTGTGGAAGTGAAGAAGGGAGAAGAAGATGAAGAGGAGGGTGAAGTGGGGGAGTATGAGTAAACCCTAATAATAATATAGAGTAGTACAGAGTAGTACATGAGTTTTTTTGGGCCCACTACAAAGCTAAAGCTATAGGCCCAATAAATATTTGAGTGGGCTAACTTAATCAAAATTACACATATAAATTTTGCAACATATGATGATATGCCAAAGACATATAACTAAAAATAATAAGAACATTAAAAAACTAATAAAAATAAAGAAATTATTAAAAATAAATTAAAAAACCTTAATTTAACTAAGTTAAAGCATTAATTTACATTTAAAGCCCAATATTTTTTATACATACTTAGTTATTTATACTAAAATTTATCAATATACATATAATTTTAAAATTTATTCATAGAAAAGGTCAATCCGCCTAGGCGCTAGGCGGTGGTCGACCGCCCGACTAGCGCCTAGCGATTTTTGCAACATTGTAATGGATACCCTTTTCCCTATCCACCTCACGATCTTGTCTACCTCTATAATGTTGAAAATCTCAAGCCTATTGATGGTATGACAAAAGATCAATATAGAACTCATATTTGCCATAGAACCAATCAATCAATCGTAGCCATTCATTTTTTTTTATCAAAAAAAAAAAATAATAATAAAAAAATAATAATAAAAATAAAACTTTCACCATTTTTTTAAAAATTAAATATCTCGCAAACCGTTAATCGTTACGCGAAAAAAATTATACCATCGCGACGAGAATTAAATTATCTTTCTATAGATATGCATTGTTATATATACTTTCGACGATTTTTTTTTTCAAAATTTTCGCTCAGAAAAATCACATGTGATTCGTTAAAATCAAATCATATGTGATTTTTTCGAATCACATGTGATTTGTAAAAATCACATGTGATTCGTAAGAATCGTATGTGATTTGTAAAAATCAAATCATATGTGATTTTTACGAATCACATATGATTTTTTCGAATCACATGTGATTTGTAAAAATCACATGTGATTCGTAAGAATCGTATGTGATTTGTAAAAATCAAATCATATGTGATTTTTACGAATCACATATGATTTTTCTGAGCGGAAATTAAAAAAAAAAAAAAAAAAAAAAAAAAAAAAAAAAGTTCGTCGAAAGTATATAGAATTGCATATCTATAGAAAAATAATTTAATTCTCTTCGCGATGGTGTATTTTTTGTAGCTTGAAGATTTACTGTTTGCAAGATATGTTGTTTTAAAAAAAAATGTGGAAAATGGTTATTTATTAATTTAGATAAAAAATGAATGACTATGATTGCTTCATTGGTTTTATGGCAAATATGAGTTCTATATTGATCTCACCTCTTCACGATATAATGATCAAACGTGTGTGCCTATGTTAGCATCTACCTAAAATGAAGTGAAAGAAAATAGGTATAACCCTTCCCTCAAAATGAATGGTGTTAATATAAATTTACAACTCTAATATACATAACAACTATAATTGTAGAAAAAATAATTTCTTTAAATTATTTTGTCTTTATTTACAAACTTGTGTGTAGTAAAGTACCCTTTCATTGCAAACATACTTTATCTATTATACATATATAACAATCATGATATCTATGATGAGTTTATTTCATGTATTCGTATTATATATGAGATAAGGTGATTTTTTTGTGAAGTTAAATATTGTCTAGATATATCCTTTTTGGTCATATATTTTGAAGCTCAGGACGTCGTACATTTGAAACAAATGTTATTTTTACCATTTATAAAATAATAATTTTCCAAATTTAGAGTTTAAAATCATATTAAATAATTATTTTGATATATATGACATATTAAAGGGTTAAAAGGATATATATGAAATTACGAAGGTTTAGAAATGATATATATGTAATTACACAAGTTTAGAAAATATCTATATGCAATTAGTAATTTAAGTTGGATATATATGCAATTTTTGAGCTTTTGAAGGAATATATATTCAATTATAAGTTTATGTTAAATATCTACGCAATTCTGAGCTTTTGAAGGAATATATATGTAACCCCTCTTAATTATAAGCAAGCTCATTCACTACAAGGATCGGCACTTTTAGCCACTTAACTATGACATGTTGTGGCTAAAAGGTCGTAGCTAAGGACCTTTAGCCACATCTAGGGCACACCTTTAGCCACGACTACTTTTAGTTATGAAAGTTAACCACTTTTAGCCACGACCGTCATGGCTTAAACTTTTGGAAAGATATGATAAAAATGGCAATTAAATTAATATTATACTTTTAGCCACGACTAGTCATGGCTGAAAGCATAGAATCAAAACAATGTCACACTTTTAGCAACGACAAGTCGTGGCTAAAAGCATGAAATTATTTTAATTTTATACTTTTAGCAACGATCAGTCGTAGCTCAAAGTATAATGTTATTCTAATTTTATACATTTTGTCATTGGTGTCGTGTTTCCAACCAGATTAAGAACGCACGGTGCCAAACTCCTCATTGGTGTCACGTTTTTAACCAGATTGAGAACGGGGAGGGGGGGCATCCAACCTTTATCTGGACCAGAGACACGATTGTCCCTATTGATGGGACCGGGAGGTCGAGGCTCGGACTTCCGCACATTTTGGCAAGAATTGCCTTTACAAAATTCTTGAAACATTTTCGGTAAGAAAAGTCTTCTTCGCGATCATCAGTCGATACAACGAAAAGACAAGGAATTTCTTGGAACTTATATATTATATCTTATTTGGATAAAGTTAAAGTGTTTTTTTTTTTTTTTGGTTGATTAATATTGTTTTTATTGTCATCTTGATGAGTGTGTAAATACTCATCATTTTATACCCATAAAAGACACTAAAATGACCAAAAACACCCAATATATATTGCAGATATCCTTGGTTTGTGTTTTATGTGTTTTAGGTACCAAAGGATTGAAAACGGAGCAAAAACGAGCATTTTTGGATCGACTCGACAACAATTATACATTTGATCAAGTGAAGACAAAAGACAAAGTCAAAGTCAACCCATAAAAATACCAAAATGACACAAATGGCCCTTGGATTAATTTTTTAGAATTTGGCAAGATTGGTCCCTGAAGTTTGAAACTTGGCAGAATTGGTCCCTAAGTTTTATCCTAAATCCAATTCTAATCCTAACCCTATAACTACCCAACCCATTCTATTCTAAAATAAACCCAACTAAAAAACCCAGCCCACTTACCATAACAAACCCAACCCGTCCCTTGTTTTATTAATAAAACCCAATACCAGTCAAACCCCGGTCAAAACCTTCTTCTCCATACCACCCTCACCCACCATTTTCTCTGCAAAACCACCCTTATCCCTGCTACACTCCACCTCTACTTCACCTTCCCTCCTCCTACTCTCCACTCCATGACAAGCTTCAATTAATGCTACCCCCTCCCCTCACAAGTTATCAGACCCAGCTGGCTACCCAGTTGTAATTTTTGGCGCCAAAATGAAGTTAAGGGCTGAAATTGCACAAGACTCATCCGATGGCCCAAATTATTGATGGGAAAGTTGCAGGGCACTCAAGAGAAGCACAGGGATCAATTTGGAACCCTAATGGAGGGCTATAAATAGAAGACCAATGTTTTCATTTGGAAGTGTGTAATTTTTAGGTGTCGAATTAGTGTAATTTAGTTTCATAAGTATTAATCTTAGCTTTCAAATTGTAATCTCAGTGATATTAGTGTAAACTCAAGCTTATTTAATCAAAGTTTCAAGTTTTATTGTTTCAATTCGATTTTGCTTAAATTTTTTAAATTTCTCATTTTAGCTAAAAAGTTGTTAAAATTGTTTACTTACTGTTTCATAAGTCATTTTGGATCAATATAAGCCGATTTTAACCTTTACATTTCATATTCACATGTCTTAATTCAAAAATACAAAAATACAAAAAAAAAAAAAAAATAGAAAAATAATTGAAAAATCAAAAAGAAGAAAAGAAGAAGCAAGGAGCAGGGTGTATCATGGATGGCCTTTGGTTTAGAGCTTCATGGGAAGCTTAGGACAGGAGGAAACATGTTGGTTCTTTGTTTTGAGCACACAGGATCTTTGTAAGAAATTTTCATTTTTAGCCTTTGTACTGTAGCACTGCTTATTTATAGCTTATCTTAGTTTGTTTATGCTTATTAGTGGTATTTAGAAGTATTTGTGTTCATTTGATAGCTTGAATAGCCTTAGTTTGGATTTTTGCATATTAACTGTAATTTGTAGCTTATAAGTGCATTTAGGTATTTGTTTATTGAAACTGCTTATTAATTACCAAAAAGTGCTTAATTTATGATATTATAGCTTACTAAATACTTGTGTTTCAAAATCTTGGTCAAAAAACCTTTGTTTCCTTTGAAAATCACTAAGCAGACACACTTTAAGGATTGTTTGGCTCATTGGGTCAAACGGGTAAAAATTGACCTCTACTGTTCATTTGTCATAAGCTTAACTTTGATCTTGCTTAAAATAGTTTGAATAAGTTGTTTTTAAGTTATTTAGAGTCAATTTGATAGGTTTCATAGATTTGAGTTGACTGTGTCAATCCTAGCACTTAAACTGCTCACATAAGCTTGCAATAAGCCTGAGCTTATTTGGCAATCATTTTGGTATTTCTAAGATCCATATAGTCTATAATCAGTAACTAGTTCTATTTTCTTAAGCCTTGTTCTCTAATTCCCTTAAAACAGCCCATACAAGTAATAGCAGACTCAATTTTTAGTTTCTTCCAATCTGCAGTGAATTTCTTTTATTTTTCATTTCTTCATCTTAAGTCCAATTCAGCTAAAATTTGGTACGCATAGAGTTTGCTGGCTTGTGTATTTGGTCATATTTTTAGTTTATTTTTAATAATTTTTTATACCAGCTTTTTAGTAGCTTGAAAAGACCCCTTTTTGCCCTGCACCATAACTAGATCAGCAGACTTGTTTACATTTAAGAGCTTATTGGCTTATAGCCATAGCTTTTTCTGGATCATTTAGCTTATTTGTACTTACTTCAGTCCCAAGTAGCTTATTTATATTCACTTTTAGCTTAAAACCAGCTTATAGCTTATTTTCTAAAAATCCAAGTTCTAGTTAAAACCTTATATCCTAACTGTTGTGATTCTGAGCTTATTTGTAGCTTATTTTTTGTGTTTAAAAATAAATTCCTTTACAAAAGTTGTTAATCTATAGATTATTAATAAGTTTGCAAAAGAAAATATAAAAAAAAAAATAAGTTTAGAAAAAAGGCAAGGCCTGGGATTCGAACCCTGGACCTCCCCCTTAGCAAAGCCTCAACACCACAACACACAACCATTGTGCCCTTGGGACTTCTCTGGTTATAGCTCACACACATTAATACTTATCCTTATTTCCTATTTTTATTATCCGTAGCATTTTAGCTTGTTACAGCTTATTGGAATAAGCTGGTATCTTATTTCCATTTTTCCTAGGATTTTAATAGTATAAAGTATTTTTAGAAAAAGTTTCAGATTTTTCTAAATAGGTTTAGTATTTTTAATCATTTAATTAGAGTAATTTAGTTTTTAATTCATAATAAAAAAATATAAAACTCAAAAAAATATAAATCTTTTTTCTAAAATTTTCTTTTGTTATTTATAACTTAGGAAAAATAATTTTGCACTTGTAAGATTAGATTCCCATATATCTTAGTTTTAAACCCCTTTTTGTAATTCGCGTATCGCGTTTTTAGTTTAATTTGTTTAGATCTTAATTTTATTTTGAGAACTTGTTTCTCATTATTTAATTAGAATTAAAAAAACTCAAAAATCTCATTCCAATCATCAGTCACTCTAATTCCAAACCTTAAACGAAATCGTCCATTCACACCTCGCTGGGACACGACCCGGGTAACACTTGCCCGGTATCACACATATCACAAACGTGAGTTTTTGCAAGTTAATCTTTTTCCTAAAGGGTTGATTTGTTGATTCTCACGTATCACGTGTATCCGATACTATATTTATATATATACTCACACACGGATCACATCTATAGGGTTGGGTTCGTACATTTGGAAATATATATATTAAGGGCGTGCTTGGTAGAATGTTTTGGGGGTGAGGGATGGGTAAGGTAATGAAAAAAATGTAAACGTATATTTCGCGTATTGTTTTCTCAAACATTCTTTCTTTGCCTTTGCGTGCTCAAACAGCTTGATAACACTAACAATAGCATCTTGACGAACCACATCCTCTTGCTCGCATTGTTTCTCAACATAAGCTTGCATTTCTTCGACAGAATGGGGGAGAAAACTAGCCATATTAGAAGTTTAGATGTTTTTTTAAATAGTGAAGTTGTATTTAAAAAATTGCGAAGTAGTGGTTTAAAAAATGATGAATTGGTGGGTATTTATAAGTAAAAAGGGGGTAGTGTGTATTATTATTATTATTATTATTATTATTATTATTATTATTATTATTATTATTATTATTATTATTATTATTATTTTAGTTTCATTTTTTTATAAATACAAACAGTTATCTTTCAAATGGGGCCCACGATTTTTTTAAACGCGACTAGGTGAACGTTTCACCATAAGTAGTCTTGGGGTTTGTATCTCGCGCGTGAGTCATGGGGCTGGACAAGGGAGTCGCGCGTGAGTTTTGCATTCACCTAAGCGATTTGCCCATCTTGGCCTTTAGTCTAAAAGTGGTTCCTACAGTCAAACGTTGTAAAGTTTTTAATGACCACGGATGAAAAAACAGAAGAGACGGGCTAAAAAGATTATAAGTGATAAAAATACATCCATAACAATCTTACATTTAACATGGGGTATGCTATATAAACTTAGTCATGATGGTAGCTCAATCGTAGAGTATATATATATATGTGTAACGTATAGCTCGATTGCGGGTTCAATTCTTTTCCATGTATCCTTAAATAACAGTTTTGTACGATTTACTTCTTTCATTTTGGCTATGAGACTTGTCGATCTTGGCTTCCCTTTTATCTATGGCCATGAATGTATTTATTTCCTAAAGACAAATGGTTGTATAATTTATTTAGAAGATAACTTACTATGGGGCAGTTTATAAGGAACCTCCCTGTAGGGAGGGTTTCCAATGATTGCAAGCTCCGGGCGGTTGTACCATGTGCTTCGCGGTTTGTACAAATAGCTTATAGGGAGGGTATGTATAACATGACACTTACTACATGAGGTGGATATGGTACCTAAATTTGGTTAGAGGTCAATTTTGCAATAAATGAGGCGTAAATATAAGGTATGGGTGGCCAACTGGCCGGAATATGGGCTGGTGTTAAGTTGTTTCCTACTCCCAATCGAACTTATAAAGTCTAAAGTTTTTTTTTTTTTTTTTTTTTTTTGGTTGATTGATATTGTTTTTATTGTCATCTATAGGGTTGGGTATTATTTATTTTCATTATTAAGCTGAATATTAATAAATAATATTAAATACTTTTAGCCACGACTTTGTATAATATTTAATATTTATTTTCAGTATTATACTGATATAAATAAAATAATATTAAACACTTTTAACCACGACTTTTGTCGTGGCTAAAAGTATTTAATATTATTAATTTTATATTAAAACTTATATATTATATTTTATTTGGATAAAGTTAACGTGTGTTTTTTTTTTTTTTTTTTTTTTTTTTTTTTTTTTTGATTAATATTGTTTTTATTGTCATCTATAGGGTTGTGTTCGTACATTTGGAAATATATATATTAAGGGCGTGCTTTGTAGAATGTTTTGGGTGTGAGGGATGGGTAAGGTAATAAAAAAAACGTAAACGTACATTTCGCGTATTGTTTTCTCAAACGTTCTTTCTTTGCCTTTGCGTGCTCAAACAGCTTGATAACACTGACAATAGCATCTTGACGAGCCACATCCTCTTGCTCGCATTGTTTCTCAACAAAAGCTTGCATTTCTTCGACGGAATGGGGGAGATAACTAGCCATATTAGAAGTTTAGATGTTTTTTTTAAAATAGTTAAGTTGCATTTAAAAAATTACGAAGTAGAGGCAAAAGGATCCCCTGAGGAAGCTGTATTATTAGAAGGTTCAGGGGAAAATATGTTTTCGAATGGAGCATCATCAGCAGACGCAAAAGGATTCACTTCAAAAGAATTATCAACTGCAGTCCCTTGATGTACAGAAGAAGATTGAGCGTTTGAAGTAGTTGGTGAATGACTGGTAGATGGTGCATCTTGATCGATGGAGACAGAGATAGATGGACCATTTGTGTCTTGTGGAGCATTTGCCTCAGTAGCGGGAGGATCAGCAGCTCTTGGATCAGGTGCATCAACATGCTGTGGCTCAAAATATTCATCAAACATGGGATCAAACAGCTTCTTCAATTCCTCACTAGTGGGAGGTACATAAGGAGCAGCAGGAGTGGGATTCTGTACAAGGCCTGGACTGATTGGTCCAGGAGACAAAAAATTAGGTGCGGGTCCAGAACTGAGGTGTCCAGGAACCGTTTGCTCAGTCAGCTCATCAAACGTGACATGAATAGTTTCCATGATTTGTCGGGTTCGTTTGTTGTAGATTCGGTAACCCTTACGATCTGGTGCTTATCCAACAAAGACTCCAATATCCGCTTTAGCCTTAAGTTTACCCAAATCTTGACTATCATTTGTCGGATAGCATAGAGCACCGAACACTCGAAGAAAAGAAAGATCTAGTTTCTTGCCATGTATCAGCTCATATGGAGTTTTGTTGTGGAGAGTATGTATCAAGGATCGGTTATGGGTGTAACAAGCAGTAGCAATACCCTCCGCCCAAAGAAACATTGGACTCTTGGTTCTCTAAAACTTCACTGATGAAGCGAAAAGTGAACCGCTTTTAGGGGGTTATTTAAGCCCTAAATCGTATTTATTTGATCAAATATTGCCCTAAATCGTTCCTTTTGTCATTTTAGGTACTTTGGAGAAGAAATCTGGAAAATGAAGCATTTTGGACGTTTTTGGAGCATAAAAGTGAAGAAAACGACAAAGTCTCCAAAGCTGCTGGAAAAGTACACTTGACGGCGTCAAGGATTGCTCCTGACGGCGTCATGGCTTGGCAAAAGAGGTGGATATGAAAAATACACGTGACTCGCCAGAGAGTTTTACAATGGAAAGTCTGACGGCGTCACCCTTTAAGGTGATCAAGGCCATCACGGTTTAAGTTAAAGAGAGACGGCGTCAAGCACTATTCTGACGGCGTCAACCCTTGATAAGCTAGGGAGGATTTTGGAGGATTAAAGAGGGACAGCGTCAGGAAGACCATCCGGGAACCCTAGCCACGGCGATGTGACGGCGTCAAGATCTATAACGTGACGCCGTCAGCCACTAAGTTCTATATATAGTTTTGCAATTTTTAGTCATTAGCGTGCAACTTTGGGAGGAGAAACCCTAAGACGAATTTCTGCCATTTTTAAGGGTTTTTATACCCTTGGATCTCCCATGTTTAATTGAAGATAAGTAATCATTTAATCATTCAATATGTCTATGTGTTGTTTGATTATATCTTGTTCTTGTCTTTTAATTAACATGCTAGGCTAGATTTATCTTGTGTTTGCTTAGATCTAATGAAACCTAACTATTGATTATTAGTTATTAGTGTGTTATTAATTGTATTGGATGATTGTTTATCGATGTTAGGCTTAAGAAAACTGGCTAATCTCCTATACGGTAACTTGCTTGAACGTCTTAAGAAACATGAACCAATGCGTACTAGGTTTTTATGGTTGTATTTAATGCATGAGCGAATTCTAGTGATCCCATGTTAGGAGCTTCTTAGCCGGCTCGACATAGGAGTAAAGTAGGAGCTTATAGAGTTGGGGAAGTACGTACGCCACCCCACGATTGGTATTAAGGAATACACCCGTCATCCACGCAATTAATACACACTAATCAACCGGTAAAAGATAGTTAGGGAGTAAGGAAATCTAAGTAAACACATTTCTCCCCATATAAGTTTCACAACCTTTTCATTTTCAGTTATTTTATTTTATTTGCATTTGTAGTTATTTGGGTTAGTTGACTAGCAACTAATTCCGCCCACTCCTTCAAACCCGAGATTTTACTTGCTTTCATAAAAACATAAAAATACAAAAAGAATCTTCCCTCACCCTTAGGCCTATTAGAGTAGTTTTTCAATCCTAACGACACTATTCCCCTAGAGAACGATCAATCCCCCGGTACTTGCCACTTCACTATACTACATCGGTCAGGTACACTGCCTGGTGGGGATTGCAAGCCTCTTGAGATCCCTCGAGAGGTAAAACCTGTTGTAAGGTCGCAAAACCACGCATCATTCACCCATGTAAACCGAGAGTAGTAGTCAACGACAACTAGAACGTATTACTTCCCATTTATACTTTGCACTTTCATTGGTCCACATAGATCCATATTTAGGGTGTGAAGAACTTCCATGATGGTGTTGACAGTGTTGGGTTTGTGTGGGTATGCTTCTTGCTTTTGCCCAGTTGACAAGCCGAACAAGCAACTAGGAGAGGACCGCATCGTGTCTTCAATAGAGATGGTGTACAAGTTAGTGCCACGACTGCCTTTAAGAAGATCAACACCATCCAATTCTCTGACAAAGCAAGTGTGTTTTATGAAAGTCACTTCGAGATCGGAATCACAAAATTGACCAACATAGAACAAATTGTGCCCAAGTCCTTCCATGTAGTATACCCTGGAAATTACACTGTCACCAAAGACATATTCTCCATAACCCATAATTGCCCCATAATGGTCGTTCCCGAATCTAACTGTCCCGATAAACTTATTCATGAGATTCTTGAGCCGTGAGCGATCCCCGGTCATATGTTGTGAGCAGCCTGAGTCCAAATGTCAAAGGACGATATGTACGACCTGCATTTGAAAACAGACGAAAAACGAGAGTTTGGAGTGCCTGATCCCCAATTTAAATTGGGTTCCAGTTGGTTAGTGCAAACAATCTCAGGAGCTGCTGACACCATAGGTGCCTTGGTTTTAACAATGGGGGCAACACTAGTAGATGCAATGGACCTAGTTAAAGGGCATTGTGCATCTAAAGGGAAAACTCTACCAGTTGGCTTCCATTCCTTAATAGGCACTACTTTAGAATTAGTTATCCTAGTTAAAGGGCACTATTTTCCTAAAGTGAATTTCCTTCCAGTAGGCTTCCATTGATAGCCAACATTAGCAAACATTTTCCCTGTAGGTTTCCAGGATTGCTTAATTTGTCTAGCTCTCCAACCTTTCTTAACTGGGGGTTTGTTGGATGACTTCAAGAATTTCTCAACACATTTATCATGATTACTTGAAATTAAACATTCATTACATGTCTTGCAAAGTAAATTAGGGTTTGAATTATGATTCTTTTTGTTCAACTCAGACTTATTGTTCCTCGTGTGGTCTTCTACTTTCTTCTTAGGAACACTTTTAGCCGGTGAAGTCTTATAATTCTTTATGTTTTTCCTAGTTTTTGACTCGCTAGCTTTAGTGTCATTGTTAACTCCTGTAAAAGGACTGATGGGAAACTTAGTCTTTTTCACTTCCAGTTGCTGAACATGTTTTGATGTGTTGGGATCTGAAGTTTCCAAGGGTGCCTCACAAGTTACATGCTTGTTCTTAGTCATTGAGGATGATGCAATAAACCTATCTCGCTTATTATCAGTCTTAGGACATGTGCCAATGACGTATTCTAAGAGTTCCTGAGATCGTTTAGTGAAGAAGCAGGCATCTACAACTGCACTATCTAGTGGTTTATCTATCCTAACCTCTTCTATGGTCTCACGAAGAATGTCAAGACTATCTTTAAGATATGTGAGATAATCATGATGAGCTGACCAATTGTACCTAAGAGGAAGCGGAATAGTAACAGCATCAATTGCATGTTACTTACAAGCAGAAACCTTTTGACCAACATTATCACTGGTGATGATTGGCATTTTCCCTTTCACCTGAATCTTTAGATTCTCAATCTCTTTAAGCAAAGAAGTTATCTTTTCATTGTTTTTATCACGTGTGATCTTAATTGAATCATATAACTCTTTGTAATGCTGTTTAACTTTCGAATTTTCAGCTTGAAACCAATCACTTTCATGTTGCAGTTTGTTGATGATGTTTTGAAAGTGAAAATTCTGAGAATCTAGAGATTGTGGGTGTTGGGTGCCAATCACATCGCTCTTGTGTGACTTCAATTGAGCAATTTGTGATTTCAATTTTCGAATCGTGTTAGTGTGAGCTTGAATTTTTTCATCACGTTTGGTTAATTCAAAATATGCATCAAATTCAGGAGCATCCGAAGATGTCTTGGCATTTGAGATTTTAATTCTTTCTTCTAAATGTTGATACTTTAATTGCAAATTAAGATTATCAACCTCTAGTTTTGAAAACTGCCTAACCATGTTATCATGGTCATCCTTTTGAATTTTTTCGTGCAATTTTAAATTCTCCCCCTCAAGCTCAACAACACGATTCTGGGAACCATTCAGTGCAACAGACATTTCATGAAATTGACAAGCAGATAATGTAGAATTAGTAGCAGTATAAAAAACATCTTGAACAATACATTTAGCAATCAGATTTTCATTTGTGATGAGGACATTTTTTCTTCCAATTTCACAGCATTTAAGATCAATAGCAATTTGTTTTCCCTCGTTTTCCACATTTTTAAACACTTCTTTCATCTCTTTCACTTCAGTTTCAAGGGTTTTTTGCATGCCCTCAAAATGTTCTTTAAGTAGTTTAAAAAATGGTATAACCTTAGTTAAGTAACACTCTTTTGTTTGTTCAAATCCCCTTTCCCCTTCAGTAATTCCCGTTGGTGTAATTCTCTTCTTACATGTTTTATCAAAATCAGCAAACATTTGACAAAGAACATAAATACAAATAAGGGTTTTACATTTCGTGGGAAGTGCTAGCTGAACTAAGTGCATGGGTGTATTGGGAGGGTACACCGTTGGTGTAGCTATCTTTCTAGGAGTTTGGGCCTTAAGTTCCTCGGCTTTCATTTTTTCTGAATCTAAACGCCAAAATATCTGTTCTGGTGTCAGCTTAGTTTGAGGTGCAAAAACAGTTAACATATTCTCCTTATAATAATCATGGGGTTTGATTATGACACGTTTTTTAATGCACTTAGGATCCTTCATTTTTTCAGCTAATCTCTCTCTATTTATTACTTCTATCTCATTACTCTCTTCAACTGATGTCACATCAGGAGGGGCATGACCAGGCTTAAGCATAACATTTGCATCATATAATGCAGGTTGGGCAACTCTAACGCTCCTAAGGAAATCTGATTTAGGTACACCTGCATCCTTTTTGTTAGTACAAATATTACGATATTTAAACTTAACGGTTTCTTCGGTTTTAATAATGACAAACATGTAACTTGTAATGCATAACGTAAAATGCGCAAGTTACTTGTAAACACAAATCATCAATGCATACTTACATCAACATCTCTCGACGCCTCAAGTATGCTTCAACAAAGTCGTAGATTTCCATCCCGACGTAAATCACTCAAGGTATGGACAAACAAATCTACTACTTGACAAATGATCAAAGGATTATATTTTTCTAAACTTCACATTTTTATAAATGTGACAAAACATTTTTCAAAAATATATTTTACAAATTATTTTTGAATTAGAAAGAAATGTTTTATTTGGAAAAATTATTTCAAATTATTTTGAATTAGTAACAGCTATTTTCCCCCCCAAAATAGCTCCAAACTTCCCCAAATAAACCTTCACCACTAAAAGACAAAATTTGGAGCGTCTGGAGCATTTTCGACACCGACGGCTCCACGGTTCCGTTAAAGTTAACGGAGCCGTAGGGTATTTAACGGAGCCGTCCGTACGTAACGGCTAGATTTTTCTTTGCCTATAAATAGTGGACCATTTCACACTTCCAACTTGATTTTTCCAGTCTTTTTCTCTGGTCTAATCCCTCCTCACTTAGAACACTTTCCTTGATCATTTGGAGAGTCTTAGGTTGTTTAAGAGTGATCCAATCATCCATTCAAGTGATCCTCTTCATTCCTCTTGATTAGCAAGAGAAGAACACAAAGTATCCAAGTAGATACAAAGTGTTGTCATCCCTCTTGATTAGCAAGAGAAGAACACAAAGTATCCAAGTAGATACAAAGTGTTATCATTCCTCTTCATTTGCAAGAGAAGAACTCAAGGTATCCAAGAAGATACAAGAGTTGTAGTTGTTAGGTCTTGTAACATTGGTTACACTCTTGATTGTATCATAGTATACATCAAGATCATTTTTCTTTTGTGAGAGAGTGAGTGAAGATCATTGTGATCTTATAGAGATATTGATTATCTCTTGAAGCCATTGGGCTTGTGTGTATTGATCAAGTGGATCAAGGTGTAGATCGGGTAGATCGTGGTAGATTGGTGCTAGCTAAGATTAGCACTCGACATCTAGCTTAGTGTCGGAAATAGGATAAGCGACGTGTAAGGTGTAGATCGGGTAGATCGTGGCAGATTGGTGCTAGCTAAGATTAGCACTCGACATCTAGCTTAGTGTCAAAAATAGGATAAGCGACGTGTAAGGTGTAGATCGGGTAGATCGTGGTAGATTGGTGCTAGCTAAGATTAGCACTCGACATCTAGCTTAGTGTCGGAAATAGGATAAGCGACGTGTATGGTTTTCTCCGCCTGAAAGGAGTTTGTTGATTAGTGAAGTAACTCTCGAGTTGGGTACTCGGGGAGTGGAGTAGGGCGAAGAGGAGCTTCGTGACCGAACCACTATAAATCACCGTGTCCGGTTTGCGCCTTCTTACTCATCTCTTTACTTTCATTTCATTCTTTATCGCTTTATACTTATATTTGCATGATGTTTATGTTTGTGTGGCTAGTTGCTTATGTTATGTTGACTAAGTTTGTGTCATGGTTTGATTGTGCTTGTGTTGTAGTTTACTACATTCATCTCTAGATGTTAAATGACCATAGTTGACACTTTACATATTAAGTCACACATGATTGGGTGTTTGATACAAAAAGTTTTAAGTTTTTAAATGGAAACGTATTCACCCCCCTCTACGGTTTCCACAATTGGTACCAGAGCCACGTCGCTCAAATTTTTAAAACAAATGGTTTTCAAAATTAAGTACGATCCATGTATCAAATTACCCATGAAGGTGATAAAAATATGAAAAGTATTTGTTGCTTAATACTTACAAGTTTTGTTGTTAAGTATATGTTGTCATACTAGCTTGAAGGTTTTCTTAAATTGATAAAAGTTGGTTCTGTTCAAAAACTGAAGTAACACGTACGGCACCGTTAAATATAACGGACGGCTCCATTAAATATGGACGGTACCGCTAAATTTAACGGTACCTTCGTCTGTTTTTTCAGAATTCGGTAATTTTCAAAAATTCGTATAAAATCAACCGTAAGTCCGTAGGAGTCGTGCCACCTATCGTTTTAAACGTAATTGAGTCTACTTTCACTTAAAAATATTTTTAGAAAGTGATTGTAAAGTAAAATTTACGAGTTCCTTTAATTCGTAACAGAGAGTCTTTTCCGGTCATGCCGATTGCACAAATTTTTTGTCAAATCACAAAGTGAACATCACACGTTGATGCATTCATGATTTCAAGGTGTTGAACTTGATCAAATTTTTAAATGGGGTGGAAAATAATTCATTTTCAAATAAATTCAAGCTTAGTGTACATTGTTATACTTAATACACAAAATGACGATAAGTATCTTTGTGTGTTATGCTAAATGACTATTTGCTTTTCTTTGTGTCTTTGTATTGTTAGTTAATACTTTTGTATGCTTATTGTTATCTTTAGTTGAGCTAATTTTATCTATAAGCATAAGTGTCTTTCATGCCTTGTTGCTATGTGTCGAATATTTGCTTTTCGGCTTATGCGTCAATAGGACTTAGGCTAGACTTCCTGCACTAAGTTGCGTAATTGAGTTTGCATTGCATATAGGCGTAGACCATTTTTCTTGCATTTGTTGCAAGCTTTTAAAATGGTTTATTAACCTTCTTAGGAATAGAAACTAAGTTGGTAGACAATGTGTGTCGAAAGATATTGTCTTACACAATTATTTTTTCAAAGGTTTAAGTGTAAAAAGTATATCACCCCAAAATACTTAACACTCTCATAAAATCCGTAACATGATCTTTAAAACATTACATCATTTTGTCTTGTTTGACCATGGGTTGTCTAAACAAGATAAAAGGTCATTTTAATACATTAGTATTTAAGTAAAAGAAAATGTATTAAACTTGCATTGATCTAACACACATACAAAATGTTTTAAACATTTAGTATTTTACGTATGTTTTTTAAAAATAGTTAAGATTATTATTTTTATACTAATGAGGTGTCGAAAAACTAAGAATATTATACTTAATAAATAAATAGTTTTTCACAAATAAAATAAATGGCAATATCAAAGTAGTTACTTAATATGTCATTAACCTCACACATACAACTAGTATCAAAATAAGTGGAACACACTCCTTAAATTTTTATTTTCTTTTTTAAAAAAAAAGGAGGGATCGTGAGGGTCAAGAAAGATTTCGAGTACATATCAATCCATTATTCAAATTATGATTGATATCATCATCGAATCTAATTGACAAGTTTTCGAGTGTGGACATGAAATTGGAGTAATTATTTGTCTAGCTTCAAGATAACATCAAAACATGATGAAACATATTATCTTGAATCTACATACTCAATCACACTCGATTGTTATGAAAATAATGACGTCCTCTCAAGACGAAAACAATATGCATCGGATCATAACTCACACTTGTGTTGAGGATGCCATATTAAGTCTTCTTGTCCAATGGTTGTGTTCCAAACTTTAAACTAACATGTTTAAAAGATGCATAAAATACACAACCAAGTAGGATTGACAACTTGGATGTTTCATCCGAAATATACAAGTAATTTACATTGCAATGCAATTAGTAAATGTGTCATTTCCGAAAAACCAAACACGAGCAAACAAACAACATATGTAAACTTTGCTCATGAACGACTCAACACTCAAAGTCACATGTCTAGTAAAAGTGTCACACATAATATGTTATTAACTATTATGTAAGTCATCAATCTTGAGAATATCACATGTATTTCTCTTATCAAAAGATTGACAATGGATAACTTATATCCTATGCATCTCATTTTCTTTGTAACATGAATGGTTATGTTACAAGAGAATACATTGCATCATGTTAACAAATATAGGATATTAGAGTTGAATAATAACCTAATACGACATGTGTCATTGCATAAACAAGTAAAATTGGTCATACACTAAAATACTTGTTTCACAAAGCATTCGTAAGAGTGATAAGTTTCCTCTTAGAAAAGCATACTTGTTGAAATAAACAATATGTCTCATTTTAAAAAAATGCTCACAAGATCTATTGAGGTACGTAACCTTTACTAGATTCTCACTCAAGATATGCAAAGGAGCATTCTTGAAACACACACTATGTAGTAGGTTCTACATTGTATCACATTAGAGTGTCTCTTGGTTCTAGGAAACCAAATCATGTTAAAATAACATGTAACAACTCAACAAACAAAGATGTTGTCCAAGAGATCATAAAATACACCATCTCCATCAAACAACCTTTAAATCTCAAACACGAAATTAAAACATCTCGCTTGCCTTTGTTAGGAGTTGTGTAAGACATGTCATTTTCTTAACCGACTTTCAAAGTATGGTTAATTGAGTCATATTAGGCCATGTATAAGCAAAACAAGATAAAATCATCTTTGCTATACTTCGATAGGCAAATATAGGAATTTAAATTCTTCTAACATGAGAATGACTACTGGAGAACCTATCGCACTAGAAATTCAATTTGACCTAACGGTTGGATTGCTTCCAGGAGAGAAGTTGGGTTGGTGTATAACCCGTAAAAATGGTCGTGTTTAGCCTTAATTGAGCACCACTAGTGATAGTCTCATACTCATTCTCTAACTTGAAAAATTTTCATTCCTACATTTGACTAGAGATAGCTTACATCGGTGAACTTTATCTCCCGTTAGGATCTCATTTTGAACAAGTAGTAACTAAGATCTTCCTTAGCAAACCTAGATTGCTTGCATCCCACATATGTGTTTCAAAATGATAACATGTTCTCATAAGATATGATTAAATGTCTTCGTGATCTTAAATGCTAAATGATTATCATGTTTTGCATGATGCTTGCATTTATTCCTTATGTGCATGTTACATAATTTACTTGTAAAGTTTGCACCCACACTATGTCTTTTTGACACATTAGGAATTAGGTATGCCCATCACTATGAACCCTTAGAAGTCATAGAGTCATACACTAGTGTCAAAACCCATAAGTCAAAGTGGTCACGAAGTTACCCTAATTCCCAGTCATCACTTCGCCTTCTTCCAAGTAATACACCCTTTTGTCATGGGAAGGTTAGGAACAAACCTAGTAGAACTCGGAGTAGGGTTGACAACTTAAATATTTCATCCGAAATATTCAAGTAAGTTTAACTTGCGATCGCAATTGTTAAATGTCATATCCGAAACATCATACTCAAGCCTTTTAACAACATATGTTAAAACGCTCATCCAAAAGCTTAAAGCTAACATCAACCTTCGGATGACAAAGGACTCACGAGTTACTACATAAGTGATTAGTAGTTCCTTTCATCCTCGTGTGAATATACACGTCTTAAGATCCCAAACCCTGCTGCAAATCAGCACCATAGGCCTAGCTTTACGTCTTTCAAAACCCCATGAAACACTCGTGTGCGAAGCACATCGAAATCCGTAAATCAACCAAACCTCTCAACCGAGAATCCCTTAACCATCTCCATCTAGGTCTAGGAATGATGGAACATATTCCATAAATCTTATGACTATTTAAATATTTCACTGGAAATATTAAGTCATCCTTCACATCGCTCTAATGACTACCTATGTATTTCCTTGGAAATATAAAAGTCATTTCTTCTCGTCTAGTACCGTTCGAAGAATTTATTAGGTATAAATTCTCACCTCGTGTTGAAAAGTCTCACTAAATCAGCGAGATTTATTCGAAAAATCATCTTAAACTCCAATGACAACTTAAATATTTCATCCGAAATATTTAAAGTATATTTAATTTGCGAAATGCAATTAAATGTCATCTCTCGTTCTCGATCAACGTTCATCGAATCCTGTTGGATTCATTCATAAAAGAATTTATTTGGTATAAATTCTTTTAATCTAAAGTCCAGAAAAATCACAACATATGTGAAATTTCTTTGTCAAAAATCTTGCTTTCAATTCTCACCAACACCATCAAAACCCACTCGATGTAGTCTTGAACCCAAAACCGTCTCCTATCAGAATAGACTGTATCTATCATCTGATTCCTTAGCCGTTTCCCTCACATTTCCACATGGTACTAAACACTACCAATGCTTTCGCATCCCACTCACCTTCCACACACCTCAAGCGAAGAACCGCTAGGATAAGTTGAGATAACCCCACTAGAACCTTATCTCCAACCTCACAACTCTGAAGATTTTATCTTCTTAACCCTTAGGATATCTCCAAGTAATCACATGCCTCATCATATAAATATTCTATGAATATTCACAATGATTGAGAAGAGATACGTGACTTCAAAGGTGAAGTTTATCGTATGCTATCCACCACTTGTCATGACTTTACTAAGCTCATCGCTTTCGTCAACGTTTGTTTTCCTCTTTATCTTTTACATCTTGTCCGGATGGTCATAGATTGAGGGGGAGCGAAAACACACTCATATAGTCTTTCACCAAACACTCTTAAGAACACACACATGTGGTTCTTATTCCCTAGGAAACTTCCATTTAGCTGCCCAGAACTAGGCTGCACAGGAAAATTCGTGACTTCCAGGTCACGGTACCGTTAAATAGGCCACGGTACCGTTAAATTTAACGGTACCGTGTGGTATTTAGTGGTACCGTGCCTATGTTTGATGAATTTTCACTGTTTCCTTTAGATCCCTGCATCCCTAACCTCAAACCTGCAAAATTTTGCAAACTCACACACACCCTAAGATTTCCTCACTACACCATAGGACACCATCACCAATTTAGTTCGAATCCCACAACCCTTGCCTATATAAGGCCTCACTATTGCAAGCTTATCTTGCATCTCATCTTCAAACCTAACCTTCAACCCATAGATAATCACACTCAAACCTTACAACTACTCCTCACTTTGGATAAGTGATAGTTAGTTCAACAACCTTCAATCCTCACAAACACATGAAACCCTTCATGCACCAAATTATCTCTAACACACAACTAGGATCATCCAACCTAGAAACCTAGAACTTCGTTACCTTAATCCCGTTAGAGATATCCACCAACAATCCTGTTAGGATCACATGCACCTTTTCTTTTTCCCTTTTGAAATATATCATGCATCTCATTGTCAGTGCAAACGATATATTAACCTAAACCATCCTTTCCCACCTTTCCTCAAAGGGCAAAACCAACATCTCCAACCACATCATCATCATCCTCCACCTTTAGGATTCCTACACCCTTACCTCCACCAAGTCCACCACAACCTTTAGCTATCATACTAACCCTATCACCATCAAACCTCTTTGGACTTGGAACCAACACAACATCCTTATCACCATCACCATCACCACAACCTTTAGCTCTCACACTAACCTTGTCACCTACATCACCTTTTGAACTTGGCACTAACACATCATCCTTATCACTATGGGTCATCCCATTATTTATCCCCTACAACCACATAACCCAAGTTGTCCTTGTTATAACCACAACCAACACTCTCCCACCTTATGGAATAATTTAGGTATAACATCTATCGAGTCTACTTTATGGCACGACTTGTCATAATAGTAATCATTTAGAGTATGTCTTATCAACAAACTATCCTTAACATCAATCATCTTAGGTAGATGATTATGTTGTTCAAAAGGTTTGTTAGAACTTTCCTTCCCAATGACAACTTGTAAGAAGTCATTTAGTGCGTCAGTCAATGAACGAATCTCGTTCTTGATTAGTGTGATTGAGTAAACAATTGCACTTTAGGTTTTCGGTCGGGTTGTGACACTTACGTGTTAACATAGTTTAACCCATGCATGTCTTGCTATGCGTATTCTATCCCTATAATGTTGCTCCTATACTGTTATATATTATGCTGCACGAAGCTAACCCTTGATGTAGGAAAAGCCTTTGTAAGAATTTGATCCATGGATCCGCTAGATACTAAGGTTAATAAACAAGGGGATTAAGTCACTATAGGGGAGCATTGAGCTAGGGGGAGGTCGGGAATATTTGAATACATAGCATGGAGTTGTCTTCACAAGTGATGATAGAAGGCTTCACTGGGATGATGCAAACTCGCCTTTCTGGGGAGAAAGGATATCAATGCAATAAGGGGGAATAGGAAATGAACTCAAGGGAGAGCTCGAGGCAACTACCTTTTTGCTTCGACAAAAGGGGGAGAAGAGAGTGTAAACAGGTAACTTTTACATTTTACTGTGTGTTACGGTTTACATATTTGTCATCATCAAAAAGGGGGAGATTGTTAGTGCAAATATTACGATATTTAAACTTAACGGTTTCTTCGGTTTTAATAATGACAAACATGTAACTTATAATGCATAACGTAAAATGCGCAAGTTACTTGTAAACACAAATCATCAATGCATACTTACATCAACATCTCTCGACGCCTCAAGTATTCTTCAACAAAGTCGTAGATTTCCATCCCGACGTAAATCACTCAAGGTATGGACAAACAAATCTACTACCTGACAAATGATCAAAGGATTATATTTTTCTAAACTTCACATTTTTATAAATGTGACAAAACATTTTTCAAAAATATATTTTACAAATTATTTTTGAATTAGAAAGAAATGTTTTATTTAGAAAAATCATTTCAAATTATTTTGAATTAGTAACAGCTATTTTTCCCCCCAAAATAGCTCCAAACTTCCCCAAATAAACCTTCACCACAAAAAGACAAAATTTGGAGCGTCTAGAGCGTTTTCGACACCGACGGCTCCACGATTTCGTTAAAGTTAACGGAGCCGTAGGGTATTTAACGGAGCCGTCCGTACGTAACGGCTAGATTTTTCTTTGCCTATAAATAGTGGACCATTTCACACTTCCAACTTGATTTTTCCAGTCTTTTTCTCTGGTCTAATCCCTCCTCACTTAGAACACTTTCCTTGATCATTTGGAGAGTCTTAGTTTGTTTAAGAGTGATCCAATCATCAATTCAAGTGATCCTCTTCATTCCTCTTGATTAGCAAGAGAAGAACACAAAGTATCCAAGTAGATACAAAGTGTTGTCATCCCTCTTGATTAGCAAGAGAAGAACACAAAGTATCCAAGTAGATACAAAGTGTTATCATTCCTCTTCATTTGCAAGAGAAGAACTGAAGGTATCCAAGAAGATACAAGAGTTGTAGTTGTTAGGTCTTGTAACATTAGTTACACTCTTGATTGTATCCTAGTATACATCAAGATCATTTTTCTTTTGTGAGAGAGTGAGTGAAGATCATTGTGATCTTATAGAGATATTGATTATCTCTTGAAGCCATTGGGCTTGTGTGTATTGATCAAGTGGATCAAGGTGTAGATCGGGTAGATCGTGGTAGATTGGTGCTAGCTAAGATTAGCACTCGACATCTAGCTTAGTGTCGGAAATAGGATAAGCGACGTGTAAGGTGTAGATCGGGTAGATCGTGCACTCGACATCTAGCTTAGTGTCGGAAATAGGATAAGCGACGTGTAAGGTGTAGATCGGGTAGATCATGGTAGATTGGTGCTAGCTAAGATTAGCACTCGACATCTAGCTTAGTGTCGGAAATAGGATAAGCGAAGTGTATGGTTTTCTCCGCCTGAAAGGAGTTTGTTGATTAGTGAAGTAACTCTCGAGTTGGGTACTCGGGGAGTGGAGTAGGGCGAAGAGGAGCTTCGTGACCGAACCACTATAAATCACCGTGTTCGGTTTGCGCCTTCTTGCTCATCTCTTTACTTTCATTTCATTCTTTATCGCTTTATACTTATATTTGCTTGATGTTTATGTTTGTGTGGCTAGTTGCTTATGTTATGTTGACTAAGTTTGTGTCATGGTTTGATTGTGCTTGTGTTGTAGTTTACTACATTCATCTCTAGATGTTAAATGACCATAGTTGACACTTTACATATTAAGTCACACATGATTGGGTGTTTGATACAAAAAGTTTTAAGTTTTTAAATGGAAACGTATTCACCCCCCTCTACGGTTTCCACACTTTTCACTGTTTTCATCACACAACTTTTTATACTTTTGAATCATTTGAGAAGTTTGAATGGTTTGGCCTTGTGTGTGCAACTTGTTTTCAATCTTGTTCTTTAACGTTTTAAGTCTGGAAAAATCATATAAAAGTTTTGTTTCTTTTTCTTTGAAATCATGTTTTATTGTAATTACACTTTCCTGGATCTCCTGTTTTTGTTTAACAGTTTGATCAAGTTGTCTTTGTAAAGAACATAACCCTTTTTTTAAAGTTTCTTCCCTTAAATTACGTTCTGTTATGAATGTACGCATTTGCCAATCCATTTTCTGCTCACGTTCGGTTAGCTCAATTTTGCCCGTTGTTCATATATGGTCACCTGATCTTTAAGGATGTTAAGTCTAGTGGTCAAAGAGTCATCAGGGATAAACACGGTGTTCTCATGCAACTCACAATCATTATCTACAACCAAAGATGCGCTACTTGGTACAACAGACGCGTCGTTGTGTTTCACATATTGTTCATATGGGGTAATATCGTTATTTCCCATATTAGCAGTATCTGACTCAACAACGTTTGTCTGTTGTACTTTGTTGGGAATCTTCGGTTCATCAACCATGTCGTACAATTTGAGTACCTCAGCTATGACTGAATCCGAAGTTTTTGACATGATATTAACAAGCACGGGATTTTACAAATCTTATGATTTAAACCGAGAAATAGATTCTTTCGCGGGATTTTACAAAATCAAGAAGAAACCGTGAAATGATGCTTGATATGTGTTATGATAATCATTGGATCAGTACAATGATTAGAGATTGTGTGTAAGACGTGATGATCGTTTGATGGACAAGGTGATATGTTGTTTAGTTGTGATTTGGTTTGGTTGACGCAAGTTGTTATGGTAAAATTTTGGTCTGAAAACTTAAAACCTCAATAACTTCATTCCGGAGGGGATTTGGCCCTCGAAAAATTCGTTTCATGACTTTGTGTTGAAACCTCACAATATTCAGGCTGTTCCGGTCGTTTTGACAGGTATTTCGCTGAAAACAGAGTTACGGTTCAAAAGTTATGACCGTTTCAAGTTTTGACGTAAAAAAGTCAACTTTGGTCAAATCACAGGGAAAAAGACAGTCAACTCGCAGTGAAGAAGATAGTCAACTCGCAGTGATCAACTCGCAGTGAAGAAGATAGTCAACTCGCAGTGAATCAACTCGCAGCCGCCACGCAACTCGCAGTGAGATTCAACTCGCAGCAAAGTGTCAACTCACAACAGGCAATCAACTCGCCGCCACAAAGTCAACTCGCAGGAAGAACTCACCTCGCAGCAGTGAATCAACTCGCAGCCACAAAGTCAACTCGCAGGAAAAACTCAACTCGCAGCAGTGAATCAACTCGCAGCCACTTGTCAACTCGCAGTCACAAAAAGACAGAACAGTCGCTATCAACTCGCAGTAATCCTCAACTCGCAACAGGTTATCAACTCGCAGTCACAAAAAGACAAAACAGTCGCTATCAACTCGCAGTAATCCTCAACTCGCAGTCCAAAAATGGTCAACTCGCATCCAAGAACGCCCAACGTACATCAACTCGCAGTAAAAAACAAACTTAAACACACCACTCGAATTCGATCAAACACTCACAAAACGAATGAACCAAGCTATCCAACAACAAAACTAGGTACATATAACACCTCTAAACATGAAGGTACAACAATCTTTCTCTTCTAACCACGAATCAAGCACAAACTAGTGATTTCTAAAGAAACCTATTCGAACCAAATAAAACACAAAAACCAATCCTAAAAGTAATCCGAGTACATGCAATCCTAAGAATGAAACCTAGGCTCTTGATACCAATTGTAGGCTACTCAATAACGTAAACATGCATGGTTCTTGTGGTTAGTTCAAATTGTAGAAGAATTTAGAGAGAGAAAGTGGGAAGCCTTTTAGTGAGAGAAACACAAGATATATTAGCTTGTCAAGTGAAAGGTCCAACCCTCTCCTTAGGTGGAGAGGGGTATTTATACTTACACAATAAACGCCCCTAGTGGGCTATGGTTCGGGCTAACAGTGGGTAAAGACCCGACCCGACACCATGGTGAAACATAATCTAACCTACTATGATAAATACTACGAGCTACTTAATGCTAAACTATACTCGGGGTGACCGAGTCTTTCTCATGAATATTTATATTCCTAACACAAGTTTTTCTCCCAGAAATTGAGCACCTCTTGAAGTACTTCGACGAGTATCTTGACACCCCGTGTAACACCCCAACCTGACAAGGGTAAAGATGTCACAACGATGGTTTCATATCAGAACAAACACAAGCATTTGACATTAATAATACAATAGAATTCAAGGGTTACAAAGAAAAAATCTGAAACTACAAGGTTACAATTCAATATCTTCTACGTCTAATTTACGGTTCTTCTAGTCAATCTTCTATAGCTAATAAAGTCTTCTAATGCCCAAGTACTCTCCACTCAAACCCAGCTTCCAAACTAAAACCTGCCGCAGGAAAAGAAATGCGGCTGAGCTACGAAAGCTCAGTGAATAGATATAACGGTACAAAGCAGTAATAATGGGATAATGGAGTAAGCGAAACAATGCAAGGTGTAACAAGAGTTATGAAAGAAAATAGAAAAGGTTATCAAGAATGGTTACAATAGGTAGGTGTAAAGGTAACCATAACCCACCACCAGCCCAATATTCAATTTAAGTCAAGTCAAATATCGAATTAATTCCAGTATCAAGTCAAGTATCAAGTTAAGTATCAAGGTTATAAGGTAACAGAAACAGTAATCCACTACGAGCCCAGAACATATCATATCAAGTCATATCAAGTAAACAAGTATACATGTATACGGAGGGGTGACCTCGGTATGCCAAGTATAATATGAGGGGATACCTCCAAGGGTTGGAGTCGCGTGCTCCCAAGAGTGAATGACGTGTATCGCACACACCCATCATGTCACTAAGTAATACAAGTAATCAAGTCGTGTCAAGTCAAGTACAAATACAAATCTAGGATGCATCCATGCGCCCCTGTAGGCTGCCACAATGTCTTCATCTTCGTGTACAAGTCAAATAACAAGTCATGGCAGGGACGGGATAGGTAATCACTTTCCTACCCAAAAGTCAAGCCATTGGTGCATCAATGACAAGGACATGAAACCCTCATGCCTAGTATGGCTCGTAATCTCAAACTGTGGGTCAAGGGTCAAGTATCAAGTATCAAGGGGTTCAAGTTTCATATCAAGT
Organism: Artemisia tridentata subsp. tridentata; assembly: GCA_021014915.2. Classification (NCBI taxonomy): domain Eukaryota; kingdom Viridiplantae; phylum Streptophyta; class Magnoliopsida; order Asterales; family Asteraceae; genus Artemisia; species Artemisia tridentata. The sequence goes on along the minus strand of CP139502.1, from coordinate 56,930,223 downwards.
GCTTCAAGTCAAGTTTCCAATTCAAGTATATCAAAGTTCAAGTCAAGGTTCAAGACAAGAGGTCATAGCAAAGGTTTATAGCAAAGGTTTAATTCAAAAGTTCATTTAAAAACAATCCTTTAATAATGGTTTTAGTAAAAATGATCTTTCAAAATAGTTTTTACAAAATGGTCTTTTAAAAGGTTTTCATATAGATAGTCTTAAAAATAGTTTTCTTAAAACATTTTCATAAATAATTAAAAAGGTTTTCTCATCCAGTTATAATATCAAGTGTATCAAGGTTCAAGTCAAGGTTTATGGCAAGGTTCATATCAAGGTTCATAGCAGGGTTCAAGGCAAGGTTCAAAACAAAAGATCAAGGCAAGGGTTCAAAGCAAAGGTTCAAGTCAAGTGGATCATAACAAAGGTTCACAATACAAGGGGAACATAGCAATGGCTTCGGGAATCCTAACGAAATCAAGAGAAACGAAGGCACCTTACTGAGAAGGGCAGAATATTTGTACCTTATACCGCAAGTGAAAGCACATCTAGAAATACAAAGATCGGAAACAAACTCCATCTTCAGCGAATCTACACGAATACATGGTCGTCGTATTATTGATATCTTCTTTAAATCAGATTTCTCATTTTAGTCAGCTTTCCATTTTTAGCAGGTTTCCTCAATTAGTAAGTTTTCCATTTTTAGAAAGTTTCCTGAATTAATAGTTTTCTATAATTAGTAAGTTAGGGTAAGACTCATAATTAGTCAAGTTAGGGTTTAATGTGATAACTTATCATTATTTAGGGTTAAAGTGTAACTTACCAAAGTTTAGGGTTAAAAGTATAAAATCATAAAAATCTCATGAAGACCCAATGTCTTCATACTCGATTACCATAACCTGCTACTTGAATTGTTTTATCGTCCCGCGATTCTACTCGTTTTAGATCCAGTTAATTTCATTATTAGTTTGTACTATTATTATGATTTACATTCCCATGTTAGAGGACATATTTAAGATCTTAACGCCACAAATATTACATCATCTTCTTCGGATTTCCATAACCAAATCATTTATTTTATCATAAAATTCGGTTTACTATATTCACACCAAAAAAATATATGATAACTAACTTCATACCATCTTAAAATATACGTAGCATATTTCATGAATAACTAAACTAGTGTAAGATACATACTATTCGGTCCGTAATTGTGATCGATGGGTATTTTATATTAACTGCGTTTTCGTTTAGGTAAGTACTTCATCAAGATTAATTATATGTGCATGACTAAGCAGTTGTTTACTAATGAATATATTTGTATGTGGCGTGAGAATCATTATACTAGATGAACTTGACTTGATATGAAAATCAACTAATAAAACGTGAATGCGCATTCAAGAATATTATACCTTCGAGCCAAACGAGACAGATATGCAGAATCGAATGGGAGTACGAACACCACGTCGATCACGGACACTACCTTGCGATGTAACCTAAATCGGAATTTAAAGCCCACGATCACGAGCTCACAAAAGACCACGAATGAACCTCCTTTTGTCGTTGACTGAATGGCGTATCCAATGCTAATTCATTATACCTCGTACTCATCTCTGTCGCTTATGGTTGTTAATTTAATGGATCGAAGGTCAGTTAATTAAACTGATCATTATTTAATTATGATGTGGTGAATGGAAGTCATTGAATTTGTCAAAAAGTTTATCATTGCTATGTCACGTGGGACAGAATTGGTTATCAATTGCTTCATTATTAGCGACAAGGTGCTACTGTTGTTTATGATCGAACGGAAGGAGCAAAATAGTAGCAGCAATAAACGACTTTTGAGGTAGGGGTTTGAGGGATTTGTAAAGTGATAAAAAAAATGTTCGGTGTATATATAGATGAGGGAAAGACCGACTTTTGTGATTTGGATTAACAAGGAAAGACCAAATTTTAAGGGATCATGATATATTTCAATTCTAATGCATATCTTTTCTTAATTTTCCATTTAGCCGAAATTTTTATGTGTTAGGCACCATAATATGTCGCCTATTTTAGTGATTTAGGGAAACCATTTGTTTTGTGATCTTTATTTTATAATGTAAAGTTTTATTTAACTTAAATTATTAGGTAACTTAGGATTTAATTATTTTAGATTAGGTACAAATAATGTGTCTTTTATTTAATTTATATGTTCTTTAAAATATCAAAATTAGAGGGGTAGTTTGGTCATTTCAGATTATGCAAATTTTCGGGTTTTACAACTCTTCCCCTCAAAAAAAAAATTTTCGTCCTCGAAAATTGAAGTCGCAAAGTTAGACGAAGTCGTAGCAAATCGCAAAAGATCGTCACAAACATTCTCACGCCCGGGGAGGTTCTTACAAAAAGGAAAGCTCATATGGAAATACGAACAAGATTTCAAATCGAATTAACTGTATCAACAGTAAAGAGCTCTACAAGAGTTCAAGATTTATAATTGAAATCAACAGAACGCAAAACGAGAGTCTAAACTTGTCCAGACATCTAATGAACAAGGGCAGAGTATACGAACGGGTAGGATGAACCTAAAGTCTCATTAATCACGGATAATCCAACGGAGATCAATTTCTAACTTCTTAGGTACTTCCCAAGATATCCTATGGCCACAATGAGGGCACGTTATATGGTGTAAGTATTATCACGTTCATAATACCAGCACCACATAAATATGCCTTCATGATGATCATACTTTATCTCAAGTCGCAACAATAACCTATCTTAATCCACCTAGTACTTCTACGGTCTCAGAGGTCAACAAAAGCAATGTCATAGCAAGGCACGAATCAGAGTGATGCGGAAATAATGATGCTTAAACAAATACCTTATAGTCTACCCATTCCTCACTGGTCAAAACTTAAGTTCATATCAGGGGATCCTAAAGTAAGTCCTCAAGGTGTCCTCCTATGTTCTTACAGTGAAAGCCTAATGGTCCTAAACGCACAGGACAGGGTAATGTATTACAAGTCGTCAACCTGTCTCTGATACCATAAATTGTAACACCCCAACCTGACAAGGGTAAAGATGTCACAACGATGGTTTCATATCAGAACAAACACAAGCATTTGACATTAATAATACAATAGAATTCAAGGGTTACAAAGAAAAATCTGAAACTACAAGGTTACAATTCAATATCTTCTACGTCTAATTTACGGTTCTTCTAGTCAATCTTCTATAGCTAATAAAGTCTTCTAATGCCCAAGTACTCTCCACTCAAACCCAGCTTCCAAACTAAAACCTGCCGCAGGAAAAGAAATGCGGCTGAGCTACGAAAGCTCAGTGAACAGATATAACGGTACAAAGCAGTAATAATGGGATAATGGAGTAAGCGAAACAATGCAAGGTGTAACAAGAGTTATGAAAGAAAATAGAAAAGGTTATCAAGAATGGTTACAATAGGTAGGTGTAAAGGTAACCATAACCCACCACCAGCCCAATATTCAATTTAAGTCAAGTCAAATATCGAATTAATTCCAGTATCAAGTCAAGTATCAAGTTAAGTATCAAGGTTATAAGGTAACAGAAACAGTAATCCACTACGAGCCCAGAACATATCATATCAAGTCATATCAAGTAAACAAGTATACATGTATACGGAGGGGTGACCTCGGTATGCCAAGTATAATATGAGGGGATACCTCCAAGGGTTGGAGTCGCGTACTCCCAAGAGTGAATGACGTGTATCGCACACACCCATCATGTCACTAAGTAATACAAGTAATCAAGTCGTGTCAAGTCAAGTACAAATACAAATCTAGGATGCATCCATGCGCCCCTGTAGGCTGCCACAATGTCTTCATCTTCGTGTACAAGTCAAATAACAAGTCATGGCAGGGACGGGATAGGTCATCACTTTCCTACCCAAAAGTCAAGCCATTGGTGCATCAATGACAAGGACATGAAACCCTCATGCCTAGTATGGCTCGTAATCTCAAACTGTGGGTCAAGGGTCAAGTATCAAGTATCAAGGGGTTCAAGTTTCATATCAAGTGCTTCAAGTCAAGTTTCCAATTCAAGTATATCAAAGTTCAAGTCAAGGTTCAAGACAAGAGGTCATAGCAAAGGTTTATAGCAAAGGTTTAATTCAAAAGTTCATTTAAAAACAATCCTTTAATAATGGTTTTAGTAAAAATGATCTTTCAAAATAGTTTTTACAAAAATGGTCTTTTAAAAAGGTTTTCATAAAGATAGTCTTAAAAATAGTTTTCTTAAAACATTTTCATAAATAATTAAAAAGGTTTTCTCATCCAGTTATAATATCAAGTGTATCAAGGTTCAAGTCAAGGTTTATGGCAAGGTTCATATCAAGGTTCATAGCAGGGTTCAAGGCAAGGTTCAAAACAAAAGATCAAGGCAAGGGTTCAAAGCAAAGGTTCAAGTCAAGTGGATCATAACAAAGGTTCACAATACAAGGGGAAAATAGCAATGGCTTCGGGAATCCTAACGAAATCAAGAGAAACGAAGGCACCTTACTGAGAAGGGCAGAATATTTGTACCTTATACCGCAAGTGAAAGCACATCTAGAAATACAAAGATCGAAAACAAACTCCATCTTCAGCGAATCTACACGAATACATGGTCGTCGTATTATTGATATCTTCTTTAAATCAGATTTCTCATTTTAGTCGGCTTTCCATTTTTAGCAGGTTTCCTCAATTAGTAAGTTTTCCATTTTTAGAAAGTTTCCTGAATTTATAGTTTTCTATAATTAGTAAGTTAGGGTAAGACTCATAATTAGTCAAGTTAGGGTTTAATGTGATAACTTATCATTATTTAGGGTTAAAGTGTAACTTACCAAAGTTTAGGGTTAAAAGTATAAAATCATAAAAATCTCATGAAGACCCAATGTCTTCATACTCGATTACCATAACCTGCTACTTGAATTGTTTTATCGTCCCGCGATTCTACTCGTTTTAGATCCAGTTAATTTCATTATTAGTTTGTACTATTATTATGATTTACATTCCCATGTTAGAGGACATATTTAAGATCTTAACGCCACAAATATTACATCATCTTCTTCGGATTTCCATAACCAATTCATTTATTTTATGATAAAATTCGGTTTACTATATTCACACCAAAAAAATATATGATAACTAACTTCATACCATCTTAAAATATACGTAGCATATTTCATGAATAACTAAACTAGTGTAAGATACATACTATTCGGTCCGTAATTGTGATCGATGGGTATTTTATATTAATTGCGTTTTCGTTTAGGTAAGTACTTCATCAAGATTAATTATATGTGCATGACTAAGCAGTTGTTTACTAATGAATATATTTGTATGTGGCGTGAGAATCATTATACTAGATGAACTTGACTTGATATGAAAATCAACTTATAAAACGTGAATGCGCATTCAAGAATATTATACCTTCGAGCCAAACGAGACAGATATGCAGAATCGAATGGGAGTACGAACACCACGTCGATCACGAACACTACCTTGCGATGTAACCTAAATCGGAATTTAAAGCCCACGATCACGAGCTCACAAAAGACCACGAATGAACCTCCTTTTGTCGTTGACTGAATGGCGTATCCAATGCTAATTCATTATACCTCGTACTCATCTCTGTCGCTTATGGTTGTTAATTTAATGGATCGAAGGTCAGTTAATTAAACTGATCATTATTTAATTATGATGTGGTGAATGGAAGTCATTGAATTTGTCAAAAAGTTTATCATTGCTATGTCACGTGGGACAGAATTGGTTATCAATTGCTTCATTATTAGCGACAAGGTGCTACTGTTGTTTATGATCGAACGGAAGGAGCAAAATAGTAGCAGCAATAAACGACTTTTGAGGTAGGGGTTTGAGGGTTTTGTAAAGTGATAAAAAAAAATGTTCGTTGTATATATAGATAAGGGAAAGACCGACTTTTGTGATTTGGATTAACAAGGAAAGACCAAATTTTAAGGGATCATGATATATTTCAATTCTAATGCATATCTTTTCTTAATTTTCCATTTAGCCGAAATTTTTATGTGTTAGGCACCATAATATGTCGCCTATTTTAGTGATTTAGGGAAACCATATGTTTTGTGATTTTTATTTTATAATGTAAGGTTTTATTTAACTTAAATTATTAAGTAACTTAGGATATAATTATTTTAGATTAGGTACAAATAATGTGTCTTTTATTTAATTTATATGTTCTTTAAAATTTCAAAATTAGAGGGGTATTTTGGTCATTTCAGATTATGCAAATTTTCGTGTTTTACACCCCGCATGGTCTGCATCTGAGTATGCCGTGAGTGCCATAGCAGTGTCCTTAGGATACCAGAGACCCATGTAAATAGTTCCTTGGAGATACCGAAAGACCCTCTTGAGAGCTTCCAAATGCTTTTTGGTAGGCTTAGACTGGTATCGAGCACACATGCATGCAGCAAATAGAAGGTCTGGCCTGCTAGCAGTAAGGTACATTAGAGATCCAATCATACTTCTGTACTTAGTTTGATCAACGGGAATCCCAGAGATGTCATCGTCCAATTTCGATCGTTCAACCATGGGAGTATCAACAGGATCACTTCCATCAAATCCAAATTTCTTCAATATTTCATAAGCGTACTTGGATTGATTAATGAATATGCCTCCGGGACTTTGAGATATTTGCAAGCCTAAGAAGAAAGATATTTGTCCCATCATTGACATTTGGAACATAAAGCTCATCTCATTTGAAAATCGATCACATTCCATAGGATCAGATGAGGCAAAGATAATATCATCTACGTAGATCTGAACTTGTAGTAGATGTTTGCCCGTTTTCCTAGTAAATAGAGTAGGATCAACGACACCTTTGGAGAAATTGTTAGCCAGAAGAAACTTAGACAACGTGTCATACCACGCCCTAGGAGCCTGCTTTAGGCCATAGAGAGCCTTCTTTAAGCGACAGACATGATTAGGACGTTCAGGATCCACAAATCCCTCTGGCTGGCTTACATAGACCACCTCCTTCAAATCACCATTCAAGAATGCTGTCTTGACGTCCATTTGGTAGACTATCATATTCTGACTGGCAGCATTCGAAAGAAAGATTCTTATGGCTTCAATTCGGGCAACTGGTGCGAATGATTCTTCAAAGTCTATGCCCACTTCTTGACGATATCCTTTAGCCACAAGCCGTGCCTTGTTTTTCAAAACATCACCATGCTCATCAAGCTTCACTTTGAAGATCCATTTAAGAGCGATAATCATTGCACAGTCTGGAGGAGGCACTAATTCCCATACGTCCAGTCGATCGAACTCATGAATTTCTTCTTGCATTGCAGTGAACCAGCAGTCTTTAGACTACGCATCTTTGAAGTATTTTGGTTCGGATTTGGATAGCACGGAATTAAAGAAGCACCACAAGGCATCGGTGGCAAGTTGCTTTCGTGTGGATACCGGTCGAGAGGGATTCCCAATGATGTTGTCAATAGGGTGATCGTTGGTCCATTTTCTGAGATGTTCATGTGGTTAAGGGTAGGGAACTGATGTTGCCGTGTTAGGATCCCCTGAGGAAGCTGTATCATTAGAAGGTTCAGGGGCAAATATGTTTTCGAATGGAGCATCATCAGCAGAGGCAAAAGGATTCACTTCAAAAGAATTATCAACTGCAATCCCTTGATGTACAGAAGAAGATTGAGCGTTTGAAATAGTTGGTGAATGACTGGTAGATGGTGCATCTTGATCGATGGAGACAGAGATAGATGGACCATTTGTGTCTTGTGGAGCATTTGCCTCAGCAGCAGGAGGATCAGCAGCTCTTGGATCAAGTGCATCAACATGTTGTGGCTCAAAATATTCATCAAACATGGGATCAAACAGCTTATTCAATTCCTCACTAGTGGGAGGTACATAAGGAGCAGCAGGAGTGGGATTCTGTACAAGGCCTGAACTGATTGGTCCAGGAGATAAAAGAATAGGTGCGGGTCCAGAACTGAGGTGTCCAGGAACCGTTTGCTCAGTTAACTCATCAAACGTGACATGAATAGTTTCCATGATTTGTCGGGTTCGTTTGTTGTAGATTCGGTAACCCTTACGATCTGGTGCATATCCAACAAAGACTCCAATATCTGCTTTAGCCTTAAGTTTACCCAAATCTTCACTATCGTTGGTTGGGTAACACACCAAACACACGTAGGAAATAGAGGTCAGGCTTTCTAAGATGCACCAATTCATATGGAGTTTTGCTGTGGAGAGGATGTATCAAGGATCGGTTTTGAGTGTAGCAAGCAGTTGCGATAGCCTCCGCCCAAAGAAACATTGGAGTTCTAGAAAATATCAGCATGGTTCGAGCAGCTTCAACAAGGGTACGGTTTCGTCTTTCGACAACTCCATTCTGCTGAGGCGTGCGTGGAACACTCTTTTGGTGACTGATGCCAATACTTTCATAAAATTAAGTTGTTTGTTAACGAACTCTGTGCCATTGTCTGTGTGGATGATTCTGATAGTTTTGTTGAGTCTAACTTGCAGTTGCTTGATGAGTTTTATGATAATCTCTGGAGTCTCATCCTTGGATCTCAAGAACGTAACTTTTCCCATTAATACTCTGTACTCTCATTGGACCGCACAGATCCATGTGAAGGGTGTGAAGAACTTCCATGATGGTGTTGACAGTTTTGGGTTTGTGTGTGTGTTTCTTGCTTTTTCCCAGTTAACATGCAGAACAAAGGTGATCTTTTTCATATTTCAACCTGGGCATGCCTCGAACAAGATCCTTGCGAGTAAGTTCATTTATGGTACCGAAGTTCAAGTGGTTTAAGCGGCGATGCCATAACCATGATTTGTTCTTAGAGGCCTTAGAGAGCAAGCAAATAGGAGAGGACCGCATCATGTCTTCGATTGAGATGGTGTACTGGTTTGTGCCTCGACAGCCTTTAAGGAGATCAACTTCATCCAATTCTCTAACGAAGCACGTATGTTTTCTAAAGGCAACTTCGAGATCAGAATCACAAAATTGGCCAACAGAGAATAGGTTATGTTCACGCCCTTCAACATAGTACACCCTGGAGATAACGCTGTCACCAAACACATAGTCTCCATAACCCATGATCGCCCCAAAATGGTCGTTCCCAAATCTAACTGTCCCGACAAACTTTTTCACGAAATTCCTGAGCCGTGAGCGATCCCCGGTCATATGTTTTGAGCAGCCTGAGTCCAAATACCAAAGGACGATTTGTACGACCTGCATTTGAAAACAGACAACCATGGATAACTGACAAACGTGGATCCCCAAGTGCAACTGGGGTCCGATTGGTTAGCACATACAAATTCATGAGTGACAGGATTCATAGATGCGATGGTCCTAGTATCAGGACATTGTGTCTCTAAAGGAAAAATTCTACCAGTTGGTTTCCATTCCTTAACAATCACAGGCTTGGGATTGGTCATTCTAGTTAAGGGGCACTGGTTTCCTAACGTGAATTTCCTTCCAGTGAGTCTCCATTGATAACCCACATTAGCAAATATTTTTCCTGTGGGTCTCCATTGATAGCCAACATTGGTGAATATTATTCCTGTTGCTTTCCAAACACGTTTTTTCAGTTTAGGTTTCCTAATTTTCTCAGAGGATCGTTTAGAAGACCTCAAAAATGACACAACACATTCATCATGATTACCAAAAATCAAACAGTCATTACATGTCTTACAAGTAGCATCAGAATTCGAATTAATTACAGTACGCTTATAGTTAATACTAGAATCAACACGATTCATTTTATTCAAACCGAACTTATTATCCCTAAGGTGATCTTCTACTCTCTTCCCATGAACACTCTTAGCTGGCATGGTCCTATTTTTCTTTGTATTGCGACTAGGCTTTGACCCGCTAGCTTTAGTTTCACTGTTTACTCCTGTAGAAGTAATGATGGGAACATTAGTTTGTTTTTCAGCCATTTGATATTCTGGTTTTGATGTGCTAGATCTAGATGTCTTCGAAGGTACATCAAAGATAACATGCTTGTTCTTAATCACAGAGGATGATGCAGTGGACCTATCTTTCTTGTTGTCAATCTTAGTGCATGTGCCAATGGCATATTCTAAGAATTCCTGAGATCGTTTGGTGAGGAAACAGGCATCTAGGATGGCACTATCCAGTGGTTTCGCTATCCTATCCTCTTCTACGGTCTCACGAAGCATGTCAAGACTATCCTTAAGATATGAAAGATAAGCATAGTGAGCAGACTATTGTTTCTAAGAGGAAGCGGGACATACACATCATCAACATCATATTTTCTGCTAGCAGAAACCTTTGGAACATACACATCACTAGTGATGACTGGCATTTTTTCTTTCACCTGAGTCTTTAGATTCTCAATTTCATTAAGCAAAGAAGTTATTTTTTCATTGGTTTTCTCACGTGTGATTTTGATCGAATCATATAACTCTTTGTAACGCTGTTTAACATTGAAGTTTTCAGCTTGAAACCACTCAATATCATGTTGTAATTTATTAATGGTATCTTGATGTTGAAAACTCTGAGAATCTATCGACGATGGTTTATTGGTGTCAGTCACATCACTCTTGTTTGATTTTAATTGGGCAATTTGAGCCCTCAGTTTTTGAATTGTGTTGGTGTGAGCTTGAATTTTTTCATCACGTTTGGTTAATTCAAAATATGCATCAAATTCAGGAGCATCCGAAGATGTCTTGGCATTTGAGATTTTAATTCTTTCTTCTAAATGTTGATACTTTAATTGCAAATTAAAATTATCAACCTCTAGTTTTGAAAACTGCCTAACCATGTTATCATGGTCATCCGTTTGAATTTTTTCGTGCAATTTTAAATTCTCCCCTCAAGCTCAACCACACGATTCAGGGAACCGTTCAGTGCAACAAACATTTCATGAAATTGACAAGCAGATAATGCAAAGTTCGTAGCAGTATAAAAAACATCCTGAGCAATACATCTAGCAATCAGATTTTCATTTGTGATGAGGATATTTTTCTTGTCAATTTCACAGCTTTTAAGATCAATAGCAATTTGTTTTCCCTCATTTTCAACATTTTTAAACACTTCTTTCATCTCTTTTACTTCGGTTTCAAGGGTTTTCTGTATGCCCTCAAAATGTTCTTTGAGTAATTTAAAAAATGGTATGACCTCAGTTAAGTAACACTCTTTTGTTTGTTCAAATCCTCTTTCCCCTTCAGTGATTCCTGTTGGTGTAATTCTCTTCTTACATGTTTTATCAAAATCAGCAAACATTTGACAAAGAACATAGATACTAATAAGAGTTTTACATTTCGTGGGAAGTGCTAGCTGAACTAAGTGCATGGGCGTATTGGGAGGGTACACCGTTGGTGTAGCTATCTTTCTAGGAGTTTGGGCCTTAAGTTCCTCGGTTCTCATTTTTTCTGAATCTAAACGCCAAAATATCTGTTCTGGTGTCAGCTTAGTTTGAGGTGCAAAAACAGTTAACATGTTCTCCTTATAATAGTCATGGGGTTTGATTATGACACGTTTTTAATGCACTTAGGATCCTTCATTTTTTTCAGCTAATCTCTCTCTATTTAGTACTTCAATCACATTACTTTCTTCCAAAGATGACACATCAGGAGGGGCATGACCAGGTTTAAGCATAACATTTGCATCATACAAAGTGGGTTGGGCAACTCTAACGCTCCTAAGGGAGTTAGATTTTGGTTTCCCTACCTCCTTTTCACTATGCTCATCACACAACTTTTTATGCTTTTGTATCATTTGAGCAGTTTGGATGGTTTGGCCTTGTGTGTACAACTTGTTTTCAAGCTTGTTTTTCAACGTCTTAAGTTTGGAAAAATCATTTAAGAGTTTAGATTCTTTTTCTTTGAAATCGTTTTTCAATGCCATTACATTTTTTTGAATCTCCTGTTTTTGTTTAACAGACTGATCAAGTTGTTTTTGTAAAGAATATAACTCCCTTTTTAATGTTTCTTCCTTTAAGTTACGTTCAGTTATGAATGTACGCATTTGCCAATCCATTTTCTGCTCACATTCGGTTAGCTCAAATTTTGCCCGTTGTTCATATATGGTCACCTGCTCTTTAAGTATATTAAATCTAGTGGTCAGGGAGTCATCGGGGACACCAGTGGTGTATTCATCCAACTCACACACATCATTTACAACCGAAGATGCACTACTTGGTACACTCGATGCTTCGTTGTGTTTCACATATTGTTCATATGGGATAGCATTACTGTTTCCCATATTCACATTATCTGACTCAACAACAGTCATCTGTTGTACTTTGTTTGGAATCTTCTGTTCAACAACTTTGTTACACATATCATACAACTTAAGTACCTCAGATATGACATATGAGTTGGAAGGATCAGATTGTTGTGGTGATGAGGCTTCAGAGGACAAGTTAGCCATAAAGATTGTCTGAGCAGTGGGTTCATCATCAACGTCTGAGTCGAAAGCATCACAGTCATCTGCTTGGAATATGTTAGGATCATTAAGTGCCAAATCCTGAACAGGTTGATCATCCACATCAGCATCAAACGTGTTCCCCTCATCTCCAGCAAGAAACAACAACTCCTCTTCATCCAATGCAACTCAATTCTCTTGTGCTTGCATTAGCAGCATCTTCTCTTTGAAGTAGTCTGAGTTCTGAGGACGCTTAGGTTGAGTGCAGTTCCTGGCAATATGACCCAAAACCCCACAGTTGTAACACTTGGATTGCCTTCCTTGCCCTAGATTTGCATTGCCAATTCTGTTTTGCACATTTCCCCTAGCACCATTCCTTTGATTCACATTTTGTCTTCCTTGAACATTCTAAACCACAACTCGTCCATCTTCCACAATAGACTGATTGCGTGGATTGGATGAGGTTCTAAGTTGGTTGTTGGTTTGAGGGAGTGTAGCTCTGAATTGTTGAACAAGTAAGGAAACTTGATTTGAGAGATTATCAATCATTTGATCTGTACGAGAGTACCCTGAGTCAAGTTGGGTGTTCCCAGCATAAGGTGGGTGAAAAGACGATGACTGATTCTGAGATGCGGAGGGATGATGATAAGTTTGATCAGGCGAAGGTTGGTTGAGCGGCTGAACACTAGAGATGAATGCCAGTGGATCATTTGTCGTCGTTGGATTGAACTTTTCCCTTAATTGACGATCATAAACAGCATGCTTTTCATGTTGTTGTAAGTAAGCATACAGCTGTTCATAGTTGGTATTTCTCAATCCTTTGTTAAGCTTTACTGCTGTGACAAATCGATCCCACTCAGGTGATATGTTGTTCACGAACTTTGAATTTAGTTGGATATTTGGCATTGTCATTCTGATCATCTTCATGTCATTCACAAGCTTGTGAAATCTGACATAGTAGTCTGTGATATTCTCACCAGGGTTCATCTTGAAGTGCTCAAATTCGTCATACAACTGTGATTCGCAATCTTCTTTGGTTAATTCAGATCCAGCTAGAAGCATTTTGATATTGTCCCAAACTGCTTTGGCTTCAGTGTTGCAGTTTATCAGCTTGTAAACATCTTTGGGTAGCCCTTGAATCACAATGTTGGAAGCTCGAATGCCTGCATCATAACGTTTCTTTTCTTCCTCATTAAGATCGTTATAACTACGTGGTCTATCAATTCCAATGGTGACAGCACCATCATCACCGATAGTGATAGCATCTCTCGTGGTACCCATTTGAAACGGTCCTTCATCAATTGATCGAAGAATGTTGACACCATTCTCTTTGCCCAAACAATAGAGTCGAATTCTTTGTGCCCATGACTCATAGTCCATCCTATCTAGCATAGGAGGGCGGGTATCGGACCCGGCAGCTTGAATGTCATCAGAAGAAGTAGTTGCCATGATGTGTCCTTATACGGGATTTTACAACTCTTGAGATTTAAACCGAGAAATCGAATCTTTCGCGGGATTTTCTAAAATCAACAAAAGAAACCGTGAGATACTGAGTGCAAATTGTGTGAGGTGATAAAGTTTGCAAGTCACAGTAGGTAATCTGAGTCAAGTCACAACAGGATATCAACTCGCAACACTCAATCAAATCGCATCAACAAGTAATCAACTCGCAATAGGCAATCAACTCGCAGAGTCAAATCAACTCGCAGTCACTTGTCAACTCGCAGCAAGCAATCAACTCGCAGAAAGATCAACTCGCAACAGGTGATCAACTCGCAGATTCAAATCAACTCGCAGTCACTTGTCAACTCGCAGTCACTTGTCAACTCGCAGGAACAGATCAACTCGCAGTACACTGTCAACTCGCAACATGTAATCAACTCGCAGCTGTAAATCAACTCGCAGTCACTTGTCAACTCGCAGGAACAGATCAACTCGCAACTTGTAATCAACTCGCACCCCTAATAGGACAAAACAGTCGCTATCTATGCGATTTGTCTTTTATACTATTTTAAGAAAAACGCTAACTCGCAGCCGAAAACAATCAACTCGCAGTCCAATAACAATCAACTCGCAGTCCAAGAACAATCAACTTGCATCCAAGAATTACCAACGAACGTCAACTCGCAGCCAAAAAAACTTTACAACTCCATGAATACTATCAAACACTCACTAAACGAATGAACTAGACTATCCAACAACTAACCTATTGTACGTATGACATCTCAAAACATGAAAGTGCAACAATATTTCATATCTAACTATGAACTAGATTAATCCAAGTTGTTTTCAAAAGAAAACCAATTCGACCTAAAAACACAAAAACCAAACCAAAAATTCGAGCACGTGCAATCCCAAGAATGTAACCAAGGCTCTTGATACCAATTGTAGGCTACTAAATAACGTAAACATGCATGGTCTTTGTGATTAGATCAATTTGTAGAAGAATTTAGAGAGAGAAAGTGGGAAGCCTTTTAGTGAGAGAAACACAAGATATATTAGCTTGTCAAGTGAAAGGTCTAACCCTTCCCTTGTGTGGGAAGAGCTATTTATACTTACACATAAAACGCCTCTAGTAGGCTATGGTTCGGGCTGACAGTGGGTAAAGACCCGACCCGACACCATGGTGAAACGTAATCTATACTAATATGTTAAATACTACGAGCTACTTAATGCTAAACTATACTCGGGGTGACCGAGTCTTTCTCATGAATATTTATATTCCTAACACATACATAATACGAAGAAGTCCAATCTATCAACGTCTTGCTCGCTATCCTGTTGATGTCCAAACTTTCCCTGAGCCCATTCTCTTCATGGCTGGCATTGTTGATCATTGGGAAGGATCTCCCATGAAGCCTGAAATAGAGTATTGTGGACAAAGTATGTACGTTCCTATTTAATTAAAGTAAACAACTTATCTGATGATATTTATCTTTTCCTCTTCTTGTTGCAGAAATGGCGTTCCGAAACTTTGTTGTATCTGGTGGTGCTATAGAAGTTAGCTTTATTCAAAAGAACCCCAACGATGTCAGCTATGATGTTGGTTCTCCGTCCGTTTCTGTGAACAACAACGATGTGGATGCCCAGATGATTGAACCTATAGCATCAGCCGAGCCTGCCAAGACTTTTAACATAGAGGAGGATCCGCAACTGGTGGAGAATGTTGCAGACTCTGATGATCCTCCCTCCGAGGGTGAGCAGACTATGATCGTTGGGTCCTCCAGTATCGCAGACAGGGTGCGAAGCAGGAAAGGGACCAGTGCCAAAGCAACAAAAGCTATCCCCAAAAGGAAACTTATCCTACCAACCCCTCCCCCCAAAACTACAAGGCAGAAAGGTTCGCAGGGTAAGGCCATCATACGGTCGGCTGTAGAGATTCCAGATGATGATGATATCCATGGTAAGCATGTCTCTTCTTATCTTGATGAACCTTAATACTTCATATATTCTGATCAATGTATTTTGTGCAGATCTGCCAAATACCAAGGAGCTTCCGAACTCTCTTGCTTGCCACCTATTGGTTGAAAACGTGACCCCATCTGGGTGGAGGAGAACTCTAGACAATATGTCTATTGAGAAGCTGTGCGACCTACATGACAAAAGCTATACAAGGCAAGCTATTCTAGACAATCATCTCAACACCCGAACAAGAGAGCTGATCCAAACTGTGAAGAATGCTAAAGAAGAGATGGGCATTATCGTGGCCAGAGAGAAAAATAGGGAACTCCAGTATGCCAAGCTAGAAGCCAAATGTGATGAAGCCTTGAAGGAGTTCGAAAAGAACCCTCTTGTGCAAGACCTTTGAGCCAAGATCTAAAGTCTCGAAGTTCATCTTAAAGAAACCCAAGCAGAGTGTGGGAGGCTAAAATTGGAAGAAGCAAAGATGGTTAGCTACAAGGAGAAAGTTGCTACCCTCGAATCTAAGTGTGCAGGTCTTGAGGCTGAGAGAACTAAACTTGGAGAGCAGGAGATCAAACTGCGAGAGGAGGTAGATGGGTTGAACCTCCATTGCAAAGGCCTCCAAAAAGACAGAGCTGATGTGGTGTCAAAGGTTATTCCCTACATAGCCATGGAGCTATACCATAGTGATGAGGTGGGAGAGATTGTGGGATATCTAGTGAATGCTGCCATCTTTTATGGGAAGTGTACGACGTTGGAGGAGGTTGCAGAGACAGGGAAGCCTGTGATCCTGTCGGAAGTGCCCTACTACCGACCTACAGCAGAAAAGAATATGATAATGCTGGCAACGCATACATAACGGCAGAGTACCCCTTTCTCACCGAAGCAACAAAGAATCCATCAGCTTCCTTAGAAGAACTCCTCTCTAAGAAGCCTCGCAAGATTCAGCCAGCCTCTCTAAGGAAAAGGGCTCTGTCTGTGAAGCCTTCATCTCCTGTCCAGCAAGTGGATCCTATGTCGTCCAAGAATGCATGAAGGCTGCCATGTTGGCAATGATTTAACCCCAAGGGTGGTATGTACCCTAAGACATTTTAGTTAATGCTTTATAGGATGCGGCCTACTGTTGAACAATTTAACTTTTTATGCTTGTTGGGCTTCGGCCTATTGCTAGACAGTATTTGGATAAGTCTTTTGGGCTTCGGCCATATGCTACTCATGTTAGCATATTTTAAGTTATATCTACTAATGCAGGTTAGGGGACGGTGCCCTACTTTTGCTATAATGATGTTCTTCTCTTACGTTATTTATCAACGTTATTATACAACCTAAAGCTATAGTAGATAGATAGCCTTATTATGTGTATTTTGAACAAAGATTTTAGCAATCGTATAATTTAATTGCTGACAAAGGGTTGCGACCCACTCCGTCTTTGCCCTTAAGGTACATAGGGCTTGGAATACCCTAAGACCTTTAGGAAAGTTAATGTGAATTGTAATGGATGTTTGTATTATACAAGACTTATGTGTCCTGAATCATCCTTCGACATTGAAACTTGTAAACTACTTGGCTGAACAAATCTTTGTTGTATAGAACGAAACAAGAGATTTGAGGGAAATGCGTTATATCATTAATTGGGTAGGGAGGATTACATCATTTGAAGAAATGAAAACTAGGACGCCTACCATTAATACTTCTTTCCCCAAATGAGAAGAATGCGATACATGAATTGAAAACAAACTAAATGTTTCAAAAGTGGTAAGTTTTATACGTAAAACTTACGAAGGTTAGTACCGTTCCAAGTCCTATCAACAGCATCTCCAAAGAGTGTTGCGAGTTTGTAGGCTCCGTTGCCGTAGGCTTCAGATACGATGTAGGGTCCTTCCCATGTAGGACCTAGATTTCCTTGATACTCATCTTTGCTTGCGCTGTTTAGTCGAAGGACGTATTCACCTGGCTTGAACGTTGAAGGTCTAACTCTGTTATTATAGTACTTCTTGAACTTCTGTTTGTAGATAGCTTCTCTGATTGAGGCTATTTCTCTTCGTTCTTCAAGTAGGTCAAGGTTTTCACGAAGTATTTCTTCGTTCTCTGATGTTTCGAAGTTAATGATACGTTCTGTTTCAACGCTTACTTCTGAAGGTATGACAGCTTCTGTTCCATAGGTTAGGCTAAAAGGAGTCTCCCCATGGCTTGACTTGGGGTGCATCCTATGTGCCCACAGGACTTGAGGTAATTCGTCTACCCATCCATGGTGGCTTCGACCTAACCTTATTTCTATTCCTTTGACAACATCTCTGTTTGTGACTTCTACTTGCCCGTTACCTTGAGGATGATACACGGATGTGAACGACTGTTTGATCTTTAAACCTTTGCAAAAAGTTGGAAATACCCCTTCGGTAAACTGTTTCCCATTGTCAGAAATGATGATGTGGGGGACCCCAAATCGGCAGATTATGTGTTCCCACACAAACTTTTCTATGTGTCTTCCTGTTACTGATGCCAAAGGTTTGGCTTCGACCTATTTGGTAAAGTAGTCGCTGGCTACGACCAAGAATTTTACTCCTCCTGGGGCTACTGGTAGGGGTCCGACTATATCGATTCCCCATTGACAGAAAGGCCATGCGGACGTTACGGAGGTCATATCTTGCTTTGGCAGTCGTGGAACCTTAGAGTGAATCTGACATGCTTCACACCTTTTTATTATTTCTGTTGCATCCCTATGCATTGATGGCCAGTAATATCCTAGCTTCATTATCTTTGAGACAACAGAACGAGGTCCTGCGTGTAGGCTACATGATCCCTCATGGATCTCATAGATGATGTTCGAAGCTTGCTCTGGCCCCACACAACGAAGCCATAGAGATAAGAAAGACCTTCTGTAGAGATTATCCCCAATAATCCTGTATTGGGGAGCCTTGATTTTAATCTTTCGTGCTAGCTTTGGGTCTTCTGGCAAGATACCACTTATCAAGTATTCTCTTATTGGAGTTGATGATGTACCCTCCGAACGGGTCGAAGGACTCCCCTTCGAGCCTGTAGAAAGCCCTCCCTTTGGAGGCCCAGGTTATACTCCTAACACATTTCATTGGCGTAAAACCATTCGCCTGCGAACTGGTTACCATGTGGGAATCCGCCAATCGAAGCCCCAAGCCTTTCGGGGTATTCCTCTCGAAGGAACTACAACGGAGAACCATGATGACCTGGTCAAACCCACGTCTCCTCTTCCCTTGGCTTTCTGCCAAAACAGAGATCGTGGGCTACAAAGCCCTAGCGGTTACCACATTCCATGGGACGCCCCCATGATCTCCGAAACATGCGCAAACCGCCCACTAAGCTCTATTTCTTCCTTATAAATAGCTTAGCCGGGCACAAACATTGTAAGTTAACTTCATTCTCTCAATTTACAACCTACATTGCCATTACACACACTTACTCGCACGTCGGAGGTGGTTCGCAGGGTCCAACCCCTGCGCAATCACTTAACGTAGTGTCTTCGTATTTCTTATTTCAGGTTAAAAACAAGCTTGGCGCAATCTCAACACCCCATAATTCCTTTTATCACCATCGAAGGCCTGGTAGTGCAATTATTTGTACAATCAGTGGCGCCATCCGTGGGACCGCTACAATTAGTCTCGTTATTTCCAAGCTTATAACCGTCTAAACTACTTTCACTATATATCCGGCATGGATCAAGGAAGAGAAGATACTCCCCCACCGGGTTTCTCTACCTTAACACCAATACCAATCAACGACTCTAACAACCTTCCCCCAATAACCGCTTCCACGTTCACAACACGCTCACACCCAGAAACTACACCCAACCATCACGCTTCGACATCAGCCAATCAGGAGCCTATCATCAGCCCAGACTTTGTCGAAGCCAACCATGAACTGTTGGAATCTCTCTTAAGGGCTCGCAGAAGGCAAGTCCGGAATGTCGAAATGCGAAGGGAGTTGGAATACTCAAGTGAGGATTATGATGAAGAATTGGAGGCGGAACCTAGGCCTCCGGCCCATGGAGCAACATTTTCAGCATTAAGGATTGGGTCGCCAGTCGGTCGAAGACTTAGTAAGAGGTCCGTGGGGTTCGAAGGAGTCCCTGAGAGGGCTCCTACCAGGAGGGAAGGTTTGGTTACCGAGGGATCCAATGGGAGGAGTCAGCGAAGGGAGAATGCAGGGGTAAATTTACCTCCTTTGTTAGCAGCACATCTTGGGAGAACGAAAGCAGGGTTCCCATTGCAGCCTTCTCACGCATCCGGCGTAGAAGGCAATCCACCTATACTGAACATGGGAGGAAATCTTCCCCCCAATGGTATGTACCCTTCGTTTCAAGCTCATTCTTACCCCCAAGGTTTATATCCCCCTGTTAGTGGACCACCTAGCAACCCTAGTGTTCCCCAACCGTACGGGAGCATGCCTTTCGGACAACCTGCGGTATACCCTCAATACACCATGGGAAATGGTTACCCCTTTAGTGTAAGTACCTCCTATCATCCTTACCCTATCCAAGCTCCTCTGGGAATACCCCAAGTCATACTCCATATAATACCGCTCCTACATATGCACCACCCTATAACTGCCTTTATTCGGACCCCATGGGTTCGGCTACACCGTTCGTAAGATGGATAGAAGACTATCCATTGCCTGATGGGTTGAAAATGCCTTCGCATATTGGGACTTATGATGGGAAGGGGGACCCCGACAATTTCTTACACCTATTCGAAGGGGCAATCAAGATGCAAAAATGGGCCATGCCCGTAGCCTGTCATATGTTCACTTATACCCTGCGGGATTCTGCTCGCATTTGGTGGAACGGGCAAAAACCTGGGAGCATCGTTAATCTTGATGATCTTAAGGCTAAGTTTCGGTCGCACTTCAGTCAACAAAAGAAGTTCACAAGAACTCATCTTACAGTGCACAACATCAAACAGAAGGAGAATGAAAGCACCAGGGCTTTCGTTACTAGGTACACTGATGAAACCCTGCAAATCTTGGGTCTTCATGAAGATCAGCGCATATCGGGTTTCGTACATGGCCTTCGAAATCGGAGTCTGGTAGAATTTCTATCCACTGACCTTCCGACGACTTACAAAAGATTGATGGAAAAGACGTACACTTGGATTGAAGCAAAGGAGGTGTCTACCAATGGTGCTCCGATCGATAGAGACACCAACAACAAGTCCTCAAAATGGGAGGGATCAAAGAACAAAAACAAAAATAGAGACAGGTTTTCTCCTTACAAAGGCCCTAATCACGGTTTGTTAGGAAGCCTAAGCAAGTCTCCTAAAGAAATACTTGCGACGGAGAAGGCCGCTAAGGCTTTCGAAGCACCCCCTCGCATGACAAGTAAGGGCAGAAACAGGGATACCAGCAAGTATTGTCACTTCCACGAAGACAATGGCCATGATACGAACAGCTGCAGGGAGTTAAAGAAACAAATTGAAGAAGCCGTAAGGTCGGGACAGTTAGCACATCTGGTGAAAAATTTCAAGAAAGGCAAGGAAAAGATGACCGACACACAGATGGCCAAAGACACCGGCCCCGCCGAAGCCCCCATACTAATGATACGCAGGGGCGAAACTAGCTTAAAAAGAAAGGCATCGGAACCAGAGGCAAGCGAAATAGGGGAAATAATATTTCCCCCCATCGCAGGAAAGGTACCTTCGAATGATCCAGTAGTTATCAAAGTACTCGTCTCCGATCAAGAAGTAAACGGAGCCTACATGGACTGCGGAAGTCCTTGTGAAATCATATACGAGCACTGCTTTCTCCAGCTCGAGCCTTCGATTAGGTCACAGAAGGTCGATTCTAAGATACCATTGGTAGGATTTTCCGGCGAACATTCGTGGCCTCTGGGAGAAGTGCCGTTGGAAGTAACAATCGGAGAAGGGAGATTCACAAGGACGGCAATGCTCAGTTTCACTATTGTAAGGTCCGACTCTCCCTACAACTTGCTGATAGGAAGAACAGCTACGCAAAGGATGGGTATCGTAGTGTCAACCATACATGCGGCAATAAAATTCCACACACCTCATGGAATAGGAACCATACTCTCTAGCTATAGTCAAGAAGGGGAAGGAGAAGTTGGCAGCAGAACCAAGGGAAGTCCTAGCGAGCCTCCGAAGGCTATCCTAAGTCGTACGGACCCCAAAAGACAGGCTGCGATAAATGAGTACAAGGAAGTCCTTACACAGACATATCCGGGCACTGCTGAAGACCCTCGAGCATCAAGAATCAATGAGAAGCCCTTTGGCGCAAAAGCCAGGCTTGATAAGTCCAAACATGTCAAGCAAGGGGCCAAGGTCAATTCCTAGAAGGTTCAAACCACCGATAATCCGCAAGCTTCAGAGTCGTTAAAAAGGCGTAGGGAGCAGAATTCTGTCAGGAACAAGATGCTCGTAGACTCTATTACTAAAACGCCTTCCGAACACAACCAGGACAAAACAAAGTCACCAAAGACGAAGGAAAAATGGAAGTTATACACAGATGGGGTCTCAAATTCAGATGGTTCGGGAGCAAGCCTAATTCTCACCAACCCGAAAGGAAAAGAGTATGCTTATGCATTAAGATTTGAGTTCAAGACCATGAGCAACGAAGCAGAATACGAAGCCCTATTAGCTGGCCTTCGACTAGCGAAGGGCATGAAGGCCACTGCCCTCTCCGCTTTTGTAGGCTCGCAACTGGTTGCCAGCCAAATTAGGGGTTCCTTCGTAGTAGAGCAACCCACCATCAAGAAGTATTTGGACGTGGTTAAGGAGCTTCTCCAGGAATTCGAACCATATGAGGTGACACACATTCGTAGAAGCCAAAACAAGAAAGCAGGAGCACTCAGCAAGCTATCTTCGACAGCTATGGCGCATTTGCCCGAGGAAGTTCTGGTAGAAACCTTGTACCATAAGTCAATCAGGCAAGACGAAGTCTCTGTCTCCGACTGGATGACTCCAATAAAGAGATATTTGATAAATGGTCTTCTACCCGACAACAGAAAGCTGGCAAGAAAAATCAAAGCTAAGGCTCCGCAATACAGGTTTATAGGTGATAACCTATACCAAAGGTCTATAGCGTCTCCATGGCTTCGTTGTGTAGGGATGGAGCAGGCTTCGAACATTCTCAACATGGCCCACAATGAACATTGCGGAAAGTACACAAACCCTAGGTCCATCGCGTCAACAATAGCAGAGTGGGGATATTACTGGCCATCCATACTGAGAGATGCTATGGAAACAATCAAAGCATGTACGATATGCCGAAACTACTCGAAGGCTCAGGAACCATTGGGGCATGGTGCGTCTTCTACCGTAATAGCAAAGCCTTTCGACCAGTGGGGGTTTAGCATAATAGGACCACTCCCATCATCTCCAGAAGGAATACAATTCGTGGTTCTGGCCATAGACCACTTCACCAAATGGGTCGAAGCCAAACCCTTGGCATCAGTAACAGGGAAACATGTGGAAAAGTTTGCATGGGAACAAATAATTTGCAGATTCGGAGTCCCACAAGTCATTACCTCCTACGGGGGAAAACATTTCGCCGAAGGGGTATTTCCATCTTTCTGCGAAGACCTAGACGTGAAGCAAATGTTCGTTTGCGTAGACAAAGATATTATTATCGAAATCGAGGCAAAGTTAGGGCAATATCAGCACGAGTGGGTAGCTAAGTTACCCAAAGTCCTAAAGGCATGTAGGAACATGCCCTTCGAACGATCGCAAGCAAAGCAAAGTCGAAGGGCCCAGTGTCAAAAGAAAATGCTACGACAGCGCAGCATATGAGCTCGAATGACATAGAAGACATTGTCACAAGGATGGGCATGGCAACAGCTTTCGTAAGTTTTACGTACAAGAACTTACTTTTTTTAAAAACACTTAGTTGTTTTTTCAATTTCATGTAACGCACTCTTCTCACATGGGAAAGAAGCATTAATGGTAGGTGTCTTAGTGTTCATTTCTTCAAATGATGTAATCCTCCCTACCCACTTAATGATATAACGTATTTCCCTCAAAATCTCTTGTTTCGTTTTATACAACATAGATTTGTTCAGCCAAGTACTTACAAGTTTCAATGTCGAAGGATGAAGCAAGACACATGTCTTGTATACTAATAACATCCACTACAATTCACATTAACTTTCCTATGAAGTCTTTGGGTATTATAAGCCCTCTGCAACGTAAGGATAAAGACGGAGTGGGTCGCGACCCTCGGTCGTAGTCAAATTATACCATTGCATAAAATCTTGGTCCAAAATACACACAATAAGATTATCACCTTAGGTTGTATGTTTACGTTCTTGAAATGAGCGTAAGAGAAGATAAGCATGACGTTAAAAGCGGGACACAACCGACCAAGTTAGCATTAATAAAGACTACACAGCATTGTAGTCATCATCAAACAAAATAAATGTCTAAATTCTGGGCCGAAGCCCAGAAACACAAAAGACAAACTGTTCAACAAGGCATAGGCCTAAGCATCATAATTGTTCAACAATAAAGGCATACGCCTTTAACCATAGTAAATTGTTTGAAAGGGGTACATGCCACCCCTAGAGACCAAATTAATGCCAACATGGCAACCTTCAAGCATTTTTAGAAGAATTTGGATCTTCCTGGTGGGCTTAGGATATGGGCTTTACAGACACGGTTCTTTTGGACGGAGACGCAGGCTGTATTTTCTTTGGCTTCATAGAAAGGAGATCTTCGATGGAGGCTGAAGGATCTTTGGTTGCTTCGGAAAGGAAGGGATACTCTGCCGTTGCAAATGCATTGCCAGCTTCATCATAATCCCGAATAGAATTCGGACGATAGTAGGCTACCTCCGACAGCACAACTGTTTTTTAGTTTTGGCAATCTCCTCCAAAGTGGTGCATTTTCCGTGGAATATGGCCGCATTCACCAGTTTCCCTACAACCTCCCCCACCTCGTCACTATGGTACAATTCCATAGCAATGTAGGGGACAACCTTCGATACAACCTCAGCCCTATCTTTTCTAAGATTTTTACACTCAAGCTTTAGTTCATCCACCTCTTGGCAGCGCTTCACGTCCTGTTGAACCAACCTAGCCCTCTCATCTTCCAAACCCATACATTTAGCCTCCAGGGCACTCACCTGGGTCTTGTAACCAACAACCTTCGCCTCTTCCATCTTCAACTTCCCATACTCAGCTTGAGCTTTCTTTAACTGATCTTTAAGGTCCTCCACTTCTGCTCGAAGGGCCTCATATTTGGGATGTTTCTCAAGGTCTGCCATGGCTTCGTCACATCTTTTCTCCAACTCAGTATAATTTTTCTCCCTTTCCTTCTCCCTGGACACAACAACGGACACCTCCTCCTTCGCCTCTTTAACCTTGTTCAGTAACTCCCTTGTACGAAAGCTCAGGTGACTATCCAGCATAGCTTGCCTGACATAGCTCTTGTCGTTGAGGTCGCAGAGCTTCTCGACGGACATCTCACTCATCATCCTTCTCCAAGAAGCAGGAGTAACATTATCCATAAGCAAGCGTCAGGAAAGGGCGTTGGGAAGTTCCTTTGTGTTAGGAAACCCTAAAAAAAAAAAAAAAAAAAAAAAAAAGGGGGGGGGGGGGGACAATATGAGTCGAATACGAAGCATATGGTAAAAAGAGGAGGACTTGAAGGAATTTTTGCTTACCCGGAATATCATCCTCATCAGACATCCCTTCCGGCGCATACATGATAGCTTTCCCACGAGCTTTCTCAGTTTTTTGTTTGACATTCCTTGATGAAGGAGTAGGAACATTGGGCTTCCTCTTTGGAGCAGCCTTTAGAGCTTTGGCACTGGTCCCCTTTCTAGTTCGCACCCGATCGGCAATGCCGGAATACCCTACGACCTTTAGTTCATCAGCATCTGAGGGAGGGTCATCAGAATCCGCAATGTTCTCAACGAACGAAGGGGTCTCTTCGGCATCTGCAGGCTTGATAGGGGGAATCACAGAGATAGGTTTCGCTGAGGATGCGTCCACATCATTATTATTGACAGATTGGGACGGAGAGCCAGCTCCGTAACTCACATCCTGAGGATCCTTCGGCATGAAGCTCACCTCTTTTGCACCTCCAGCCACAACAAAGTTTCAAAAAGCCATTTATGCAAAAACAAACGCAAAGGAGATGAATATCAGCAGATAAGTTATTTTATTTATTTAAATAAGAAATATACATACTTTTTCCTTCACAAATTATTTCAGGAAGCGACGGAGACCCTTCCCAACTCTCAGCAATACCGGCCATGAACAAGATAGGCTCGGGGAACGTCTGGACGTTAGCAGGATGACGGGCAAGCCGTTGATACAAAGGCTCACTCCTTACTTCATAAGGCAAGGGATCATTGTACTTCTTCTCATCATACATATAGTCTTCGTCTAGCAAGGCTGGGTATCCAGTTGGTATGATTGTATTTTCAACATAGAAAAACTAACCCTTCCAATTCCTTATATTCAAAAAGGGTTTCGTCAATAGGTGTGGGAGATCATACTCACCCTTTTTTGCAATAGTTACCCAATCCCCACCGGGATACAAATTCACAAAACCCCTAAAAACACTTAGCGTAGGCTCATACCCATAATCCTTACACATAACGATGTAAGTGGTGAGTTTGGCTAGCCCAAACGGGTTGAACGTAGATATGTGCACTTTATAGTATTGCAAAAACTCAAGAATTAAAGGATGAATGGGAATCCTAAGATTTGACTGGGTAAATGCGTGCACATACAAAACTACATATCTTGTGGGGGCATAAAAAATACCTTGCCTTTTACTCGGCAGTATAATTTTAAGCCCAGCAGGTAGGGGGTAATCGTGAAGGAAATCAGACAATGCTGCTTTCGATAAAGTACATGTTTGCTCCCTAATAATTCTTTTGGCAGCCATACTCATACTACAAGAATAGAAGCACAAAGGAAGATGATCGGAAATTTACCTTTTTTGTTCCAATGGAAGCACAGTAACGCAGAGTAGTTTGTGTATATTTTGGGGCGGAGGTAAAAATGTTCTAGGGTTTACCGTCTCGAAGGATATATATGCATCATAAATTTGATCATGACCGCACACGTGTCTAGGAAGTTTGCTATCTATGCGGACTTGAAATAGACTTTAAATTTTGAAAAGACATTTACTTTTACCGAGATAGTAGCCGTTGCAGGCAAGTGGACGGATAATGATTAATCCGCATTAATTGCGCGGGTTAGTTATGTATTTATTTCGTTTCCGAACGAAAGTGTAGCTTGGTCGATATAGCGAATGTCTAACGATTTTTGAGTCGAATGCAACATATACTCGTACGTATATATCACTTTCGACTGGGGGGCTTGATGATGTACCCTCCGAACGGGTCGAAGGACTCCCCTTCGAGCCTGTAGAAAGCCCTCCCTTCGGAGGCCCAGGTTATTCTCCTAACACGTTTCATTGGCGTAAAACCATTCGCCTGCGAACTGGTTACCATGTGGGAATCCGCCAATCGAAGCCCCAAGCCCTTCGGGGTATTCCTCTCGAAGGAACTACAACGGAGAACCATGATGACCTGGTCAAACCCACGTCTCCTCTTCCCTTGGCTTTCCCGCCAAAATAGAGATCGTGGGCTACAAAGCCCTAGCGGTTACCACATTCCATGGGATGCTCCCATGATCTCCGAAACATGCGCAAACTGCCCACTAAGCTCTATTTTTTTCCCTATAAATAGCTTAGCCGGGCACAAACATTGAAAGTTAACTTCATTCTCTCAATTTACAACCTACATTGCCATTACACATACTTACTCGCACGCCGGAGGTGGTTCGAAGGGTCCAACCCCTGCGCAATCACTTAACGTAGTGTCTTCGTATTTCTTATTTCAGGTTAAAAACAAGCTTGGCGCAATCTTAACACCCCATAATTCCTTTGATCACCATCAAAGGCTTGGTAGTGCAATTATTTGTACAATCAGGAGTCATCCAGTTGGATCCTTCCTCAAGTATGACATCGGACACCTCACCTCGTTTGATTGACCTTCCGGCCAATACTTCGACCAAGACCTCATTTGTGAGATGGGCAAATGCCATTGAAGCTAGTTTGCTCAATGCATCTGCTTTCTTGTTTTGGTTCCTACGAACATGCTCTATAGCATAGGACTCGAATCCATTGAGCATTTCTTTGGCTTTATCCAAATATTGTTTGATGGCAGGTTGCCTTGCTTCGTAAGAGCCTTTGATTTGGTTTGCTACCAATTGTGAATCAACAAAAATAGAGAGGTTATGAACCTCCATGTCCCTTGCAAGTCGAAGGCCTGCTAACAGAGCTTCATACTCAGCTTCATTGTTCGTAGCTTCGAACTCAAAACGTAGTGCATAAGTATACTCCTTTCCCTCCTGACTGACCAACATTAGACCTGCTCCAGAACCGTCGGAGCTTGATGCTCCGTCGGTATATAATTTCCACCCTTCCTTCATCTTGGAGGGTTCCCTCTTTGGAATGTCTTTGTCTTGACTTGGTCCGGAGGGTGTTTCGGCAAGAAAGTCTGCAAGTATCTGCCCTTTGATGGAGTTTCTACCCTTGTACTCTATTTCGTGCTCCCCTAATTCAATAACCCATTTGGCTATCCTTCCTGATTTCACAGGCTTCGACAATATCTACTTAATTGGTTTATCAGTCAAAACCGTAATGGGATGAGCTTGAAAATACCTTCGAAGGACCCTACTAACGAAGTAGATGGGTATTTGTTTCTTTTCCCATTCTGCCAGTAGCACAGCGCTGATGCTTTCGAAGGATGCTGCGATGTACATGAATAACACTTCGCCATTGATTGGGGCTGTAAGTGTGGGTAATATCTCCATAAACTCTTTCAACTTTTGAAAAGCGGCTTCTGCCTCTGAACTCTATTGAAAAGTATTCTTATCTATACACCCTTTGAGTGTCTTAAAGAATGGTAAAGACCGGTCTGCACCCTTCGACAGGAACCTGCTAAGTGTTGCGAGCTTTCCATTTAGGCTTTGTACGTCCTTCAGTGATTTTGGAGCTTGTAGATCTGTGATGGCTTTGACCTTCGAAGGGTTAGCTTTAATCCCTTGCTTTGTAATTAAATTCCCCATGAATTGTCCTTCTTCAACACCAAAAGAACACTTCTTTGGGTTCAGCTTCATGTTGATTGCCCTTAATTGATCAAAGGTTTCCTGGATGTCAGAGAGTAAGTCTTCCTCGTTCCTGCTTTTGATGACCATGTCATTAACGTAAGCCTCCAAGTTTCTTCCTATTTGCTTGCTGAAAGCTTTGTCTAACAATCGTTGATATGTTGCTCCTGCGTTCTTTAAGTCGAAGGGCATTTTCTTGTAACAATAGACACCCTTTCCTGTGTAGAAAGTTGTCTTCTCTTCATCTTCCTCTGCCATTTGTATCTAATGATACCCTTTGTAGGCATCTAAAAAACACTTTAAACGAAACCCTGAGAAAGATTCTAACTTCCAATCGATTTCTGGCAGAGGGTAGCAATCTTTTGGGCAAGCTTTGTTGATGCCGGTGAAGTCGACACACATACGCCACCCTCCATCATTCTTTTTTTACCATAACCGGATTTGCTACCCAGGTTTGGTATTTCACTTCTCTAAGTATACCTACTCGTACGAGCTCATCAACCTCTTTGTAAGCGGCTGCGTTCCTTTCAGGCTCCAGGCTCCATCGCTTCTGCTTAATTGGTTCAATGTGTTTGAATTCATTAAGCTTATGCTATGTGCCGAAAGGCTTGCCATCGATCATAAGTGTCCTTGGTACCCCTATCATGTCTGAGTACGTCCATGCAAAGACATTTTTGTTGGATTTGAGCAGTTTCTCCAAATCTGTCTTGAAGTTAGTAGGAAGTTGTTTCCCGATTACCACCGTTTGCTCCAGATGGAGCTCATTTATCACAATGCGCTCTTCAGCATCCACACAACTTAGAATGACTTTCGAAGGCTCTTCAGGACTTTCTTTGATCTTTTTACCAACATCTTTTGCATTTCCCAGGTTGTAGCTGGAAAGTACGGTTCCTACTCCATACGGTGTTTGGAATTTAACCGCTGCATGTATGGTGGAGACTACGATACCCATCTTCTGCATGGCCGTTCTTCCTATCAATAAATTGTAAGGAGAATCGGACCTTACGATTGCGAAAGTGAGGGTTTCTGTTCTTGCGAGCTTTCCTTCTCCAATTGTTATGTCTAACGGTACTTCTCCCAGAGGCCACGAATGCTCACCTGAAAACCCTACCAAAGGTATCTTTGAATCGACCCGCTTCGACCTGATCAAAGGCTTAAGTTTTAAGAAGCAATGCTCGTATATGATCTCGCAGGAGCTTCCACAGTCCATGTAGGCCCTGTTTACTTCCTGATTGGAAATTAAGACCTTGATGACTCCTGGATCATTTGAAGGGACTTGGCCTGTAATGGAGGGAAACGTTACTTCCCCTACCCCGCATGGCTCCTTCTCCGCCACTTTTCTTTTCAGGCTTGTCTCACCCCAACGAACCATAAGTATAGGGGCTTCGGGAGGAGTGGTGTCTTTCCTTAATTGAGTGTCGGAGATCTTCTCCTTGCCCTTCTTTATGCCTTTCACTAAATGCGCCAACTGTCTAGACTTTACGGCTTCTTCTATCTGCCTCTTTAGTTCTCTGCAACTATTCGTTTCATGACCATAATCTTCGTGAAAGTGACAATACTTGGTTGTATCTCTGTTTATGCCTTTGCTTGTCATGCGAGGGGGCGGTTCAAAAGCCTTCGCAGCCCTCTCCATTGCAAGTATTTCTTTCAGAGAGTTAATCAGGCTTCCTAGCAGCCCATGGTTAGAACCTTTGTTGTACGGAGTGAACCTGTCTCTGTTCTTGTTTTTGTTCTTTGGTCCTTCCCATGAAGAGTGCTTCGGGAACTTGCTGTGGCCTTCCCTATTTTCAATTGGAGCCCCATTGGTAGATACTTCCTTTGCTTCTATCCAAGTATACGTCTTTTCCATCAAGCCTTTGTAAGTCTTTGGAAGATCAGTGGATAGAAATTCCACCAAGCTTCGATTTCGTAAGCCATGTACAAAACCAGAGATACGCTGATCTTCATGTAGACCCAAGATCTGTAGAGTGTCATCAGTGTACCTTGTGACGAAGGCCCTTGTACTTTCATTCTCCCTTTGTTTGATGTTGTGCACCGTTAAATGAGTCCTTTTGAACTTCTTTTGCTGGCTAAAATGCGATCGAAACTTGGCCTTTAGGTCATCCAGGTTTACAATACTACCTGGCTTCTGTCCATTCCACCAGATACGAGCGGAATCTCGTAGAGTGTACGTAAACATGTGGCAGGCTACAAGCATAACCCACTTTTGCATTCTAATGGCCCCTTCGAACAAATGTAAAAAATTGTCCGGATCCCCCTTCCCATCATAAGTTCCTATGTGTGCTAGCATTTTCAATCCATCGGGAAAGTGGTAGTCTTCAATCCATCTTACGAAGGGTGTAGCGGAACCCATAGGTTCCGAATACAGGCAATTATAAGGTGGTGCATACATGGGGATAGCATTATATGGATTATGGTTTGGGGGTACTCCCATAGGAGTTTGGTTAGAGTAAGGAGGGTATGGTGCGTTCATGCCAAAAGGATAACTATTTCCCATGGTATACGGAGGGTATACCGTAGGGTGTCCGAAGGGTATGTTCCCATAATGTTGAGGGAGACTGGTTGTTGGACTGCCCATTTACCGGAGGATATAGACCCTGAGGGTAAGACTGAGTTTGGAACGGGGGGTACATACCATTGGGAGGAAGATTTCCTCCCATGTTAAATGGAGGAGGATTGCCTTCTACGCCGGATGCGTGAGAAGGCTGCAACGGAACCCCTACTTCAGTCCTTCCAAGATGAGCTGCTAACAACGGAGGTAGATTGACCTCCGTATCTTCCCTTCGTTGGCTTCTTCCATTGGAACCTTCGGCTACCACTCCTTCTCTCCTAGTCGGAGCCCGTTTAGGAACTCCCTCGAAACCTATAGACCTTCTGCTTAGCCTTCGACCAACAGAGGACCCTATCCTCAGGGCTGAGTGCGTTGTCCCGTGTGCCAGAGGCCTAGGCTCCATTTCGATCTTTTCGTCGTAATCATCACTAGAGTATTCCAACTCTCTTCGCATCTCTGTATTTTAAGCTTGCCTCCTGTGAGCTCTTAATAGAGATTCCAATGCTTCGAGGTTAGCTTCGACAAAGGCTGGACTAATGACCGGTTCTGGGTTGGCTGATGTCGAAGCATGATGATTAGGTGTTATTTCTGGATGAGATCGTGTTGTGAACGTGGAAGCGGTAATAGGGGGAAGTTGTTAGGGTCGTTAACTGGTATTAGCGTCAAGGTCGAGAAACCCGGTGGGGGAGTATATTCTCTCCCTTGATCCATGCCGGAAATGTAGTGAATGTGGTTGACTAGTTATAAACTTGGGAATAACGAGACCAATTGTAGCGGGTCCCACGGATGGCGCCACTGATTGTACAATAAATTGCACGACCAGGCCTTGCGATGATGATCGAAGGGTATAAGGGGTGTTGTGGTTGCGCCAAGCTTGTTATTAACCTGAAATAAGAAATGCGAAGACACTACGTTAAGTGATTGCGCAGGGGTTGGACCCTACGAACCACCTCCGGTGTGCGAATGAGTATGTGATATGATAAGTTGGTAAGTTTGCAGTAAAGTGAGAAAGTTAAGTTTGCATACCATTATTGACAACCCGTCCAAGCTATTTATAGGGGAGAAAATAATCTTGGAGAGCTCTTGCACGATTTTAGGAGATCATGGGGGCGTCCCATGATTTATGGTAACCGCTAGGGCTTAGTGTCCCACTCTCTCTATCTTGGCGGGAAAGCCAAGGAGAAAGAGAGGACGTGGGTGAGACCAAGTCTTGGCTATACTCCGTCCTAGTATCATCGGAGGCCATACCCTGAAGGGCTTGGACCTTCGATTGACGAATTCCCAATTGGTAACTGATGATGTACCCTCCTAACGGGTCGAAGGACTCCCCTTCGAGCCCGTAGAAAGCCCTCCCTTCGGAGGCCCAGGTTAACCTTCCAATACGTTTCATTGGCGTAAAACCATTCGGCTGCGAATGGTTACCATGTGGGAATCCGCCAATCGAAGCCCTAAGCCCTTCGGGGTATTCCTGACGAAGGGACTAACACGAAGGATCATCCAGACCTGGTCAAACCCACGTCTCCTCTATCCTTTGGCTTCCCGCCAAAACAGAGATCGTGGGCTACAAAGCCCTAGCGGTTACCACTTTCCATGGGACGCCCCCATGATCTCCGAACTATGTGCAACCGCCCACTATGTCCTATTTTCTCACCTATAAATAGCATAGTCGGGCCAAGAACAATGTAAGTAATTTCAAGTTAACCTCACTCTCTAAATTTACGACCTACATTACCATTACACATACTTACTCGCACGCCGGAGGTGGTTCGCAGGGTCCAACCCCTGCGCAATCACTTAACGTAGTGTCTTTGTATTTCTTATTTTCAGGTTAAGAACAAGCTTGGCACAATCTCAACACCCCATAATTCCTTTGATCTCCATCGAAGGCTTGGTTGACGAATATTTGTTCAATCAGTGGCGCCATCCGTGGGACCGCTACAATTGGTCTCGTTAATTCCGAGCTTTTAACCTACCAACCAATTTCACTATTATTCCGGCATGGATCAAGGGAGAGAAGATACTCCCCCGCCGGGCTTCTCTACCTTAACACCAATACCAATCGACGACCCTAACAACCTTCCCCCAATAACCGCCTCCACTTTCACAACACGTTCTCACCCAGAAATCACAACCAACAATCATGCTTCGACATCAGCCAACCCGGAACCTGTCATTAGCCCAGCCTTTGTCGAAGCCAACCATGAAGTGTTAGAAACCCTTTTAAGGGCTCGCAACAGGCAAGTCAGGAATGCTGAGGTACGAAAGGAGTTGGAATACTCGAGTGAAGAGTATGATGAAGAAATGGAGATGGAACCTAGGCCTCCGACCCAAGGACCAACCCTATCTGCCTTAAGGATTGGTTCCCCAGTTGGCCGAAGGCTAAGCAAAAGGTCTGTTGGTTTCGAAGGAGTCCCCGAGAGGGCTCCGACAAGGCGAGAAGGGGCGGTTGCTGAAGGCTCTAACGGTAGGAGTCAGCTTAGGGAAGAAAGGGGGATGACTTTACCTCCATTACTAGCCGCTCATCTTGGGAGAACTGAAGCCATGGTTCCGGTGCAGCCTTCTCACGCGTCAGGCGTAGAAGGCAATCCGTCTACAATCAATATGGGAGTAAATCTTCCTCCCAATGGTATGTACCCCCCGTTCCAAACTCAGTCTTATCCTCAAAATTTATATCCTCCCGTGAATGGACAACCTAATAACCCAAGCTTCCCTCAAAATTATGGGAGCATGCCCTTCGGCCACCCTATGGCGTACCCTCCATACGCCATGGGAAACAGTTACCCGTTTGCCGTGAACACACCTTATCAGTCCTACCCTGGCCAAACTCCTATGGGAATGACCCCAAACAGCAATCCATACAATACAGTCCCCATGTATGCACCACCTTATAATTGTCTATATTCAGACCCTATGGGTTCAGCTACACCCTTCGTTAGATGGATAGAAGATTACCCATTGCTTGATGGTTTGAAAATGCCTTCACATGTCGGGACTTATGATGGGAAAGGGGATCCGGACAATTTCTTACACTTGTTCGAAGGGGCTATCAAAATGCAAAAGTGGGTTATGCCGGTGGCCTGTCACATGTTCACATACACCCTTCGGGATTCTGCCCGTATTTGGTGGAATGGGCAAAAGCCCGGCAGCATCGTCAATCTTGATGATCTCAAAGCTAAGTTCCGGTCACACTTCAGTCAGCAAAAGAAATTCACAAGGACTCATTTAACGGTACACAACATCAAGCAAAAAGAAAATGAAAGTACCAGGGCCTTCGTTACTAGGTACACCGATGAGACTTTGCAAATTTTGGGTCTTCATGAAGATCAACGTATTTCTGGCTTCGTACATGGCCTTCGGAATAGGAGTTTGGTGGAATTCTTGTCCACTGACCTTCCGACAACTTACAAGGGCCTGACCGAGAAGACATACACTTGGATCGAAGCCAAAGAGGTATCCACTAATGGGGCTCTGATAGATAAAGATAGCAACAACAAGTTTTCAAAGCATTCCACGTGGGAAGGGTCCAAGAACAAGAACAAGAACAGAGATAGGTTCTCTCCGTACAACAAAGGCCCCAACCATGGTTTGTTGAGCAATCTAACGAAGTCTCCAAAAGAAATACTTGCTACAGAGAGGGCGGCCAAAGCTTTCGAAGCGCCTCCACGTATGACGAGTAAGGGTAAAAACAGGGATACCAGCAAGTACTGCCACTTCCACGAAGACAATGGCCACGATACGAACAGTTGCAGGGAATTAAAGAAACAAATTGAAGAGGCCGTAAGATCTGGGCAGTTGGCACACCTGGTAAAAGGAATCAAGAAAGGCAAAGAAAAGATGACTGACACTCAAATGGCCAAGGATACTAACCCTACCGAAGCCCCCATACTAATGATACACAGAGACGAAACCACTTTGAAAAGGAAGGTACCGGAGCCGGAAGCAAACAAGATAAGGGATGTAACGTTTTCCCCTATCTCAGGCAGGATCCCTTCGAACGATCCAGTGGTTATCAAAGTCCTAATTTTTGGCCAAGAAATAAGGGGAGCCTACATGGACTGCGGAAGCCCTTGCGAAGTCATATATGAACATTGCTTTCGAAAGCTCTCGTCGGCGGTCAGGTCTCAAAGGGTCAATTCGAAGAGGCCTTTAGTAGGGTTTTCTGGTGAACGTTCGTGGCCCCTAGGGGAAGTTCCGCTGGAAATAACAATCGGAGAAGGCAGGATCGCAAGGACAGAAACCCTCATGTTCACTATCGTAAGGTCCGACTCTCCTTACAACTTGTTGATAGGGAGGACCGCTATGCAAAAGATGGGTATAGTAGTCTCCACTATACATGCAGCGGTAAAGTTTCACACAACCAACGGAATAGGGACGGTATTCTCTGAGCACAGTCCGAAGGATATCAAGAAAAAGATGGAAGGCTCTAAAAAGCCTCCGAATGATGTTATTGGAAGTGCGGATAAGGAAGAAGATATCGTCACAAAAAAGCGTCGTGCAGAACGAAGAATGGTAAGCAAAAAGCAATATCCAAATAGTTTCACAGCAGAATTGGAGAAGCCACACAAAGCCGAAGGGAAGATCTTCGAGGGGATACGTCCTAGGAGCACCAGAACTCCTCCGACACCGAGAACTGATGACAAGCTCTATGGCAAGGGTTATCGACTCAAGGGATTCAAATCCACTAAGTCGACAGAGCAAGAAGTCAAAATCAATCCTTCGAAATTCAAAGCAGCTATTGACCTGCCTGCTCCAGGATCATCGAAAAAACGTGATAACCCAAGCTCCACCAAGAGGCAAACTTTCGCAGAAGTCCTCAACAAAACGCCTTCCGGACACAGCCCAAATGGAGAAACTCTCCCAGCAGTGGCGGAAGAATGGAAATTATTTACCGACGGAGCCTCAAGCTTCAATGGTTTCGGAACAGGGTTAATCCTAATAAATCCGGAGAGAAAGGAGTACAGTTATGCGCTACGTTTTGAATTCAAGGCCACGAAAGATGAAGCAGAGTACGAAGCCTTGCTGGCTGGCCTTCGACTCGCAAAGGGTCTCGAGGTTCATAACCTCTCCATTTTCGTGGGCTCGCTTTTAGTCGCTGGTCAAATCAAGGGTTCTCGCAGAGCAAGGCAGCCAATAATCAAGGAGTACTTGAACGAGGTTAAAAAAGTCCTTCAGGGTTTCGAAAGATACAAAGTAAAAAATGTCCACTCAAGCCAAAATAAGAGGGCGGAGGCCCTAATCAAATTAGCATCGACTGCTTTTGCTCATCTACCCCGTGAGGTTTTAGTAGAAGAATTGGCCACCAGATCAATTGCAAGAAGCGAAACATTTGATGAAGACTCCAGCTGGATAGAACCAATCAAAATGTATTTGATAAGCGGCATTTTGCCCGATAAATCAAAATCGGCACGAAGAATCAAAGTCAAAAGTCCACAGTACAGGCTCATAGGCAATAATCTCTACAAAAGGCGTCTTTCATCTCCTTGGCTCCGCTGTATCGAGTTAAAACAGGCTTCGATCATTCTCTGCAATGCTCATGAAGAGTTCTGTGGAAGACACACAAGCCCTAGCGCCATCGCCGCAAAGGTAACAAAATGGGGTTATTACTGGCCAACCGTACTAGAAGATGCAAGGGAAGCAATCAGAACATGCACGGTATGTCAGACACACTCCAAAGCCCATAACCTGCTAGAGTATGATGCGACACCTAGCATGACTGTAAGACCCTTCGATCAATGGGGAGTCAGCATAATTGGACCCTTACCATTAACCCCCGGAGGGGTACAATTCTTGGTCATAGCCATCGATCATTTCACCAAGTGGGTCGAGGCCAAGCCGTTGGCATCAACAAAAGGAAGAGATGTGGAAGAATTCATGTGGGAACACATAATATTCAGATTTGGAATTCCACAAGTTATCACCTCTTACGAAGGGCCACACTTTGCTGAAGGAGTGTTCCCTTCTTTCTGCAAAAGCCTAAACATGAAGCAAAGATTCATTTGTGTTGACAAGGATATTGTCACCGAAATTGAGACGAAGTTAGGGCAATATCAGCATAAATGGCCAGATAAACTTCCCAAAGCCTTGAGGGCATATAGGAAGTTGTCCTTCGAATAAAAGCAAACGAAGCCAAACGAAAGAGCCCAGCGTCAAAGAAGAATTACGGTGACAAAAAGGACGTGGAAGCTCGAAGGATGGAAAACAAAAGATGTCGTGAACAAGTTTGGACATGATACAAGCTCTCGTAAGTCTTACATATAAGAACTTACCTTCCTTTAAAAAACATTTAGTTGTTTTCAATTTCATGTAACGTAGTCTTCTCACATGGGAAAAAAGCATTAATGGTAGGTGTCTAGTGTTCATTTTTTCAAATGATGTAATCCTCCCTACCCACTTAATGATATAGTATGTTTCCCTCAAAATCTCTTGTTTCGTTTTATACAACATAGATTTATCCAGCCAAGTACTTTACAAGTTTCAATGTCGAAGGATGAAGCAAGACACATGTCTTGCTTAACATTAACATCCATTACAATTCACATTAGCTTTCCTATAAAGTCTTAGGGTACTTGAAGCCCTCTGTAACTTAAGGATAAAGACGGAGTGGGTCGCAACCCTCTGTCGCAGTCAAATTATACGATTGCATAAAATCTTGGTCCAAAATACACACAATAAGGTTATAACCTTAGGTTGTATGTTTACGTTCTAGTAATGAGCGTAA
Organism: Artemisia tridentata subsp. tridentata; assembly: GCA_021014915.2. Classification (NCBI taxonomy): domain Eukaryota; kingdom Viridiplantae; phylum Streptophyta; class Magnoliopsida; order Asterales; family Asteraceae; genus Artemisia; species Artemisia tridentata. The sequence continues at coordinate 56,892,087 of CP139502.1, read as the reverse complement.
GAGAAGATAAGCATGGCATTAAAAAAGAAGGATACTCCTTCAAATTAAGAGTCATAAAGACTACGCACAGGTGAAGCCGTTTTCAAAAAAGGACAGTTGTTCAAAGTTATGGGACGAAGCCCAGACAAACCATTCAAACAGGCACTAGCCTGATAAAAGCACGCTAAATTGTCTTAAAGAAAGGCATCAGCCTTTAAGCACAAACAAATTGTTTCAAAGGATACACGCCACCCTTACAGACTAAATTACTGCCAACATGGCAGCCTTCATTTGTTGATGGAAGAGTTTGGATCTTCTTGATGAGTCGCAGACTTAGGTTTCTCGGACAAGGTTCTTTTAGTTGGAGACGGAGGCTGTATACTCTTGGGTTTTTTGGAGAGGAGATCTTCGATGGAGGCTGAAGGATCTTTGGTTGCTTCGGCAAGAAAGGGGTAAACTGCAGTGGTAAAGGCATTACCAGCTTCATCATACTCCTGAACGGAATTTGGACGATAGTAGGGCACATCTGAAAGCACAACGGGTTTCTTAGTTTCGGCAATCTCTTCCAAAGTTGTGCATTTGCCATGGAATATGGCTGCATTCACCAGTTTACCCACAACCACTCCCACCTCATCGCTATGATATAATTCCATAGCAATATAGGGAACAACCTTCGATACGACCTCAGCCCTATCTTTTTTCAACCTTTGACATTCAAGCTTCAACCTATCAACCTCCTGACAACGTTTAGCATCCTGCTCCACTAGTCTAGTTCTCTCAACCTCCAACCCAGTACACTTGGATTCCAGGGCACTCACCTGGTTCTCATAGCCTACGACCTTAGCCTCCTCAAGAATTAACCTACCACATTCTGCCTGTGACTCCTTAAGCTGTTTTTCAAGACTATCAATCCTGTCTTGAAGAGCCTCATACCTTGGATGTTTCTCAAAGTTCTCCATGGCTTCATCGCATCTCTTCTCCAATTCAGCATAATTTTTCTCCCTCTCCTTTTCTCTGGCAACAACAGCAGCAACCTCCTCCTTCGCTTCCTGGACTCTATTAAGCAATCCCCTGGTGCGAAAGCTCAGATGACTGTCCAGCATTGCTTGTCGGATGTAACTTTTGTCGTTGAGATCGCAAAGTTCTTCAATGGACATTTCATTCATTTTCTTCCTCCATGAGGCAGGAGTAACATTCTCAACAAGCAAGCGGCAGGAGAGAGAGTTGGGCAATTCCTTCGTATCTGGCAAACCTTTAAGACGAAAGCAATATAAGCCAAACACGCAATATTACGGAAAGGAAGAAAGACTGGAAGAATTTTCGCTTACCAGATATGTCATCTTCATCAGCCAGTCCTTCCGGAGCATACATGATGGTCTTCCCACGAGACTTCTCTGTTTTTTGCTTGGTGGTTCGGGAAGTCGGGGTAGGAATGTTCAATTTTCTCTTGGGAGCAGCCTTTGCAGCCTTGGCACTAGTACCTTTTCTAGTCCGAACTCTATCAGCGATGCCGGAAGACCCCACAATCCTGAGCTGATCACCTCCGGAAGGGGTATCATCAGAATCACCAATGTCCTCCACTACCTGGGGGGCTTCCTCAGTACCAACTGCTTCGACAGGGGGGAGCACAGCCAGAGGCTTGGGTGGAGAGACATCAACATCATTATTATTGACAGAGATGGAAGGAGATCCCGCTCCGTAACTTGTATTTTGAGGGTCCCTTGGCATAAAGCTCACTTCCTTGGCACCTCCAGCCACGACAAAGTTTCGAAAAGCCATTTCTGCACAGGCAAAGGAAAAGAGATGAATATCAGCAGGTAAGTTATTTATTTATGAAATAAGAAATTATACATACTTTCTCCTTCACAAATAATTTCAGGAAGCAATGGAGACTCTTCCCAACTCTTAGCAATGCCAGCCATGAATAAGATGGGCTCAGGAAACGTTTGTACGTCCACTGGATGACGTGCAAGACGTTGATACATAAGTTCACTTCTCACCTCATAAGGTAACGGGTCATTGTATCGTTTCTCATCAAACCTATTCCCTTCGGCCAACAACTCAGGATACTCGGAGGGTATGATGGTACTCTCAATATAAAAAAATTGACCTTTCCAATTTTGAATATTTGAAAAAGGTTTAGTTAATAGGTGTGGGACATCATACTCACTCCTTTTTGCAATAGTTACCCAATCTCCACCAGGGTAGAGATTGCAAAAGCCTCTAAACACAGTCAATGAAGGCTCAAAGCCATACGCTTTGCACATCACAATATAAGTTGTCAACTTGGCTAAACCAAATGGATTAAACCTTGAAATGTGCACCTTGTAATATTGCAAAAACTCCAAAATAAGAGGGTGGATGGGAATCCTAAAGTTTGATTGTGTAAACGCATGCACATACAAGCCTACAAATCCTTTCGGAGCATCAAAAATACTTTGCTTTTTACTGGGAAGCATGATTTTATATTCCAAGGGTATGGGATAATCATTCAGAAAATCAGACAATGCTTGTTTCGACAAGGTACAAGTTTGTTCTTTAATTATTCGTTTTGCAGCCATACTCATAAATAACGTAAGGAGAGCAAAGAAAGATGGTGGAATTTTACCTTTTAGATTCCAATGGAAGCACAATGACACAGAGTTGTGTATATTTTGGGCGGAGGTAAAAGTATTCTAGGGTTTAACGTATCGAAGATTAAATACTCATGAAATCTTTGATCATAACCGAACACGTGTACACTTTCTTTACTATCTTAGCGGATTTCAAATGGATTCTAAATTTGAAATGACGTTTTGCGACTACCAAAGAAGTGGCAATTAAGGGTTTGCAAGTGGCCGGATAATGATGATTTGCATTTAATGCGGAATTCAGTTAGACGCTTTCCTTTTTATTAGAGGGATAGAGTACTGCTTATTGCGTTTGAATTTATTTAAAGCACTTTATCTTCATTTCGTCCGAATTTGTGATAAATGGGATAGAGTGTATAAGGTTTTTTGAGTCGAAAGCAATTTATACTCGTACGTATATATTGCCTTCGACTGGGGGGCTTGATGATGTACCCTCCTAACGGGTCGAAGGACTCCCCTTCGAGCCCGTAGAAAGCCCTCCCTTCGGAGGCCCAGGTTAACCTTCCAATACGTTTCATTGGCGTAAAACCATTCGGCTGCGAATGGTTACCATGTGGGAATCCGCCAATCGAAGCCCTAAGCCCTTCGGGGTATTCCTGACGAAGGGACTAACACGAAGGATCATCCAGACCTGGTCAAACCCACGTCTCCTCTATCCTTTGGCTTCCCGCCAAAACAGAGATCGTGGGCTACAAAGCCCTAGCGGTTACCACTTTCCATGGGACGCCCCCATGATCTCCGAACTATGTGCAACCGCCCACTATGTCCTATTTTCTCACCTATAAATAGCATAGTCGGGCCAAGAACAATGTAAGTAATTTCAAGTTAACCTCACTCTCTAAATTTACGACCTACATTACCATTACACATACTTACTCGCACGCCGGAGGTGGTTCGCAGGGTCCAACCCCTGCGCAATCACTTAACGTAGTGTCTTTGTATTTCTTATTTTCAGGTTAAGAACAAGCTTGGCACAATCTCAACACCCCATAATTCCTTTGATCTCCATCGAAGGCTTGGTTGACGAATATTTGTTCAATCAGTAACCATGTCATAGATGAATGGTTTGAGGCCAATGAAGATTTTAGGAGGCTGACTTAGGCCTTCGAGATGAAGATTGCGACCAGGTTCGAAGGGGTGTCCTTTGACCTGTTCGGAGGGTACATCATCACTCACCAATAGGAAAATGTGCAAGTGGGTCCCCTTAAATATTTTTATTATCAATTATTTAGTTTGTGAGTATGTATGGGTATTTAGTGGAGTATGTTTTGTGGGAAACTAGAAGGGGGGGGGGGGGTTGAATAGTTTACCGGTTTAAAATCTCTTTTAAAATCTTGTTTTAAAAGTATGGTATTGGAAACTTTGATTCGAACTTTATGTGTAATCAATCAACACCAATATGAACTAGACACTAAGCTAACTAATGATAAGTAATAAAAGTAAAGAGTAGAGTTGGAAAGATCAAACCGAGACAAAGGATTTATAGTGGTTCGGCTACGAAGCTCTTCTTCGCCCTACTCCACTCCCCGAGTACCACACTCGAGAGTATCAAGCACTATGTCAACAACCTCCCTTTAGGCGGAGAAAACCGTACACGTCGCTTATACTATTACCGACACTAAGCTAGATGTCGAGTGCTAATCTTAGCTAGCACCAATCTACCAAGGTCCACGTGACCAAACACACAAGCCCAATGGCTTCAAGAGATCACCAAGATCTCAACAAGATCACAAAGATCAACTCTCACTTCACTCTACTCAATCTAACTACTCTAGATCCTTTGACTACTCACACACAAGCCCAATGGCTTCAAGAGATCTTCACTATCTCTTAAGATCACAAAGATCTTCACTCACACTCTCACAAAAGAAATATAATCTTGATGTATACTAAGATACAACAAGGATGTAACAAGTGTTACAAGAACCTAACAACTACAACTCTTGTATCTTCTTGAGTACTTGAGTTCTTCTCTTGCAAATGAAGAGGTATGACAACACCTTGTATCAACTTGGATACTTGTGTTCTTCTCTTGCTAATGAAGAGGTATGAAGAGGATCACTTGAAGGATGATTGGATCACTCTTAAACAAAAGAAAAACTAATCTAAATGATCTAAGAAAGAAAGTGTGAAGAGAGTATTAAACTCAGAAAGTTTAGTGTGTGAAAGGATGCCTAAAAACTGTGAAAGGGGTTGGTTTTTATAGGCAAAGAAAATCTGAACGTTACAGAAAATTTTGTACGGACGGCTCCGTTAAATGACCCACGGCTCCACTAACTTTAGTGGAACCGTGGAGCCGTGGCAGACAAAGACGCTCCAAATTTTGTCTTTTCTGGTGAAAACTTATTTGGGGAAGGTTTGATCTGATTTGGGGGGGAAAAATAGCTGTTATGAAATTCAAACTAATTTTTCCATTAAAACATTTCTTAATATTTAAAAAATAATTTGTCATGTGTATTTTTGAAAAAATGTTTTGTCCCATTTGAAATGTGAATTTTCAAAACATGAATTCACTTCTTAGATCACTAGTTCAAGTTATAACTTTGCTCAAGAGTGATTTGCGTGGAAACGGGATCTTCCGATTAAAAACTTGTTTACGTTAATTTTAACGTATCGTGGTTTCACATTTTGTCATCCTCAAAACGTGAAGTAATCGAAAGATATAAATAACTTTTTTAGAACATTATTTGCATCAACAATCTCCCCCTTTTTGATGATGACAAAACATAAACTCATTTTAGGTTAAAATTAAGGTTTAACAAGTTTTTAATGAGATTACTCCCATTTCTCCCCCTTTTTGTTTAATCAAAAAGGTGATGAAGGCTCCCCCTTGATGTGTACTCCCCCTCATTTGGAGAACACAAAGGAATCGAGCAATGATTCGTGCTACAAAACAAATTTAGACGACAAACATACAATATCTAACAAGTAGCACATTTTGACAAATATCCAACCACACAAGAGGAAAAGTAGCTAAGAGCTAAAAATGATAAGAAACAACCCTCATAAGAGCCCATTCATTCATTAAAGGAAAATAAATGTCATACATAGGTATGACTTCATGAAAACATAACAGAGACAATGATAAGCATAAATCCCTAGTGACTAGAGGCATGTTTCATTTCCAAGAAAGCTCCTAAAAACCTATTGTTGGTTAGGAGGTGGTGGAGATTGGGGCCCCATGTGAGGTGGTGGAGGTGTCAAGAGATGTTCTATAAAGTAGAACATGAAATGAATCTCATCTCTTAAGAAGTAGATGAGATTACGGTTATGGAGACAACATAGGCAATTAGCACTATGTAAGTCAAATGGATGTGGTTGGTTGGGTTGTGCCATGATAGGTGGTGGTGATTGTGGTAGGTTTGTTGGAGGTGAAATTGGCATGGCATTGTCCAATGGAGTTAAGGGGGATGGTGTGTACTCCATTGAGGATGTAGTGTAGAAGGATGATGAAGATGTTGTGTAGGTAGAGGATGTTTTAGAGGGTGCATAAGGTGGTGATGGGGAGTATGGAGTAGTTTGGGAAGGTGGTGTCATTGCTTCATCATCTCTTGTAAGATCCACAAAGAGTGGTTTGGAAGGTGGTTTGACGGTGATTCTAGGTTTCTTGGAAATGTGAGAGGTGGTTCCTTGGTTGAAAGCCATGGATGTTTGTGATGAAAGGTTGAAGATGAAGTGCAAGATATTCTTGCAAGGTAAGGCTTTTATAGAGGAAGTGTGGGTGAAATTTGAATTAAAGGTGATGGGAGTGTCCTATGGTGTAGGAAGGGAATCTTAGGGTGAGTTAGGTTTGCAAAGATTTGCAGGTTTGAGGTTAGAGGTGTAGGGTTTGTGACAGGAACAGAAAAAAAATCGTCAAACAGGGGTACGGTTCCTTTAAATGACCCACGGTACCGTTAAATTTAACGGTACCATACATATTTAATGGTACGGTGTCACTGTTTGCAATAGAATTTCTGTGCAGGCTAGTTCTGGGCAGCTAGGGGAGTGTTTTCTAAGGGAGCTAATTCCTGGAAATGATAGTGCCTCAATTACTAGGTAGTTATTTACCTAAAATATCCCATTTAAGCTACAACTAGCATATAAAGACTATCATGTAGTTTCCTAAGTTGAACTTAAGCATGCAATTATAAGGGACAAAATTAGCTATCATCCAAATATCACATAGTTTGATTAAGCAAGGAGATAGTTAAGCATGCAATAAGTTAATTAGCATTCATTCATAAATAAATCCTAACAAGAAATATGAATTTCTTCAACACTTATGGCTTGAGCACTCCCCCATTCTTGGCTCACTCATGTCTTGGCCATATGTCTCATTTTCATGATTTGGATCATCAAAGGGTGCATAATGGGTGGAGGATTCGGAAATGAGGATTGATGAGACATGTGACTCGTTTATGGGTTTCATGATGGGTTTGACAAGTGAGTATTGAGGACCGTTAAGGTAAGGGTGTAGGTTCATGATATGGTGGTAGAGACGGGTTAGAAACATCCCATAGGGTATCAATTTATTATTGTTACCCTTGAGATGAACAATTCGCTTAGTAAAGAAATAAGCGAGATTGTATGGTTGTTGTTTTAGGAGACAGTAAATCATATGAGCACAACACGCCGGGAGTTGCTCACGATTTCCTGTGAGACTTAGAACATTTTCTCGCAGGATGACTGTCCAAGAAAGTAGTTCATGACGAACCTCTTCCAAACAAATTTTCGTTGGATTAAGGTAAGAGGGGTACTTATGAGTACGGATGAGTTTGGTTAGTTCGGTTGGAGAGGGTATGTACGAACAGTACGGACTATTCTCCTCACGATAGTGAAAGAGAGACTCAAGACACCAATCTTCAGTATAGGCACATTGCCCATGATTGGGTATTCTAAGGATTTGAGCAAATTGCTCAAGAGTTAGGATGTATTTGAAGTTTTTAACCCAAAACCAAAGAGACAATGATTGATCCTCGTTACGTACGAGTTCAACTTGTTGGAAGAACTCCAACACAAAACGAGGACAAATGTGCTCGTTAATGTGGAGCAAACAATCAAATCCTATAGCTCTAAAGGAAGTGTTGATGTCCAGGTGGTTGACTAGGGACGGATCAACGACACGACCTTCATGAAACCGATGGGTTTCAAGATTGACATAGGCACGAATGTGGTTACCGGGTGTAGTGGGTTCACATGAGATTTCGGGTGTGTAGGTATCGGTTAGGAGATGATCAAAATCATATTCATGAGACATTTTTGTTTCCTAAAATTTTAAAGGAAAATTAGAGTAAAGAACAGTTGCATTATGCACATGTCTAGTGTGTGCCTATATGCAAACTATGTGGAGGTGCGGTAATCTCGACTCAAAAGAAAATAATGAGATTACCCTACTCTCCTAATTTTCACTTTTGGTCAAACAAATATGTCAAAAAGTACATATTAATTATGTAATTCGATCAATATTCGTGAGATCATGTATGCATGAGAAAGTATTTTTAGTTTGCATCAACAATGCATAAAAGATGTTTCATGGTCCTAAATTTGTGAGATTTTGAAAATATATGAATTGGGGTGTTTGGTGATTTTAATGTTTTGACACCAAAGGTTTTGAAAATATTAGTGTTGATGACTTCAATTTGAAAGGATATTAAGAAAAATTGAAAACCCCCAATTCATTTTTCATCAATGAACAAACCCTAGACTCAAAATTAAGAAAATTAAAGTAAGATAACTTACAATTAATGTTGAAAACTTAGAGATGATCAATAAGCTTGAAAATCAATGTCTTGAATATGATCTTGAAGAGGTTAAGTGAAGTTTTGGGTTGTGAGGTTAGGTTACAATAGCAGTTGCAGAGGTTGAGAATGGTTGAAATAAGTGATGTGGGAAAATGGGAAATGAAATGAGTGATGTTCCAGATGCACGGTTCCATGGTACCGTTAACTTTAACGGTGCCGTGCCACATTTAGTGGAGCCGTGATCTGCTGGGACTGTTTTCTGTCCCGTTTTGATTTTTGACGAATAAGTCTCGCTGTTTTAGTAAGACATATTGTCACTAGGAGAGAATTTGTACCTAACAAATTCATTAGACTCGGGAGACCTAAGCTAAACTATACGAGACTCACGAGATGACTTCAAGAGTCATGAGACTTATGAAATAAGTTCCATCATTCCTAGACCTAGACGGAGATAGTTAAAGGATTCTCGTTTGAGAGGTTTGGTTAGGATGTCTGCAATGTTGTCCTGAGAAGGAACTTTCTCAATGGAAATGTTTCCTTTCTGAACATTATCGCGAAGGAAGTGGTGGCGGATTTCGATGTGTTTGGTACGGGAGTGTTGAACGGGGTTTTTGCTCAAGTCAATAGCACCTTTATTATCACACATAATGGGAACGTCATCTAGATGGATGTCATAGTCTATAAGGGCTTGTTTCATCCATAGTGCTTGTTGACATGCCTTTCCGGCGCTTACGTACTCGGCTTCGGTCGTGGAGATAGCAAGAGCCGTTTGTTTCTTGGAGAACCAAGAAGTTATACAACAACCCATGAAGGTACAAACGCCACTCGTACTTTTTCGATCCACATAATCTCCCGCATGATCAGAGTCGGCGTAGACAACAGTTTCTACACCGGTCCCCTTGGGATAAAATAAACCCAAGTGTATAGTGCCTTTAATGTATCGGAAGATACGCTTAACCGCTTCAAGGTGAGAGGTTTTGGGATCCTCTTGGAAGCGAGCACAAAGGCAGACACTAAACATGATGTCGGGCCTACTTGCCGTGAGGTATAGTAAAATACCTATCATACCTCTATACTTAGTGCTATCCACGGACTCACCTTCTTTGTCTTTCGTGAGTTTAATTTCTGTGGACATGGGAGTTTTCATGGGCTTAGACTCTTCCAAACTAAACTTCTTAAGCATCTCTTTACTATACTTAGCTTGATTAAAGAAGATACCATCTTCCATTTGTTTAATTAGTAAACCAAGAAAGAAGTTTAATTCACCCATCATGCTCATCTCAAACTCGTCATGCATGATTTTCGAGAAATCATCGCACATTTCTTGACAAGTTGATCCGAATATAATGTCATCGACATATATTTGAACAATGATGAGATGTGAATTTCTCTTTTTTGTGAAGAGTGTGTTATCAACCTTTCCCATGGTATATTCATGTTCAATCAAGAAGGCTTTTAGTCTATCATACCAAGCTTTAGGAGCTTGTTTAAGACCATAGAGTGCTTTCTTGAGTTTATAAACATGATTCGGATATTCAAAATCAACGAATCCCGGAGGTTGCGCAACATACACCTCCTCGTTGATATAACCATTAAGGAACGCACTCTTCACGTCCATTTGGTATAGCTTAAAGTCTAGGGCATAGGCATAGGCAAGGAGTATTCTAATTGATTCTAATCTAGCTACGGGTGCATAGGTTTCATCATAATCTATTCCCTCTTGTTGGTTATAGCCTTGTGCTACCAACCTTGCCTTATTCCTAACTACGACGCCATTTTCGTCGAGTTTGTTCCTAAACACCCACTTAGTTCCTATGATTGTTTGATTTTTAGGAAGAGGTACTAGATCCCAAACTTGGTTAGCAGTGAATTGATTAAGTTCTTCTTGCATGGCAACTATCCAACTTTCATCCTTAATTGCCTCACCTACACTCTTAGGTTCAACGGTTGATATGAAACAAAAGAAATTACTTTTGTTTTGTGCTTGTGACCTAAGGGTTCTTTGGTTTAGGTTACCTATGACATTTTCAATATGATGATTTTTGGATTCCTTAATGTTGACAACTTCATCAACTTCAACTATTTCATCCTCAATGTCATCATCTAAGGTTTTCTTGTCATTGACCTTAATGGCTTCGTCCTCATCTAAGTCATCATCCACCAATGGTGATGTCTTAGTTTGTGGAGGACTTTCATCGAATGTCACGTTGAGTGACTCTTCGACTTTCATGGTTTCTCTATTTAGGACAACGTAGGCTTTGCTATTTTGGGAATATCCTAGGAATACACTTTCGTAAGACTTTGGGTCAAACTTGGTGAGATAATCTTTAGTGTTTAGTATGAAGCACTTGCTCCCAAACACTCTAAAGTAATCAAGAGTAGGTTTTCTACCTTTCATGATTTCATATGGGGTTTTTCCTAAGATAGGTCTAATTAGAATCCTATTAAGAATGTAAGTTGAGGTGTCCACCGCATTACACCAAAACTTTTGCGGAATTGATTGTTCATTCAACATCGTTCTACTCATTTCTTGTAGAGTACGATTTTTCCGCTCAACTACCCCATTTGATTGAGGAGTGCGTGGAGCTGAGAAATTGTGAGTAATACCATTAGCATCACAATATACTCCGAATTGCACTTCATTATCAAATTCCCGACCATGATCCGTCCTAATAGAAACTATTGTACATCCTAGTTGATTTTGAACTTTCTTACTAAAGATTTCAAACTCCTCAAAGGCTTGTGTCTTATTCTTAAGAAACTTAGTCCAAGTATACCTAGAGTAGTCATCAACTATTACTAAGGTGTAAAGATTTCCTCCGTAGCTCCGTACGGCGGATGGACCGAACAAGTCCATGTGAAGTAGTTCTAGGCACCTAGAGGTCGAGACCATGTTCTTAGCTTTGTGATTAGAATGAGCTTGTTTTCCAACTTTACAAGCGTCACAAAAGTGTATGTCAAACTTAATCTTAGGTAGGTTTCTAACTAGTTCCTTAGATGCCAATGATTGTATTAGACGCATATTGGCATGACCTAGTCTCCTATGCCATAGAGTGGTATTATCATCTATGGTTGCTAGACAAATCCTATCTTGAGGCTTATTTCCTATCTTCATGACAAATAAGCCATTTTTCCTAACTCCTTTGCCTATGGTTTTCCCATTCTTAATAATCTCACTACCCTCTTCAGAGAATATGACTCTACACTTATTATCTACCATTTGACTAATGCTAAGTAAGTTAAATCCTAAGTTATCTACGTGCTCAACATTTCTAATAATAAGAGAGTCTTGAGTAATCGTACCTTTGCCTATGATTTTGCCCTTAAGTTTGCTACCGAAAGTGACATTACCTCCATTGTAGGCTTTGTATGATGAGAAAAGACTTCGGTTACCCGTCATGTGGTTAGTGCATCCACTATCCTTGACCCATTCATCAGGCTCCAAATCAATTCCCAAGCATATCTATTGCATAAGACAAACATTCAAACATTTGGTCCCCAATATCTCATGGGTCCAAAGTGGTTAGCATCAAACATCCCATGCATCATTTGCATGTGGTTAGGATGTTGAAACGGAGGGCAAGATTCCCATGGCAAGTAACTTTGTAGTTGACGGTTATTCCAAGTTACAGGATAGTCACTTGGAAAACTTTGTCTCCTAGAGTTACGTCTCGGTAGAGGAGTTCTTGACCGAGGTTTGGGAGTGTTTGTCTTTCTAGGTGGAGGAGTCTTAGACCTAGTGTTGGGTTTTACAAATCCAGGTCTGGGATTTGACATAGGTTTGTAAAATCTTTTGACTTCCTCTATACTAGCAATAGAGACCTTTGTACCATTTACAACTATGTGAGTTGGTTTAGGACTTGATTTGTTTTTGAAATTTGACTTAGTTCTGTCTTCAGTGCCAGACGGTACCACGGTTCCGTTAAGTTTAATGGTACCGTTGGTACCTTTAGTGGTGCCGTCTGGGGATTCGACAGAATTCATGGGTTTGACAGATTTTACATTATTTGTTTTATCAGTCAAAGCATTTTCAGTATCCTTTTTAAACCTAACGATCCTAATTGCATTTTCCTTGAGTTTTTCATTTTCTATTTGAAGATTTATACATAATTCACAATTTTTGTCTACTTCTTTATTTCTTTCAAGTCTTTTGACTTGTTCCTTTAGTTCTAAAATTTCTACTCCAAGTTCATGCAATTTTGATTTTAGTGATTTGTTTCTACTTAACATTTTTGAAACAATTTTGCATAGATTATTATGTTCGTCATTTAGTATGTTATCATCTACTGACGAGTTGTCATCTATAAAATCAGGGTAGTCATAACGTACCTCATTTGAAGCATGAGCCATTAGACATGTTTCGTCCTTGGGCTTCTTTTCTTCATCTTCACCGCTATCACTCCAGGAGCCTCCTATGAGAGCTCGTTGGTTGTTGAATTTCGGTGGTTTGGGACACTCTCCTATGAGGTGATTAGGATCTCCGCATCTGAATCATTTCCTATCACTTGTCCCTTTCTTCTCAACATGGTTCTTTTGTGATGTCTTCTTCTCATCACGAGGTTGCCTAACGAACCTACCTCTTCTCCTAAAGAACTTTTTAAAGTCCCTAACCGCTAATGCATATTCCTCATCTTCACTGTCGGAACTCGAGCATTCCTCATCACTAGACTCCTTCTTGGCTTTCAATGCTAGAGATCTAACTCTCTCGCTTTTGCCTTTGACTATATCGGAGTCTTTCTTAATTATCATCTCGTGAACTTTTAAGTTTCCTATAAGTTCATCGAGTGACAACATCGCCAAGTCCTTTGACTCTTCTATGGCGGTAACCTTTGCTCTCCATTTAGGATGTAGAGCCCTAAGAAACTTCCTAACATAGTTCTTGCTAGAGTAACCTTCATCAAGAGCTTTAAGACTAGTAATAATAGTATTGAATCTAGCAAAAGCATTATCTATTGACTCATCCTCCGAAATGGAGAATTGTTCATATTGTTGAACAAGAAGATCTATCTTGTTCTCTTTGACTTGGTTATTACCTTGGTGAGTGACTAACAAAGTTTTCCAAATGTCTTTTGCCGTATTACACATAAAAATTCTTTCAAATTCCTTTTTGGGCAAAGCATTATAAATCATCATTTTAGCCTCATTATTTTTGGCTAATTTCCTTTTAAGTTCATCACTTTGTTTATCATAAGAAACTATTTCATCATTTTTAGTTTCCGGATTCTTTTGAATAGGTTGAAAGTCACCCTCGGTAATAACATGCCAAAGATCAATGTCTTTTGATTTCACATACGTTTCGAATCTTGTTTTCCAATAAATAAAACAATCGGTTTCGAAAAGTGGTGGTCTTTGCATAGATTGCCCTTCTAGATATTTGTCTGAATCCATTGATCGTTTCAAGTTTTAAAATACAATATACTTTAAAATCTTGACTGACGTGGCTTCTGATACCAATTGTGGGAAACTAGAAGGGGGGGGGGGGTTGAATAGTTTACCGGTTTAAAATCTCTTTTAAAATCTTGTTTTAAAAGTATGGTATTGGAAACTTTGATTCGAACTTTATGTGTAATCAATCAACACCAATATGAACTAGACACTAAGCTAACTAATGATAAGTAATAAAAGTAAAGAGTAGAGTTGGAAAGATCAAACCAAGACAAAGGATTTATAGTGGTTCGGCTACGAAGCTCTTCTTCGCCCTACTCCACTCCCCGAGTACCACACTCGAGAGTATCAAGCACTATGTCAACAACCTCCCTTTAGGCGGAGAAAACCGTACACGTCGCTTATACTATTACCGACACTAAGCTAGATGTCGAGTGCTAATCTTAGCTAGCACCAATCTACCAAGGTCCACGTGACCAAACACACAAGCCCAATGGCTTCAAGAGATCACCAAGATCTCAACAAGATCACAAAGATCAACTCTCACTTCACTCTACTCAATTGATGCGTGGTTTTGCAACCTTACAATAGGTTTTACCTCTCGAGGGATCTCAAGAGGCTTACAACCCCACCAGGCAGTGTACCTGACCGATGTAGTATAGTGTAGTGGTAAGTACGGGGGATTGATCGTTCTCCACAGGGAATAGTGTTCGTTAGGTATGAAAGACTACTCTAATAGGTCTAAGGGTTGAGGAAGATTCTTTTTTATGTTTTTATATTTTTATGAAAGCAAGTAAAATCTCGGGTTTGAAAGAGTGGGCGGAATTAGTTGCTAGTCAACTAACCCAAATTACTACGAATGCAAATAAAATAAATAACTGAAAATAAAAAGTTTGGTGGAAACTTATGTGTAGAGAAATGTGTTTACTTAGATTTCCTTACTCCCTAACTATCTTTTACCGGTTGATTAGTGTGTATTAGTCGCGTGGATGACGGGTGTATTCCTTAATACCATTCGTGGGGTGGCGTACGTACTTCCCCAACTCTACAAGCTCCTACTTCACTCCTATGTCGAGCCGGCTAGGAAGCTCCTAACATGGGATCACTAGAATTCGCTTGTGCATTAAATACAACCATAAAAACCTTTAGTACGCATTTGGTTCATGTTTCTTAAGACGTTCAAGCAAGTTACCGAATAGGAAGTTAGCCAGTTTTCTTAAGCCTAACATAGATAAACAATCATCCAATACAACTAATAACACACTAATAACCAATAATCAATAGCTAGGTTTCATTAGATCTAAGCAAACACAAGATAAATCTAGCCTAACATGTTAAACAAAAGACAAGAATAAGATAGAATCAAACAACACATAGACATATTGAATGATTAATTGATAACTTATCTTTCAATGTAACATGGAAGATCTCAAGGCAAAAAGCCTTGAAAAAGATGCTAAAATCGTCTTAGGGTTTTCTCCCAAAAATTCCACACTAAGTTCCACACTAATGACAAAAAATTAGAAAACTATATATAGACTTTTGGATCTGACGGCGTCACGTTATAGAGTGTGACGCCGTCACCTCGCCGCTTTTAGGGTTCCCGGATGACCTTCTTGACGCCGTCCCTCTTTAGCTCTCCAAAATCCGTTCTGGCTTATCAAGGCTTGACGCCGTCAGACCTTGAACGTGACGTCGTCCCTCTTTGAATTAAGCCGTGACGCCCTTGATCAGGTTAAAGCGTGACGCCGTCAGAATTCACATGCAATTTTCACTGGCTTATCATGAGTAAATTTCACATCCACCACTTTTGCCAAGCCATGACGCCGTCTGGAGTAAATCCTGACGCCGTCAAAGGTAACTTTTAGCCGATTTTTGAGACTTTGTCGTTTTCTTCACTTTTATGCTCCAAAAACGTCCAAAATGCCTCCTTTTCCAGATTTCTCCTCAAAAGTACCTAAAATGACAAAAGGAACGATTTAGGGCGATATTTGATCAAATAAATACGATTTAGGGCTTAAATGACCCTTTAAAAGCGGTACACTTTTCGCTTCATCAAATACCCTGACACTTGAGATTTGCTTGTCCTCAAGCAAATGTGCTTTTATTCTAATCAAAATACAAGTTAGGGGTCATTTAATGCAAACATAAAAGTAATTACAACAAATATTCGTTCCACTTTAATCATAATAAGCACGGAGATTACAAACTAGCACCTCACAAGTAGTGTTTAGATACTCACATCTCTCAAGTGTCATCAAAATAAATCTCATAAATGAAAACGGATAATATCTCTCACTACCTGTCATAGCAAATAGATTACCATAGGCTTGGGAAAGGATCGAAAACCTCCTCCACTAGGCGTAAGCACCAAAGATAAACTATCAAAGAGGGCTTTTAAATGGGTTATAACGTTAGGTGTAGGGAAAAGGAAAACACGGTTTTGTTGGATAAGGGATATTTTACTGGTGGCGAGTTAAAGATCTTGATCAATTACATGTACTATACAATGTTGCTAAGCCAAGACTAGACTCGATCTTAAGCTAGAAACGAAATAACAAAATAACAAAAACATAAACATAAAATGAAACGGGATGGTAGTCCGTATGTTTTTTCTATTTTTTCTTTTTCTCATTTTTTTGTATTTTTCTTGAATTTTTTTTTTTTTTTTTTTTTTTGACATACATTCTTGCCCTACCATCCAAAATAATACATCATAGGGGCATTGCATTCCCCTTACACTTGAACTTTTACATAACCTTACAAATAACTATTCCAATGACTCGAATTAAGATAATCAAAACTTGGAGTACTTTTAAAACATTTAGCACATATGGGGGTAATAAATGATGTTCTTCCCCATTACTCCATTACACTAGTACTTTACCCATGAGTCCCAATCGTCCCAAAACAATATGTACATGGATATGACTCGACTTAGCAACCATGTAATCAACTAGATAATTAACTTGGGTTTAAACAAATGTTGTCACAATAATGCACTAAAAATGAGTGCATACAAGGTAGGCTAAGGCGATTTGGGTGTACATTTTAGTGGGGTGTAAACAAATTCTTCCTTTAAGTAAAATGCTTAAAGGTTGAAACGAAAAGATAGGCTCTGAGGGGTGTACTAGGGGTATCGTGTACTAAAAATGAGCACAACGCAAAGGGTGTGGGAGAATTACTTGACCAATGTAGCCAATGTAATTATAACAAAAACACAGGTGTAAAACAATGGGTTAATCCTAATGCCTCTTATCATGTAGTAAATCTAACTACACGAATGTAGTCTCACTTGTGGCCTCGGAATGGTCCTAACGCAAGTTCTAGAATCTAAGTGCTACCGGTACACACATCATAGCATAAATGCTTTTCCTACCAATTCTAGGGGCGAACCTCACATATTTGGGGGTGGAAAATTTTTTAGTGGTACGGTTTTTGTGCTAGTCATATAACTCCTATCCGTGAGACGCTCATTAAGATCAAAGTTTCACTCCTATATGTTGTAAAAAAATTTAAATTTGGCACTAAAATTGCCCTAACAGGTATTTCTCTCAGTTTTATTACACATCTACCATCAAACAAACAAAAATCAAGCGTAATTGTATTCTCTAAAATCGTACTTTTACCCTCCCCTTACACTTAAGATGAACATTGTCCCCAATGTTCAAATAACAAGATGTAAAAGTATAAAGTAAAAGAATGAAATCAAATACTCCCCTGATTCGCTCGGTGGATAATGAAGTAACACGGTTAGATCTTCTTCCAAAGAGAATGTTGAAGCTCCATGACTAATGCATCGCCAAAAGCTTGATTCAAAAACATTTCCTTGTCCAAAATAACCTGTTAAACCTGAGAAAACAAACACGAGAACCTGCATAACATCGGCGGGATAAACTCTATATATAAGGATATAATGCTTGTGGAATGATAATTTTGCAGATTCCTGGAGATTATAAGTTGGAGATTTTAATAAAAACTTTTTATGAAAACAAAACTTTCAAAAATTTCTGAAAATTAAATCTGACGCCGTCAGGTTATAAACCCTGACGCCGTCAGAAATGACCTGACAAAAATTCTCATTTTAAGTTTCCGGAAAATTTCTGGAAAAACCTTTACCTTACTTCCTGGAAATCCTGCAAAACATCACTATGACTCGATACAAGCATTTGACTCAAACGAATACGAATATATATGTTAATTTATTATTATTACGATTCATGTTCATTTGTGTTCTAATAAACCGATTTAGATTTCCCTTACACTTATCTTTTGCAAAATACCTTTATATGTAGTTAAGACGAAGTTAAAAACAAAATAAAGCATTTTCACAATTTTAGTTTTGAACATGAATCAATAATAATAAAAATTAAACACACATACGGAAGCAAATAAAATCAAACAAACAAATAAATAAACACACAAAGCAAATAAATAAAATAAAGCTTGGGTTGCCTCCCAAGAAGCGCTTTTCTTTATTAACGAGTCTTGTAGCTAGACTCAAAGTCACTCTACCCTATATAAGTGAGCTCGTCATCGAGGACGTCTTTAGGGTTAAGCTTGGATTGAAGTTTCCTATTGGTCCGCTTAGTACGATATATCTTTTCAAACTTCTCTCCATCCGGGTCATACAATGTCATCTTAATATGCCATGACCCATCTCCATCTTTGGGTTGTTTGTCCCAATCCCACTTGTGATCATCCTCCTCACAAGTCCACTTATTCATCCCTAGGTTAATTGGCAAAACTCCTAGGAACTCAATCATCCTTCTAAAAACTAGAGGGTCTTCAAATGGATCCAATTCGGTGTCCCTAGCCAAGAGTTGCTCTACCGTATGTGTTCGGTTCACAAAGTCCTCTTCTAGGTAAAATGGGCGTTGGGGTCCTATGAAGCCTCTATCTATCCAAGGTCCATATCTAGATGGTCTCCTATTTAATTCTAACCAATGGGGTGTCGGTTCCTCACTAGTATCATAGGCGTGTTTCTTAACATCATAGACTGACCAAGTATCTCCTTCTCCTACCGCTATCTTAGATTCCTTACAATCAATCATAACACTAGCGGTCGCCAAAAATCCTCTACCTATCAACAAGGGGCATGTAGGGTCGCTAACCATATCAAGGACGTGGAAATCGGCTAAAATGGTTAGTTTTCCAATGTGTACTAACACGTCCTTAACTACTCCAACCGGGTAAGCAACACTTCCATCCGCTAAACCTATTATCACCTCGGTTTCTTCAAGTTTCCCAAGTTTTAGAGAGGTGTAGAGAGGTAACGGAAGTAGGTTAAGGCTTGATCCAAGATCGGCTAATGTGTCATAAGCCTCCGAATTACCGATCTTGCAAGGTAGAACAAATAGGCCGGATCATCTAATTTCTTAGGTAGCTTGTTTTGAACAAAGGCGGTCCCTTTTTCGCCTAACTTGAGCTTCTTTTCATCCAACTCATCAACAACCGGACTTTCAAGGTGGAGCTCCTTGAATTCTTCGTCAAGGTTTTGAGTGGAAGGTGTTTCAACTATGTTGTTGACCAATTTGGATGTCATAACTTCTTGGTCATTTGGAACGACTTGGGTTTGTTTGAAACACGTGCTCATGGAATTGACCGAATAATATTGTGGACAAGAACTAGGAGACGAAACCGACGAAATGGCGTTGACGTTTAGTTTCGGGTTCTTGACCGTGTTACTAGGGAGTGCTCCCATTTCTCGGTCATTGAGGGCTTTCAACAAGGTGTCAATCTTATTGGTCATCTCGCTTTGTTTTTGTTTGAAATCGGCTTCAAACTTGGCTAAACAAGCTTCTTGAGATGCCATAAATTGAGACATCAATCCTTCAAAGTTATCGGTACTACCATTGCCGGAAGGATTGTTGTTGAAATTACGGTTCGAGTTGGAACCGCTTGATTGAAAATGATTAGGTGGGTTGGAAGAATTGGTTTGTTGTGCGTTTTGGTTTTGTTTCCACCTAAGGTTCGGGTGATTTTTCCATGAGGGGTTGTATGTATCACCATAGGGGTTTGGCTCGGGTTTGAAAGTGTACCACTTGTCTCCCGCTCCGTCGGTACGCGAGGATGCGTAGTCCACAAAAGCTTGTTCGGGGAGCTGTGTAGTCAATCTCGCCGAAATACCACTGGTATTTCGGATCTCGGAGGTCCTACAAAATTTCGTTTCAAATTTCGTTTGTAATCTCGCTACCGAAATTATCGGCGAAATTGACCGAAAATATACCAAAATTTGACCCAAAATTTCGGTGGAAAAGGCGGTATTACCGCCATTTACCGGTTGTTATGTTTTTTTGGGCCAAATCAGTCAATAGTATTGATTTTGTACCTTGAATCCGTTTCCGGCGATGAATTCCGACGGCGGCGGCGGCGCGGCGCTGCAACTTCCGGCAGAAACCAAGGAGGGAGGAGAGGAAAGAGGGAAGAAAGGCTTGGAACTTTTTTTTTTGAAAAGATACGGCTGCAGTTTGTGGTTGTGTTTTAGGGTTTAAATTAGTTTAAAATTTTTAACATTTAGCCCCTCTATCTTTCACTATTTTACATTTGGTGTCTAAACTTTAAAATAAGTTTGTGTATTTAAACATTTGACCCCTCTATCTTTAATAGTTTACATTTAAGTCTTAAACTTATATATAAAAAATATAAAATTAATAGCTTTATAAAAAAAATTACCGAAATACCACCGAAATACCAAAAATTTCGTATCTCGGTCCTTGACCGAAACACCGAAATTTTTGTCCTTAACTACATAGTCGGGGAGTTCCATGCAATCACGAGTGTCGTGGGGACCACTACATAATTCACATGAAGAAGTGATTTTGTTCACTTGGCTTGAAGGTTTAGGAGCCTCGTAGGATTTCATGAGAAACTTGACTTGGTCTTCAAGTTCTATGATCCTACGGTCGGAAGTGCTTGAATTGTTCGAAGGCAAAGATATTGCCTTGACCGTTTTATTCAAATCACGGGGATCACTCCAACTTTCGTTGTCATAAAGAGCAAGATCCTCTAGGAGAGCCCATGATTGTTCCGCACTTAGATCACGTAGCTTACCACCGGTCGATTGGTCAATGGTTTGCCTTGTGTAGAGATTGATATGGTCATAGAAGATTTGGACTTGGAGCCAAAGTTCTATGCCATGGTGAGGGACTTTTTGGAGTAAGTCCTTAAATCGAGTCCATGCCTCGTAGAGAGTTTCGCCTTGACGTTGTTGGAACATCAAGATATCATTCCTTAGCTTGGTAGTTCTTCCCGGTGGGAAAAACTGAGCAAGGAAACGAGTAGTGAGATCATCCCAAGAGGTGATGGATCCTGCGGGTTGACGTTCTAGCCACTGACTAGCTTGGTCCCGCAGAGAGAATTGGAAGAGACGCAATCGGGTCGTCTCTCGAGTGGCAACATCAAGGTCTATAGAATCAACGATTTTAAGAAAGTCCTTGAGATGTTGATTAGGATCTTCAGAACGAAGTCCATGGAATGCGCATCCGCTTTGCACCAACCGGATGGTGTCGGATCGCAAGGGTGTGATATTGGCTCCTTGAGTGAGCTCAATGGTGTTTCGATAGCCATGGTGGCTAGGACGGGAATACTCTCCTAAAGTACGGGCTCTAGGAGGTGGTGGTTGTTGTGGTGGTGGGTTGTTGGGATTAAGGATATTACCATCTTCCATGATGTCGGATGGTATGGTTACGAACAAAGACACGAAGAAAATAGATAGACTAAAGAAAACCTAGAAAAATAAAATAAAAATCTCACTAGAAAGGAATCTAGTGAGTAGACCTAATAGAAATAACAATTCAACCTAAACAATAACTATTCCCCGGCAGCGGCGCCAAAAACTTGATGCGTGGTTTTGCAACCTTACAACAGGTTTTACCTCTCGAGGGATCTCAAGAGGCTTACAACCCCACCAGGCAGTGTACCTGACCGATGTAGTATAGTGTAGTGGTAAGTACGGGGGATTGATCGTTCTCCACAGGGAATAGTGTTCGTTAGGTATGAAAGACTACTCTAATAGGTCTAAGGGTTGAGGAAGATTCTTTTTTATGTTTTTATATTTTTATGAAAGCAAGTAAAATCTCGGGTTTGAAAGAGTGGGCGGAATTAGTTGCTAGTCAACTAACCCAAATTACTACGAATGCAAATAAAATAAATAACTGAAAATAAAAAGTTTGGTGGAAACTTATGTGTAGAGAAATGTGTTTACTTAGATTTCCTTACTCCCTAACTATCTTTTACCGGTTGATTAGTGTGTATTAGTCGCGTGGATGACGGGTGTATTCCTTAATACCATTCGTGGGGTGGCGTACGTACTTCCCCAACTCTACAAGCTCCTACTTCACTCCTATGTCGAGCCGGCTAGGAAGCTCCTAACATGGGATCACTAGAATTCGCTTGTGCATTAAATACAACCATAAAAACCTTTAGTACGCATTTGGTTCATGTTTCTTAAGACGTTCAAGCAAGTTACCGAATAGGAAGTTAGCCAGTTTTCTTAAGCCTAACATAGATAAACAATCATCCAATACAACTAATAACACACTAATAACCAATAATCAATAGCTAGGTTTCATTAGATCTAAGCAAACACAAGATAAATCTAGCCTAACATGTTAAACAAAAGACAAGAATAAGATAGAATCAAACAACACATAGACATATTGAATGATTAATTGATAACTTATCTTTCAATGTAACATGGAAGATCTCAAGGCAAAAAGCCTTGAAAAAGATGCTAAAATCGTCTTAGGGTTTTCTCCCAAAAATTCCACACTAAGTTCCACACTAATGACAAAAAATTAGAAAACTATATATAGACTTTTGGATCTGACGGCGTCACGTTATAGAGTGTGACGCCGTCACCTCGCCGCTTTTAGGGTTCCCGGATGACCTTCTTGACGCCGTCCCTCTTTAGCTCTCCAAAATCCGTTCTGGCTTATCAAGGCTTGACGCCGTCAGACCTTGAACGTGACGCCGTCCCTCTTTGAATTAAGCCGTGACGCCCTTGATCAGGTTAAAGCGTGACGCCGTCAGAATTCACATGCAATTTTCACTGGCTTATCATGAGTAAATTTCACATCCACCACTTTTGCCAAGCCATGACGCCGTCTGGAGTAAATCCTGACGCCGTCAAAGGTAACTTTTAGCCGATTTTTGAGACTTTGTCGTTTTCTTCACTTTTATGCTCCAAAAACGTCCAAAATGCCTCCTTTTCCAGATTTCTCCTCAAAAGTACCTAAAATGACAAAAGGAACGATTTAGGGCGATATTTGATCAAATAAATACGATTTAGGGCTTAAATGACCCCTTAAAAGCGGTACACTTTTCGCTTCATCATCAATCTAACTACTCTAGATCCTTTGACTACTCACACACAAGCCCAATGGCTTCAAGAGATCTTCACTATCTCTTAAGATCACAAAGATCTTCACTCACACTCTCACAAAAGAAATATAATCTTGATGTATACTAAGATACAACAAGGATGTAACAAGTGTTACAAGAACCTAACAACTACAACTCTTGTATCTTCTTGAGTACTTGAGTTCTTCTCTTGCAAATGAAGAGGTATGACAACACCTTGTATCAACTTGGATACTTGTGTTCTTCTCTTGCTAATGAAGAGGTATGAAGAGGATCACTTGAAGGATGATTGGATCACTCTTAAACAAAAGAAAAACTAATCTAAAATATCTAAGAAAGAAAGTGTGAAGAGAGTATTAAACTCAGAAAGTTTAGTGTGTGAAAGGATGCCTAAAAACTGTGAAAGGGGTTGGTTTTTATAGGCAAAGAAAATCTGAATGTTACAGAAAATTTTGTACGGACGGCTCCGTTAAATGACCCACGGCTCCACTAACTTTAGTGGAACTGTGGAGCCGTGGCAGACAAAGACGCTCCAAATTTTGTCTTTTCTGGTGAAAACTTATTTGGGGAAGGTTTGATCTGATTTGGGGGGGGGGGGGGGAAATAGCTGTTATGAAATTCAAACTAATTTTTCCATTAAAACATTTCTTAATATTTAAAAAATAATTTGTCATGTGTATTTTTGAAAAAATGTTTTGTCCCATTTGAAATGTGAATTTTCAAAACATGAATTCACTTCTTAGATCACTAGTTCAAGTTATAACTTTGCTCAAGAGTGATTTGCGTGGAAACGGGATCTTCCGATTAAAAACTTGTTTACGTTAATTTTAACGTATCGTGGTTTCACATTTTGTCATCCTCAAAACGTGAAGTAATCGAAAGATATGAATAACGTTTTTAGAACATTATTTGCATCAACTGTAGTATGTTTGTATAAAAGTGGTATTTTAATGAAAGGTGAAGAAGTGGTGACCATTGTGGGTGAAAAGTGAGAGATAGTGAGGGGAGAGAGAAAGCTGATGTGACGCTGAGGTGGAAGGTGAAGTGGTGTAACCATTGTGAGTAGTCTTAATACATACCGTATTGCATGTTCGAGTGTTTGACACACAATTTTTGTAAGCATTGCAATAGTATGTTAGCTTTTGTATGTGTTTGGCGCAGAGCATTTAGGAGCGGTGAGCGTTGATCGTTGTGATCTTTAATGCTCGTTTGGCAAGCAGCAAGTAGTTTTATCTATTTTTTTCGGAATTCTCATTTTCCAACACTCCAAGAAGTAGCATTTAGGAGTGTTGAGCATTTAAGAGATGTTTTACACATTATTATTACACCTACAACTACGTTACCAAACATTTTTATAAAAAACATAGCTACTGCTCGCAGCTACTCCTTACTGCTACTGCTATTTTTGCCAAACACACCTTTTATCTTTATAAGAAATAGCTGATGTTAAAAAAACCGTTCATTACATCCATATTTAACGAAAGCTCAAGACAAAAAGATGAAATCATCATCAATGTACCTTCGTGGTAATCAGATTGTTCTTAAAGGTTTTTTTGAACGAACATTAAAGCCAAAGTACTTCACTTTAAGATAACATGTTAACGTTTACCTGTTTTCAAGACAAAATGAAATGTCTAAGAGTTCTCGATGCAGCAAGCCATAAGGCTCGTTATAGTCATTTTTCACGTCATGGCCATGACAACCACTTTTTTTTTTTTTTTTCCTTCTCTCTCTCTCTCAAATCCAACTACTCAAACCCTCATTTTTTTTTTCATTAAATACCCACTTTAACATATAAACAACCAACACTCTCCATTTCATATACTCTCCATTATTAGCATGAGTTATTTCGATGAAGAGCGAGCCGAAACATTGTAACATTTTGTACGATTACCATGAATATTATTTATCATTCGATGACGATGAAGCCACTAGTTCAAACAATCAGACAAGCATACTGCTTGATTATTTTGGTGCCGAACAACTTCTTATGAAATATAATTTTGGTGTCAAGCGATGTCGTTTTTTATTTTATGTTTCGTAATTTATTTTTAGTTTAATGACATTTATTTGTTTTAAAGAAAATCGAAGAAGAAAATGAAAACCGAGGAAGATATATTTCTGAAATTTTGTTACAAGAATATTATAGAGTAAAAGCTGACGTGATGACGCGTATAACGTGTTGGAAAATTTAGTGCACTGAAGGGATCAGTTCACACCTGGTAATGGGTCAGGAGGTACGGAGTGTACGCCCATAAGGTCCCTGAACACCCTGACTCTTGTGGTGGTTAAGTATGGTTCGGACTGATGAAGTTCAGTGAGTGCACTCGTCAGTGAGTGACACTCTTGACTGAACGGTAATCATCATCTGATAAGTTCAGCTCAGGCTGAAGGATCTCATCAGGGAGTTGTGTCATCAGGGAGTTCATGTCTTCAAGGAATGAACTTCTAGTGAACAAACTCAGGGAGCAACCCTCAGGGACTAGCTCATCAGTGAGTGTAACAACTAGCTGAGACTGAATCATGACTATCTTGTAACGGCTTTGACCTATTCAAGAGGCAGTTAAAACTGCTTTAATGACCACGTTTAATTGGTCATGTAACCACTAATTCCTATTATTATAGAGGCTAATTATGTGGTGATTAATGGGCCGTTAATCACTCATAATTCCATTGACTAGGGTTGAGTGATCTTACCTATTTATAGGAGATCAAACATAACTGCATGGAGATAGACAACAGAAAACATATAACACTTATACGTGAAGGGTTATTGATTTGTGCCTAATTCAATAACAAACATTTGATCTTATCCCAAGTAGATATTCGTGATACCCAGGCATTAGGGTCGAATAGTTTACTTTGGAAAGTGATTACACGATTCCAATTGATATCCGGTAACCATTCAATTGGTACGTAGCTAGGTATTGATTATCTTCACCCTGATTTGGGCAATTTACCGCCAACAATCAAAGTAAACTATTTTTGTGATAATCAATGGCTGCTGCTGCAATGAGACACATGGCTTCAAACTTTGCCAAGCTTGATAAGTTTGAAGGGGTGGACTTTAGGAGATGGCAGAAGAAGATGCACTTCTTGCTTTCAAGCATGAGTGTGTTGTATGTTCTGAACACTCCTATTCCTGATGATGGTGATGATGCTACTGTGGAACAACTGAGGAAAAGGAGCAAATGGGAGAATGATGATTATATTTGCAGAGGTTTAATCCTCAATGGTATGTCTGATTCTCTCTTTGATATTTATCAGAATGTCGAATCTTCCAAAGAACTATGGGATTCCTTGGATGCCAAATATATGGCTGAGGATGCTTCAAGTAAGAAGTTCCTTGTGAGTAATTTCACAAATTACAAAATGACTGATTCAAGACCAGTTATGGAACAATACAATGAACTTCTTGGCATACTTGGAAGGTTTACACAACACAAAATGAACATGGATAAGGCTATTTCAGTCTCTTGTATCATTGACAAACTCCCTCCTTCTTGGAAAGATTTCAAGCATACCTTGAAACATAAGAAGGAAGAACTGACTCTTTTTCAGTTGGGCAGTCATCTGCGTATTGAGGAATCCCTCAGGGCGCAGGATAATGACAAGCCAAAGAGTAGCAATGCTACTAGTGCATCTGTTGTCAATATGGTGGAACATAATAATTCCACCAGGTACAATGACAACAAGGGCAAACGTAAACATCATGATAACACAAGGGTTGACCCTAACAAGAAGGCAACACCTACTTGTTGGAAATGTGGCAAATCTGGTCACATTAAAAGGGATTGCAAAGGTGTTAAGGTTGGTGGTAAAACCAATGGTTCAGGCACTAGTGGTTCAGGGAGTGGTGGTTCTGCTAACTCACTGAAAGGTCAGAATATGTTTGATAAATCTTTTCAGGTTTATTATGTCACATATGTATCTGAATCTAACTATGTGCAGGATGATGATGTTGCGTGGTGGGTTGACTCTGGAGCAACTGTTCATGTGTGCAAAGATAGAAGATGGTTCAAGACTTACGAGTCACTGAATGATGGTTCTATTCTTCACATGGGAAATGAGTCAACAGCCTTGGTGCATGGTCGTGGTTGTGTAGATCTTAGTTTTAGTTCAGGAAAGATTGTAACTTTGTTTAATGTTATTCATGTTCCTGATATAAGGAAAAACTTGGTTTCAAGTAGTGTTTTGAATAATCATGGATATAAACAAGTTATTGAATCTGATAAATTTATTTTGTCTAAAAATGGTGTGTTTATTGGTTTTGGTTATTTATGTAATCAAATGTTCAGGCTAAATATTGTCACTGATATTGTTAATTCAGCCTTTATATCAACCTCTATACTGAACGAATCTACCCTTTGGCATGCTAGACTTGGCCATGTACACTATAAAAGGATGCAAGATATGTCTAAGGATGGGTTAATCCCAGCATTTGACATGGACACTGAAAGGTGTAAAACTTGCATGTTGACCAAAATAACTAAGAAACCTTTTCAGGGTGTAAAACGTGAGACTGAGCTCTTGGAGCTAATACACAGTGACCTGTGTGACTTGCATGTCACTCCCTCTTTGGGAAATAAGAAGTACTTTGTGACATTTATTGATGATGCTTCTAGGTTTTGTTACGTCTATCTATTACATACTAAGGATGAAGCATTAGATAAATTCAAAGTATTTAAGACTGAAGTTGAGTTGCAATTTGGGTCCCTGATCAAAAGATTAAGGACTGATAGGGGAGGTGAGTACATGGATACTCTTTATTTTCAGTCTGTTGGTATAATCCATGAAACGACTGCTCCCTATACTCCTCAACAAAATGGTATCTCTGAAAGGAAAAACAGGGTACTGAAGGAGATGGTTAATTCCATGTTGTCCTATTCAGGACTGAGTCAAGGGTTCTGGGGTGAAGCTATGTTAACAGCTTGCTATTTATTAAATAGGGTTCCCAACAAAAGGAACAAGACAACCCCTTATGAACTTTGGACTAAAAAGAAACCCAACCTGAACTATCTCAGGGTATGGGGTTGTAGGGCAGTTGTCAGACTCCCTGATCCAAAGCTGAAAACTTTGGGTGAAAGAGGCATTGAATGCATCTTTGTTGGATATGCTGAGCATTCCAAGGCATATAGGTTCTATGTTATTGAACCTAATGAATTCGTTTCAATTAATTCAATAATTGAATCAAGGGATGCTATCTTTGATGAGAATAGATTCTCATCAGTCCCAAGACCAAGTCAAAGGATTCCTTATGGAACCAACGACATTGGTGTATCAGAGGTCCCTGATGAATTACTATCAGAGGTCCCTGATGAGGTTGTGGTTCAACAACCTGAACCTGAGCTCAGGAAGAGCAAAAGGGTCAGGACTCCAAAGTCATTTGGACCTGAGTTTCAATTATACTTAATTGAAGGAACAAGGGATGAGGCCTCTGACCAACACTCCTATTGCTTTAATGTTGAGGATGACCCCAAAACATTTGATGAAGCAATGAAGTCTCAGGATGTTGCTTTCTGGAAAGAAGCAATAAATGATGAGATGGACTCCATCATGGGGAACAACACTTGGGTGTTGGCTGATCTACCACCTGGTTGCAAACCTTTGGGTTGTAAATGGATTTTCAAAAGGAAAATGAAGGTAGATGGAACTATTGAAAAGTTCAAGGCTAGACTAGTCATTCAGAGCTTTAAACAAAAGTCAGGAATAGACTACTTTGATACTTATGCCCCAGTGGCACGTATCAGTACCATAAGATTACCGATTGCTTTGGCATCAATTCACAATCCGATTATTCATCAGATGGATGTGAAGACTGCTTTCTTGAATGGTGACTTAGATGAGGAGGTTTATATGAACCAACCTCAGGGCTTCATCATGCCTGGCAATGAAAACAAGGTGTGTAAACTGATTAAGTCTCTTTATGGACTGAAGCAGGCACCTAAGCAATGGCATCAAAATTTTGATGAAGTGGTTTTGTCTAGTGGTTATTTACTTAATCAGGCTGACAAATGTGTATATAGCAAATTTGATGAATCTGGTAAAGGAGTCATCATTTGTCTATATGTTGATGACATGCTGATCTTTGACACTGACCAAAATCAGGTAGACCTGACAAAGGAATTTTTGTCATCAAGGTTCTCCATGAAAGACATGGGGGAGGCTGATGTTATCCTTGGTATAAGGATCAAACATGAGAGTAAGGGAATTTCTATCACTCAGTCTCATTATATTGAGAAGGTACTGAGGAAATTCAACCACGCTGATTGTACTCCAGTGAGTACTCCTATGGATACAACTGAGAAGCTGATGCCTAATACTGGCAAAGCTGTATCTCAGCTTGAGTATTCTAGGGTGATTGGCTGCCTGATGTATGCCATGACTTGTACAAGACCTGATATTGCTTTTGCGGTGGGAAAACTGAGCAGGTATACTAGTAATCCTAGTGCTCAGCACTGGCAAGCAATTCAGAGGGTACTGAAGTATTTGAAGAGAACTATGGATTATAGTCTCTCATATACTGGCTATCCTTCAGTATTAGAAGGATACACTGATGCAAGTTGGATCAGTAACACTGAAGACAATTCGTCTACTAGTGACTGGGTATTCCTACTTGGTGGAGGTGCCATTTCTTGGGCATCCAAGAAGCAAACTTGCATTACCAGTTCAACAATGGAATCTGAATTTGTGGCTTTAGCAGCTGTTGGTAAAGAGGCTGGATGGTTGAAAAACTTGCTTCTTGAGATTCCATTGTGGCCTAAACCTATAGCACCTATTTCTATCCGTTGTGATAGTGTTGCTACATTGGCAAAGGCTTATAGCCACATGTACAATGGGAAGTCTAGACACTTAGGTGTCAGGCATAGCATGATTCGTGAGCTTATCATGAATGGGGTGGTATCTATAGAGTTTGTAAGATCTCAACAAAATTTAGCTGATCACCTGACAAAGGGATTGGCTAGAGACTTGGTTATAAAGTCTGCTAAAGGGATAGGTTTAAGTCCAACTTAGTCACTGAATGCTAAGACACCCAACTCCCTCCTGAGGAAACTTGGGAGCTGAGTTCAATGTGGAAAGCTGAACATTCAGTGGACTGGAGCACATGTATACAATCATCCCAAGGTTGTGCTCAGAACCTGCTGGAAAGGAGGATGAAGTCTTTACTTCTTAATGGTTAATTTCTTTGAAAAAGTGTTAGGCAGGAACATGAATAAAGAGGAACCACCTATGTGAATGTTGAAGTTTTGCCGCTTCAGGGAGCTTAGGACTTTTGGCTCTTACAATATTTATGAATTGGATATGGACACATGGCTTGTAAAGTGTCAGGAACGTTTAAGTGTTTGAAAACTTGTGTGTATTTTATCTTCAGGTATTCAAATGGGTTGAAGGGTTCAATTCTTAGAACACCCTGATTCTCGAATATTTGAACGTGTAATGTACTAAGATGGAAATTCAATCCTCAGGATATTTTCGTTTATGCACTTGTTTTGTTTTATGTTTTAATTTTCATGCAAAGGAAGTGAACTAAATTTGGGGAGGATTGTTGGAAAATTTAGTGCACTGAAGGGATCAGTTCACACCTGGTAATGGGTCAGGAGGTACGGAGTGTACGCCCATAAGGTCCCTGAACACCCTGACTCTTGTAGTGGTTAAGTATGGTTCGGACTGATGAAGTTCAGTGAGTGCACTCGTCAGTGAGTGACACTCTGGACTGAACGGTAATCATCATCTGATGAGTTCAGCTCAGGCTGAAGGATCTCATCAGGGAGTTGTGTCATCAGGGAGTTCATGTCTTCAAGGAATGAACTTCTAGTGAACAAACTCAGGGAGCAACCCTCAGGGACTAGCTCATCAGTGAGTGTAACAACTAGCTGAGACTGAATCATGACTATCTTGTAACGGCTTTGACCTATTCAAGAGGCAGTTAAAACTGCTTTAATGACCACGTTTAATTGGTCATGTAACCACTAATTCCTATTATTATGGAGGCTAATTATGTGGTGATTAATGGGCCGTTAATCACTCATAATTTCATTGACTAGGGTTGAGTGATCTTACCTATTAATAGGAGATCAAACATAACTGCATGGAGATAGACAACAGAAAACATATAACACTTATACGTGAAGGGTTATTGATTTGTGCCTAATTCAATAACAAACATTTGGTCTTATCCCAAGTAGATATTCGTGATACCCAGACATTAGGGTCGAATAGTTTACTTTGAAAAGTAATTACACGATTTCAATTGATATCCGGTAACCATTCAATTGGTACGTAGCTAGGTATTGATTATCTTCACCCTGATCTGAGCAATTTACCGCCAACGCGTATAACGTGCCCCTATAACACACTGCAACTAGCTCTTTAGCGGTGTTTATCGTTTGAATTCTTTTAGGTATCTTTTTATGACATTCATATTTCAATCTCAATCTACAATCGATTTTGTCAAGCACTAGTGAACAAACACAATCACAATTAATAAGTAACAACTCTATCTTACAACTCATTTTACGACTACAATTCATAAACCGTATCCACAACCAGATCTTACAAATACAATTAATCATTGCAAAGATACCATTTTAGTGTCCAAACAAATAGTTGTTTTATTAGAGCAAACTGTATGGGCTTATCGTTGCTTACCGTCCAGCCTTACCGTGGCTTACCGCCACACCGCCCATCCTTACCGAAGCTCGCCGTTTGGTAGCTACTCGTGCAGACGAGTAGCAAATTTTCTGACACAGAGCAATTGTTGGCATATTTAATATTAGAAATAGAGTAAATTTCAAACGGTCTTGTGACCGTTAATTGCATACGCTCCTTTTTTTTTTTGCCTTTATATACCATAGTCCATAGATACACAATACATATTTCACAAACACAAATAGCAAGTTCTCAGCTTATTTGAGCAACCCAAACTGCCTTCAACCGCAAAAAAAAAAAAAAAAAAAATCATGTCGCAAAACCCAAACGATAATATGTATTTTTTTTTCCGTATCGTTTTTTTTCCGTATCGTAAGTGTTTGTATTGTATTTTTAATATGTTGTATTGTATGGTATTGTATTTTTAATTAAATGAAATGAATTTGTTTTATTTTGGGTATTTAATTAAAAAAGAAAAAAAAAGTTAGTGGTTGGGCCGGAATAAGGAGTTTGTGGCTTGTTGTCGTAAGACCATGCGTACTGGGCGCTGAAGCACCCATTTTTCCCCTCAACAGCGCCCAACAGCGCCCCCTCCCCCAAAACGAAAGGGCGCTGTTGATCAAAAAAACGCATTTCTGGTGGTTCTGACAGCGCCCCTATGTGTGTGTTTATTTCGTTTTTTTTTTTGTCAAACAACCCCCACTCACCACTACACCACTTTTTCAACAAAGCCCCGTCCTACCCCACATGTCACGTGTCGAACAACCCCCACTCTCCACTTCTCCCCACTACACATGGTCTAAGGGGGGGTTGTTTATTGTGGTTTGTTGTGATGATGTGGCACCCCGTGAAGCCGGAATGAGGAGATAAAACTCCTCATCACACCTTATGCTCTTATTTTAACTATTTTATGAGTTTTATGACATAGTGTATGTAAACTTATGACCTGTCCAATTTGTCTCTCAATCTCACACAAAAACACCATAAAACACACAATGTCTTGTTCCAAACTTCCAATCGTCATATTAACAAACAAAAAAACAATATTTTTGTACTAGTACAACTTTTAAGATGCCAAAATTATTAACCTAAAAAACAACAAAAAACCATTTCATAGTATCGTATGGCAGCTATTTCTTCACAGTTCACACTCTAACCATAAAAAACCAACCACCATCATTTCCTTCCGCCGTCGCCGCCGTACTAAAGAAACCACCATCTCCGCCACAGCAAACCACCACCACCACCACCATCCGTCCGCCGTCTCACCGGAAAACACTTCTTGGTGCTGCCCACCTGCCGTTTCCTCCCACAAACCACCGCCACCACCGTCTCCGCTGCCGGAAACCACCGTTCCTCCTCCGCCGGAAAACTTAAACTTGAAAAAGGTTCCACTTTCTAACTCAAATCAAAATCTTGTTAAAACCCAGATGACGCCCACAATGCCAAACACTACCAATAGTGTGTACTCAGGTAACTATCAAGAAAACTTGCCTTCATCTTTTACTCAGTTTAACTCTGCATTAACTGCTGGTCTTTTGAACCCGGGTTCATCTCCACCACCCGATAAAACCCGATCCAGCCCGACCCTTTTCGAAATGATGGCGAATGAGCCCGAAAACAATGCCATCAATGGTACAGTCCCATTAACTTCCTTAAAAAGACCAAGTAACTGTCATGTAGTTGATAAGCAGGGTTTGATGCAACAAAGGTTGTTGGAAATGTTGTCTTGTAATAGTCCAGGGAGTCAGTTTAATGACCCGAATTCGAGTGATGTGAAGTTGACTTTGAGTGGTAAAGATGGATCGAGTGTTTGTATGAATGTGCATAGGCAGATCTTGGTGACGAATAG
This sequence comes from Artemisia tridentata subsp. tridentata, assembly GCA_021014915.2. Taxonomy (NCBI): domain Eukaryota; kingdom Viridiplantae; phylum Streptophyta; class Magnoliopsida; order Asterales; family Asteraceae; genus Artemisia; species Artemisia tridentata. The sequence goes on along the minus strand of CP139502.1, from coordinate 56,858,506 downwards.
TAGGTTTTTTGCGGATAAGTTGTGTAGGAAAGTTGGGCAACAAGGGGGACAATTGAGAGGTTTGATTGATAATGTGAATCCGTGTATCGTTGAGATTGCGGATTGTGATGATATTGAGGTTTATATTGAGTCGATTAGGTTGATGTATTGTAATGATTTGAGGAGGAAGCTTATGAAGGATGATGTCTCGAGGGTGCTTGGTATCTTGAAGGTAATTTTGTTTATTTTTTGTCTGATTTGCATTATGAGGTGTTTGGATGGTTATACTGAAAGTGCTTGTTTGATTCGGTTTGCAACTGATTATCTGATCATTTAGATATACAGTTTGTCACACCTTTAAGTACTCAACTAATTATATCAAAGATGCTTATTACAACTTTATGCGGCATAATTATGTCCAAACACAATCTATCATGTTATCAAAGTTTGTACTTTTAGAACTTACATTCAAAAATCCTTTATAAAGCTTAACTATGTGTGCTAAAATTGGCATAATTAGATACTAACAATGAGAATGTAATGATCATTCGCTAGATGCCCAAGATGTTTAGCGCTAAACTCTTTGTGCAATTACAATTGGCATTAGTAGATATTGATTAGGACAATGTGTTTATCGTTTGCTAGATGCTTGCATGAAGATTTAACAAAATCTTTGCATAACATCAAAACTAAACATAACAAACTTTAGCCTACTTGATGCCCAAGGATTATCTAGTTTCTTTAGTAGGAATAACCAGTGTCTACTGTCTAGCGTGTAGGTAACCTACTCCTTAGTCTTAAGTTTGCTACCAGATTTAACACCGATAAGCAAAGTGTATAGTTAAATTACTAATATTCTCTTAGTTTCGGTTACTATTAGTCTATTACAACTTGAACTGATTATCATATATGATTCTTTATTATCACTTCATCACTTTTAAAACCCACTTCCAAACACCCCCTACTTTACTACTTGATTCTGTTCACACCGAGTGACCCTTGGGTCAACGGGGTGTTACACTGTTATTTGGAGATCATTGCTCAAGTAGAAAATCTCTGTAATATTTCTTAACATCTAATAGGTCTTTGATTTGTATTGTAACGTAGGTGTCAGCAGCAAACGGGTTCGATCTGGGGTTTTATCATGTTTGGAGTACTTAGAAGCTGCTCCATGGGCTGAAGACGAGGAAGAAAAGGTTGCATCTTTGTTATCCGAGCTTCGACTCGAAGGGCTTGGGGCTTGTGAAGTTCTAAAGAGGGTTTCAGTTGACGTCACACCCGGGCATGATGAAACTCACGACAATCAAGAAATTCTTCTTAAGCTTTTACATGTAGTTCTTGAAGGGAAGGATGAAAATGCAAGACGAGATATGAAACTTTTGATCTCAAAAATGCTTCATGAAAATTCATCAAATAACGATTTGAGGAAAGAATCTTTGTACTCCGCTTGTGACAAGTGTTTAAATTTATTAAAACTCCATTTCTTTAAAGCTTCCAAAGGGGACTTTCAAGACGTGGCTCAGATCACACGACAATCGGGTAATTTGCATTGGCTTCTTGACATTTTAATCGACAGACAAATTTCAGAAGATTTTTTAAAGTTATGGGCGTCACAGACTGAATTATCTGAAGTGCATTCCAAAGTGCCTGCAATTCATAGATACGAGATCAGTAGAGTTACAGCAAGATTATTTGTTGGTATTGGAAAAGGTCAACTTTTGGCTTCGAAAGAGTCAAGATGCTTGCTTTTACAAACATGGTTGGTCCCGTTTTATGATGATTTCACTTGGATGAGAAGAGGGTCAAGAGGACTAGACCGTCATTTAATTGAAGAAGGGCTGAGTAATACTATTTTAACCTTACCCCTTGCTTGGCAACAAGAAATATTGATGTCTTGGTTTGACCGGTTTTTAAACTCTGGTGATGATTGCCCGAATATACAAAGAGGGTTTGAAGTTTGGTGGAAAAGAGCGTTTTGGAAAAACCCCGAAACAAAAAGAGAGTTGCATATTACGAATGCAAATGTTGGGAATTCATGAGTTTCGTGTATGATGGCTTCCCACTGTTTTTAATCACGGTTTGTTAATTTCTTCTTCTTTTTAGTTTCTTCATTTAGTTCAGGTACAACCACAATTATTTTTGTGGGTCCCTATGTATTTTTGTGAGGGATTGTAGCCAATTGGCTACAAAAATTGTAGCCAAGCTATCCCCATATATATATATATATATAGGGTGGGGTTACAATAAAAAGGGGTTTAAAATAAAAAGGGTAGGAACTTTAGGGTTGTTTGTAAAATAACCAAAAATCAATAACCGTCCTTTTCTTTTCCCAAAAACTTCCCGATCAGTTTTCATTTCAAACAAAACACTCTCTCTTCCAAAACACACACTAACTACACACACAAAAACCTAATTTTTTTCTGATCAGATCTATTAAATCCATGATGGTTAGAACAAATCTGCCTGATCTTACACCACCTTGTAAGTTAATCTTACTGCATATATTTGTTAATATTTTACTGCATCGATTACTTTTTTTTCCTTAAATCGTGCTTATGGTTAATTATTCGCAAATACAAGGAGTAAAAAAAATAAAAAAATGGTTGGAGTGGAAAAATCAAAAACCATCTCTACAAATAAGTTTTTAATTTAGTTTTTAATTTTAATTGAGATTCGGTAGGTTTTAATTTTAAGTCAGATGTAGTAGGTTATGTAAAATTGAGATCAAGTATGGGTGAAAATGAGTGTGTGTGGCTGATTGTGTGTGTGATGTATTAGAATGTGAACTGAGATGCAGTAGGATGTATGTTGATGTTCATAGGCAAGATTTAGGCTAAATGGGGTTTGTCGTTTGTCTAAAAATGATTGTGTGTGCCTGATTGTGTCTGTGATGTACTAGAAAATGAACTGTAATGCAGTAGGATGTAAGTTGTTGTTCATAGGCATGATTTAGGCTAAATGGGGTTTGCCGTTTGTGTGAAAATGAATGTGTGTGCCTGATTCTGTTTGTGATGTACTAGAAAATGAACTGTAATGCAGTAGGATGTATGTTGATGTTCATAGGCAAGATTTAGGCTAAATGTGGTTTTCCATTTGTACAAAAATGAATGTGTGTGCCTGATCCGGTTTGTGATGTACTAGAAAATGAACTGTAATGCAGTAGGATGTATGTTGATGTTCATAGGCATGATTTAGGCTATATGTGTTTTGTCGTTTATGTGAAAATGAATGTGTGTACCTGATTCTGTTTGTGATATACTAGAAAACGAACTGTAATGTAGTAGGATGCGTGTTGATGTTCACAGACATGACTTAGGCTAAATGTTGTTTGCCATTTGTGCGAAAATGAATGTGTGTGCCTGATTCTGTTTGTGATGCACTAGAAAATGAACTATAATGTAGTAGGATGTATTTTGATGTTCATAGGCATGACTTAGGCTAAATGTGGTTTGTCGTCTGTGCGAAAATGATTGTGTGTGCCTGATTGAAAATGAACCGTAATGCAGTAGGATGTAAGTTGTTGTTCATAGGCATGGTTTAGGCTAAATGTGGTTTGCCGTTTGTGCGTTGCAGTTATATTCTACTGCATTATAGTTCTATTCTACTTCATTACAGTTATATTCTACTGCATTGCAGTATTATATTCTACATATAACTGAGATGCAATAGAATATAACTGTAATGCAGTAGAAATAAACAATAATGCAGTAGAATATAAGACTGTAATGCAGTAAAAAAACTGTAATACATTACATTTTTTACTGCATTATAGTTATATGCTACTGCATTACTGTTATTTTATATTCTACTACATTACAGTTATTTGTTAGAATAATTGTTTTCTTACTGCAATGTACAGTCTTATATTCTACTACATTACTGTTATTTCTACTGCATTACAGTAGAATATAACTGTAATGCAGTTGAATATAAGACTGTAATGCAGTAGAATATAAAATAACAGTGATGTACTAGGAAATATAAGACTGTTATTTCTACTGCAGCATAGTGTTAAAACTAGTACATCAGTGATTTTATAAATTTTTTGTTTTACAGATGAAATCTTTCATTGACTACATGGAAAGAAATAACCACCCAAAAATAGCTGATTTTATAACGACCGATTGTAAGCAAGTGAAATTTAATTGGAAGAAACTCTATAATGTTGTCGACTGTGGATTATTTCTAATGAGACATGGAAATGTATGTCGGTTGAGGTGTGTTTTTGGAAGAACTGAAGAAGGAAGGACTAGGTCTAAAAACTCAATTGAATACGATGTGTGCCAAGTTTTTAGCAAAGATAATACTTGTAAGTTGTAATGACAAGAGGGCAAAGGTATTGAAAGAAGCAGAAGCATATGCAAAGAAGAAAACAAAGACTTCCAAAATTCTTCAGATAATATTGTCAAAGTGGATCAAGATTTACCCCGTTATTCCAAATAACTTGTATAAAACATAAACGTTTTATAAAAAATAAGTTAAACTAATAAAAATTAGTTTTTCTCAAGTCGTTGAGACTTGGGTTAACCAAAACTGAAATTTCAATATTTAACAAGTTTATGTCTCGTTATTATTCTTGTAAATATTAGTTTTGGTTTTATTGAAGATTTTGTGTCCGATTCGTGTTTAATATATTAAATTCTTTTCGAGCTTAATATATTATACCGTCTCAAGTCTCAAAATGTCCAATGAATCCAATATCTAATATCGCAAATCCGATAACGATCCATATAATTCCAAATCATAATCCGATATTCAAGACCAATTAACATTTTCCAATACAATCCGAAACGTACCAATTGTCATAATGTCAAATTCATTATTTCGCTGGCAAATTATATTGACACCACATTTTACTACCAAACACATCTTTTATATGTTATACTAATGAACCATTTTGAATCATTGTGGGCTTGAGACTCCAATTAAACTAAACAACTTATCAAAAAATTTATGGGCTTCGGCCCAAGCTTGTCACAGACCAAACGTAGCCCATTATCCATCCAATCAAACACAACACAAACACAAACGAGTTGACATACTAACATCATCACAGATCCTTGACTAAAAACCACATCAATTAAATCTTTGCTTGTCATACCGAGACCAAGAACCACAAACACGCAAATACAAACCAAGACCAATCCATGTTCTAAACCATTAACCATCCATAGACAAGCCAGGCCTCAAACTGAAACTCAAACCATAACAATAATTTACCAACACAAACTGTAACTTAAGACCAAATAAGGCCATTCGTGACTATAACACCTTCGTGGTGTTTTTGTTACCCACACCGAGACCGAGAAAGACTCGACTCAACCAGTGACGAAGCTTGGAGGATTTCAGTGGGGGGTCGGGATCTAAATTTTTTTTTTTCCTATGGCTATTTTTTTCCTAACGCTATTTTTTTGGGGGGTCGAAACCGAATATACCGAAATTTTTCTACACGAAAACTATATACCCCCTACATCGCAAAAAAAAAATTTCGGGGGGTCGCCCCCCCCCCCCCCCCCTTAATAGCTTCGCCCCTGGAATCAACAGACAGATCGAAACTAAATCTCAAACACCCATATGTTATTATTATTTTTTTCCAATACTGAGACGACCTTAAGTGGGTCATCTTATTGACCCGAGACAACACAGTCACACACCCTCTAGGGATTGTGTGCAAACCGAGGACTCTCGATACAAGACCCAATCGAGTTTCTTACCTGATCCGAGACTAAACCCACCAAGATACACATACCCGAAACACCGTATTCGCTTCGAACCCCACGAAACACAACGAAAATCAAAACGTTAAATTCTGGTCTGTTAGTGCAAGCAGTCTCGTTGAGGAGATTGCTAGTGCAAGCAATCTCGTTTGTTTTGATTGATGACAAACATGTAACTTGATACATAACGTAAAATGTACAAGTTACTTGTAATCTTATCTTGTCTCAACATACATTCAACATCTCTCAAGTCCTCGTATGATACAACACAGGTTCGTACATGTTTGTTATGTGGCATTATGATCAAACCCTTAACAAACCATTTAGAATGTTTAAAATACGGTTAGGTAATTAAGTATTTTAAAAAGGCTAATCATTCTACTTAGAACCACATGTTACATGATCACTAGGATACATGTTACACATTACAAGTTTACTAGGAAGAACAACATATATAAGTTTACATGTTTATTTCTTAAAATGGAAACTTTATTAGTTAAATATTAGGATGACATCATGGCATGCATCATGTATGATATCTTAGGTAGATTGTGTAATATCTTGTTTAGATTTACAAGTTACAAAGTTGACATTTGTGGATCTTGGAAGATTTGGAAAGATACACAAAGATATCTTAGCTGTCATATCCACGGATCCAAACGTTAACAAGCACGGATCCCTTTTATGGGATCCGCCGGATCCGTGGGATGATTTTCTTGTTTTCCTATAATTAGTTACACATGGTTTTAGTTGTACACATGGTTCTAGTCTTACACATAGTTTTAGTTTACACATGGTTTTAATTTACACATGGTTTTAGTTGTACACATGGTTCTAGTCTTACACATGGTTTTAGTTTACACATGGTTTTAGTTTACACATGGTTTTAGTTGTAGACATGGTTTTAGTTTTACTATAAATACTTGCCCATGGTTACCCATTGGTTTCATCCAACTAGAACATACATTCCCTCACTCATTACACACACTTAGATCAGTAGCAAACCATGTAGATTCATACATTAATCACCCATTACATAATGATCATAATGTTACTAACTTTCATTATGTTGTAAGCATACATTGTTAATGATCCTGTGAAGCAAGCTCAAGATCATGAGACATCATCCATAGCATACTTCATGATCCACCAAGAAGATCTTAGTTGCATACATGAAGATCCATCACAACAAGTTTAGGGAGCTTGTGATCTTCATACATTGAAGGCTTCCGATCAATGGAAGTTCATATAGTGTAGGCATTCATATCCATGATACACTTATGTCATGGATCATTGTTGTAACCATCATTGTATCATTTAGATCAGTAGAGTGTGGTTAGTGCTTTAGTCCTCGAAGCACAAAGAGTGTAGGGAGTGGTTGTACCCTTGGTAAAGAACTTGACATCTAGCTTAGTGTCGGTAATTGTATAAGCGACGATGGGAGTGGTTGTACCCTTGTAAAGAACTCGATGTTTAGCTTAGTACCGGAAAAGGAAGTAAGCGACGTGTAAAGGTTTTCTCCGCCTAAGAAAGGGAGCTTGTTGATCTAGTGAAGTAACTCTCGAGTTGGGTACTCGGGGAGTGGAGTAGGGCGGAGAGGAGCTCCGTGACCGAACCACTATAAATCATCGTGTTCGGTTTGCGCTTTCTTTTACTTATCTCTTTACTTTTATATTTGCATTATGTGATTGCTTGTGTTGTGATTATGTGATAATACTTGTGTGACAACTTGGTAGACATAAACTACAACAGACAGTGTTCATATTAGAACTAGCCAAAGTGGAAATTTGATACAACAAGTTTTAAGTTTTAAAACGGTAAACGTATTCACCCCCCCCCCCCCTCTACGTTTTCACAATTGGCATCAGAGCGGGTTGGCTCTCATTTTCAAAACAAATGGTTTTTAAAATAGAGTAAGATCCATGTATCAAATTACCTCTGAAGCAGAACATAATATGAAAAATGTTTAGCTAAGTATACTTTGAAATTTTGTTGTTAAATATCACTTTGTATACAAGCTTGAAGGTGTTCTTGAAAAATAAAAGAAAAATGTTTCTCAAAAAGAATTTGTAAGTGTCAAATTATGTGCTCAGAACTAATTTACGAGAAATACCGTTTTGAAGGGAGTGTTTGGAATAATCATTAAGTTAGTTGAAAAATCACCTCCGTAATATTTAGATAAGTCACATAGGTAGAAATGTTGTTAATATTTGTAATATATGCCTAAGATTAAGTGTAGCAAGTCCCACACACTTTCGCTATGTCAAAATATGAGTTTAGGATAATCTGTCACAGGTCTCGGCGGATCCAAATCACATAAAGGGCGGATCCCTCTAAAAGGATCCGTCAGATCCGTCGGTGCAGTACTCAGTTTTTGTCAAATTTCAAAAATTCATAACTAATTAACCGTAAGTCCGTAGGAGTCGCGCCACCTATCATTTTGAAGGGAATTAAGTCTATTTTCATTTAAAAATAGTCTCATGGCCTAGATCTAAATTGAAGTAGGTAAAACAAATCAAATACTATAACCTGTTCAAAATGTTAAGTTTTATTTTGACACAGTAAGTTAAACTTTTGAGTCGAGCAATGTAAATTGGTATCCTTTGCTCATAAATATGATTTCTTTTGAAACTAAAGAATTTGGTAATATAAAGGAAACAAATTAAGTTTGGCATACATCGTCATATTTAAACGCAAAGTGACGAAAAGTATATTTTCATCTATGCTATGCTATGTGGCTAACTGTTCTATATTATTTGCATATATGTGATATGCTTGTTGATAAGTATGATTGTAATTGTTTATTTGTAATACATAAGTGTCTTGCCATGATACTTACTTGCTTGTTTATCAATTGCTTGTTTTATGCATAATAGAACATTTGCTAGATATTGTGCAATACATTGATAATCTGTGTTTGTTTCACTTTTAGATTTAGATATTCTTGCTTGATGATGTTATGTGAAAACCTTGCATAACTTACTTTGAAATGTGAACTAAGTGTAGCTAGTTTAATAGTATTGTCTTGCACAAACTCTTGCTCTAGTGTTAAAATGTGTAAACATGTAGTATCTTTGAAAAAGAGTGTTTGGTACAAACAATTTGAAACAATGATGTGTTGAGTTGTTATGCCTTTATGATATTATCTTGTTGTTAAACCTTCATGTGAACTAACCATATCATGCAGGACGATAACACTTTGATGTTATCAAGTTTCCGGGTTTAAGCCACTGTTTGGCTTAACTCTCATTTAAGGTAAGTTAATATGATCGGATTAAACTATGTGTGTATGTGTGTTAGAATAAACATTTTTAGTAGTTTTGCATTACATATTAGCTAATAGATATGTTCCAGGAGAATTTTCAGGTCTTGGTCGAAAAACGCGAATTTTGCATATCTCTCTGTTTGTTTTTAGTACTTTTGTTCAACGGATCTGACGGATCCCTTATTTTGGATCCGTCAAGAGTTAGCTTTGGATCCGCCAGTCCAGAACCCACAGATTACACGGCTCCCAAACTTTGGCTCCGCCTTTGTTGTCGATTGGATCCGTGGGTGTCAACAGTAACTTTTTCAAAATTCCCAACTAATCTAGATCCTTAGATTATTGATTCTAGTTCTTAGGATTCTTATCTCTAATGTTCACTCAAATTAGGATTAGGACATCTCACCAAACACCAAATAGGATAATCATATCTAATCACAGTTGCAAATTTCATGTAAATGCTCCAAGGTACCTTTTCGGTAAACCACTGAGTATTTGTGATCATTACACACATTCACTGCATCCTCCCGTCCTTTACTCATTCACTAGCTTGATTTGTAAATTGACAACTTCCAAACTAATCCAGACTCACTATTTGCAAATATATCACAGATTACAAACCCAATTCATGTCTGTAGATGTTATCTTGTATTCACATATGTTGCCTCACTTGGTTAACATGTCATCCTTCAAGACGATGAGGATTTACATCGAGTCATAACTCACACTTAAGTTATAGATGTAATTATCAAGTCTTGCTATTCTTTTCTCAAAGTAAGATTGACAACTTAAGTATTTCATCCGAAGTATTCAAGTATATTTTGACTTACAAATGTAGTCATTAAAAGTCATATCCGAAAGAATCAACTCCCAAGTATTTTAACAACGTATGTTAAAACACTTATCCTATCACCTAAGTACACTTGTACTTTCACCATTATCCCAACACATTCACTTCTGTGATACGTCTCAGACCTTATGCTTTAGATCACATCACACACTAGTTATACCAACCAATGAAACATAAGAATTAGTCTTCATCACCTTCAGCCCCTAGGTTTCATAAACATAACCAAACACTTTATCCGCTAGTGAACCACAAGAATTAGTATCCATTCTTGTAATCTTCAACATTCATGAAACCCAAAAGTTCAACAAACTCCTTCATCACCATAATTCACGCCATTGAGTGCATTGCTCAAAAAGCCCTCAGTCCAACACTCATACCAAATCAAATGCAAGCTGAATCAACTCATCAATACCTTGCCACCTATAGAATTAGAACTTCACCATCAAATGAGCATGATGCTCACATTCATTAAGTAGTACCACAAGTCATCAAAGTATTGGTAATACTTTGTTTCATTTAATCTTGAATCAACATTGTAACAACTTATGTTATAATGAAATCTCAAAGCCAATCTCATACATCCCAAATAACAATCTTGAGAAGTATACAAAAGAAACTCAAGTAAGTTTATCTTGTCTAGTTATCATATTATTGAAACCTAGTTTATTTAGGATAAGTCTATCCAATTCAAATACTTTGTGTTCATATCTTCATTTAGGAAAACATGATGTTTCGGAAAAACATTATGTGTTTATTTTTCATCTTGTTAAAAAGGATAATGTATATCCTATGCATAATTATTTTCTTGCAACATGAACGGTTATGTTACAAGATATTTCTTTACACCTCATTGGGCAAATAATCTTAAAACAAACATCCACTAGTTCTATGAACTATCTTCCTTATTGAGCACTAGTTAAATCTTACTTGTTGAAAGATACCATACGTATCTATTTCCTTTCAAGCGTACATTAAACCTTGGTCAAACCTTGTGCATATTCACATCTCTAAAGCATACACAAAACCTATTAAAGTTGGTAACTTTATTTAGATTCTTGTTCCAAAGAACTTTCTTCAGAATGTTCATGACATATCCCGTTACCACACACAAACACATGTCTTGATCTTAGATCACTTGCATAACTCATACTTAAACTCAACTTAAAGGATGTCATCCTTTAGATCATTCAATCTTAGATTCCAAACACAATGATTAAAGTCTATCGACACATATTTGTCAAATTTACGTGTATAACATGACATCTTCATCACACTAGTTTTTATAGAAATAGTTGAGTCTCATTAAGTCATGTATTGGTGAATTATCTTGTCTTAGGAATAATTAATCAAACAAGAAGTAGATGTGATTTTTCTTTAGTTTATTAATAAAATCACTTGCATTACATATACGTGTATTGATTACATGATATTTGTTTGATATCTTGATGTTATCATTGTCAAATGTGTAAACCTTAGAAAGGTTTTGTCTGCATGCTTATATGCTGTATGATTTGTATGATATGTTCATTCTTTTGTTATATGCTATTTCGCAAGATTAACGTATTACTTGTTAACTCACACTTACTATATGGTGTTAGATAGTCTTTGTCTTTAGTTGACAATCATTGAGCTTTTTCGTAGGATAGTCTAAATGGTACATGCTCCTAAATGTTATAATGGTTTGCATGAATCTTAGTCTCACTTCTTTGTCACACTATTTGTTTGCCATATGTGCACTTTGTCTAAGTGGTCTTGGTATGATGAACATTTAGAAGTCATTTTATTTTATACATAGATCATTGTGTTAATTAATGGGTAAGTATGCTTAAGTGACTAAGCCTAACTTAAAAACAATTTCACAATGTAGTATCTAAAACAATGCTATCTTGCAATATGATTATTTGTCTTTATGCTATGTGGTATCTTTATGTCTATTAGTAGATTATTTGTTTTTATAAGATGTTGTCATATGATATTCACATCTTTTGTCATTAAGACTTTTGTCTTGTAGGTTGATAACAAACTATTTGTTATTTCTCTTTGTTATGCTTATTTTGCATAATTGTTATCTCATTATTGCTACTTAGATTAGTAATATGTTTATGGGATCCATTTTCTTGCATATAGCTTTAAAAAGCTAATAGGATTAAGTTTTAGAGGTTTGAAATTTGTGTTTGGATATCTTTCAATATACCTCTCTCCAAATCGTATTGTTGCTTCCGCTCACCTAACAATATCTCCATCATCTTTTAGTTAAAACAATATATCTCCCATAAGGAAAACCACATGCCTCATCGTGCGATCATCTCGCATTGATAGAGAAGAGCTACGTAACTTCACGGATGAAGTTCTTTGTATGCTAACCAATATCCACTAAAACATTGCTAAGCTCATCGCTTTCATTAATCTGCAACATCCTAAACACTTTACCTTCATTCTTCATTTAATGCATCATAGATTATGTTGAATGTCCACCAATTAAGGAGGAGAGAAATTCATTCACATAATTGTCTTTTCATTAAATAACATGTACTCATGTTTCTTACATTCCCAAATACCGACAAGTAGGTTCAAATCACTTAGTTAAATCAGTTCACAAAATCACAAAGTGTTTCTAACCTTATTAGCTCAACATCACAGCTCTGCACCAATATCTCATTAAAAGAAAAACACATCATGTGTTTGACAAACCTCTTAAATGAGATGCATTAAGTCTCCTTAGACTTTTACTAGGATTAGTGAAACCAAGTCATTAGTTATAAGTAAATAGACCTTAGCTTGAACCTTCGTTTGATCAAAAACGACAAAACATAACCAAATCCATTTTGGTCTCACGGAACCCTTCGTTAAGAATGACGGAACCAAAATTTTGGTTCCGCCAAATCCGCGGGTACCAAGTTCAGTGTTTAACCATTTAAAACAGACAACCCTCTCACAACCGAGTCTAGGATTTTCCTTCACAACTTCATTGTCTAGAACACCATCATAGGATCTCATCCTTTTCATTCTGACACATATCAAGCACGTCATTGTCAGTGCAAACAGAACCATCTTTCTAAACACGTTGGTCCAATCAACACTCTCATCATATGATGTCATTTTTATCCACATATAGGTATCTAGTATTTCCAATTGTTACATATGGAATCTCTATTCCTAAGTGATCATTTTCTTCACTTCCTCTCATTTTCATTCAAACATTTACTATGGCACGATTCATCATCTTTGGTAGATATCATAACCGTAACAGTCTTCAAATACTCTTATAGCATTTGCTATACATTAGAGTTTCTTAATTCATTGCATAACTTTCATCACCTCCTTCACTAATCATCAACCCCATGGATTAGCGAAAAACCTATTTACATCAACCTTTAGTCATCCATTAAGTTATCATTCACTAGTAAACCAACACCAATATTAACACAACTCACATTAAGCATTTTAACTTCACTTCATATCCTCCTCATAAGCATTGTTTTGTAGGATTTTATCTTATGATATTCTTGTAAATGTAATTCTTATTAGAAGATTACACTCTTTATAACATGATTTACTAGATAATCATGATTGATATCACATTCGTATGCTGCATCATATTTTTATTTGACTAGACAATCACAATTGGTGTGTTGGTTGTGATTAGATTATTAATATGCTACATAATATTTTTTCTTTAAGATAAAATATATTGCACTAACCATTTCATTGTAGGTTCATCATCATATACGCTCGATCGTATATAGCATACTCATCATAGGTTGAAGTTTGCATCGATTATTTTTTCTTTTATAGGTGTTGCTTAGCGCTCTCAAACCAGGAGGATTATCAGTCTAGCACTCATATTGCATCGTCTATACACATTGGTCGTATATGACTTAATACTTAGCTTCTAGTGCACTAATCTTTTATTTTGTAGGTTCATCTTGACGCCCTAGAACAAGGGGGAGCTTTCGTCAAAGCATTATTTAGGATGCATCATATATACGCATTAGTATATATTACATACTTGTCCAAGGACAAATATTGTTTTATACTAACCTTTATTTTGTAGGATTCTTCGTCCTTGGATCATATACGTTGGTACCCTAGCAACGGGGAGTATAGATCGAGGGGGAGTATATCATATACTAACTCATCATTTTTAGCATTTCTCATCCTTGAACCGTATACGTTGGTACTCTAGCAATGAGGAGTATACATCAAGGGGGAGCATATCATAGTCTAACTATTTGTTTTGTAGGATCATACATCTTAACCTTGTCACTCCAATTAGGGGGAGTATTATCCAAGGGGAAGCTTTAAAGTTCTCAATATTATTGCATTATCATACTTGGTACTCTAAACTAGGGGGAGTAATCACCAAGGATTGGTTACCACATTCCGCTACGCATATCTTCTTTTCGTTTCGACAAAAAAGGAGGAGATAGGTCTACATAGTCCAACATAGATTACCCACGTGTATCGTTGGCTATTTGCATTTCATTCATCATGCATTTTTCATATATATTCTTTTTATTGCACACCACTAACCTTGATGTAGGTTAAGAGTCTTAATTTGATCCATGGATCCGCTTACAACCTAGGAGACGCAACAACCATAGGAGATTGGGAGTAGTCTATTTAACTTCACTAGGGATGATGCAAGCTCGCCTTTTTGGGGAGAAATGAAGTTAACTCCAAGGACACACCCTTTTTGCTTCGACAAAAGGGGGAGAAAGGTGTAAACGGAGAAAGTGAGTAATTACGGACACAAGGAGAAAAGGGAGAAAGGTGTAAACGGAGAAACGAACACAAGAATAAAGTAAGTAATTATGGACACAAGTAACTTTTTGCATTTTACTTTCTATCACGTTTACATATTTTGTCATCATCAAAAAGGGGGAGATTGTTAGTGCAAGCAGTCTCGTTGAGGAGATTGCTAGTGCAAGCAATCTCGTTTGTTTTGATTGATGACAAACATGTAACTTGATACATAACGTAAAATGTACAAGTTACTTGTAATCTTATCTTGTCTCAACATACATTCAACATCTCTCAAGTCCTCGTATGATACAACACAGGTTCGTACATGTTTGTTATGTGGCATTATGATCAAACCCTTAACAAACCATTTAGAATGTTTAAAATACGGTTAGGTAATTAAGTATTTTAAAAATGCTAATCATTCTACTTAGAACCACATGTTACATGATCACTAGGATACATGTTACACATTACAAGTTTACTAGGAAGAACAACATATATAAGTTTACATGTTTATTTCTTAAAATGGAAACTTTATTAGTTAAATATTAGGATGACATCATGGCATGCATCATGTATGATATCTTAGGTAGATTGTGTAATATCTTGTTTAGATTTACAAGTTACAAAGTTGACATTTGTGGATCTTGGAAGATCTGGAAAGATACACAAAGATATCTTAGCTGTCATATCCACGGATCCAAACGTTAACAAGCACGGATCCCTTTTATGGGATCCGCCGGATCCGTGGGATGATTTTCTTGTTTTCCTATAATTAGTTACACATGGTTTTAGTTGTACACATGGTTCTAGTCTTACACATAGTTTTAGTTTACACATGGTTTTAATTTACACATGGTTTTAGTTGTACACATGGTTCTAGTCTTACACATAGTTTTAGTTTACACATGGTTTTAGTTTACACATGGTTTTAGTTTACACATGGTTTTAGTTGTAGACATGGTTTTAGTTTTACTATAAATACTTGCCCATGGTTACCCATTGGTTTCATCCAACTAGAACATACATTCCCTCACTCATTACACACACTTAGATCAGTAGCAAACCATGTAGATTCATACATTAATCACCCATTACATAATGATCATAATGTTACTAACTTTCATTATGTTGTAAGCATACATTGTTAATGATCCTGTGAAGCAAGCTCAAGATCATGAGACATCATCCATAGCATACTTCATGATCCACCAAGAAGATCTTAGTTGCATACATGAAGATCCATCACAACAAGTTTAGGGAGCTTGTGATCTTCATACATTGAAGGCTTCCGATCAATGGAAGTTCATATAGTGTAGGCATTCATATCCATGATACACTTATGTCATGGATCATTGTTGTAACCATCATTGTATCATTTAGATCAGTAGAGTGTGGTTAGTGCTTTAGTCCTCAAAGCACAAAGAGTGTAGGGAGTGGTTGTACCCTTGGTAAAGAACTCGACATCTAGCTTAGTGTCGGTAATTATATAAGCGACGATGGGAGTGGTTGTACCCTTGTAAAGAACTCGGTGTTTAGCTTAGTACCGGAAAAGGAAGTAAGCGACGTGTAAAGGTTTTCTCCGCCTAAGAAAGGGAGCTTGTTGATCTAGTGAAGTAACTCTCGAGTTGGGTACTCGGGGAGTGGAGTAGGGCGGAGAGGAGCTCCGTGACCGAACCACTATAAATCATCGTGTTCGGTTTGCGCTTTCTTTTACTTATCTCTTTACTTTTATATTTGCATTATGTGATTGCTTGTGTTGTGATTATGTGATAATACTTGTGTGACAACTTGGTAGACATAAACTACAACAGACAGTGTTCATATTAGAACTAGCCAAAGTGGAAATTTGATACAACAAGTTTTAAGTTTTAAAACGGTAAACGTATTCACCCCCCCCCCCTCTACGTTTTCACATGGTCTTTAATATTGTCGAGTTATATCCGGTTTTTAATGACAACCAATAACAAATTTTATTCAGTTTTTGAGTCCATTCAATCCACGAAAATGTTAACAATAATACTCGGTTTTTAATAGAAATAAATAACAAGCGTTTCTCGGTTTTACCATGACGAGAAGAGAGCGAGAGCAAGCGGCGGAGATGGCGCAGCAGCAGCAGTGGTGGCGCGTGACGACTGGTGACCGGAGATGGCGCGTGGACCACATAGGAATGACGGGGAGATCAAGGTGAAAATGATGGTGGTGGCTGTGTAATAAGAGGAGAGGCGATGAGGTGGTGGTGGCCGGATTTGTTAAGGAGAAGAAGATATGAGGCTTGGCTATTTTAAGAGAGAGAGAGAGAGAGAGCTAGTGAAGTGTCGGCTGAAGGAGAAAGAAAATGAGACTTAACCCTAAAAAATTTTATCACAATGTATTTATAGAGTTAGGTTTAGGGTTAGGGTTAGGGTTAGAAAATGCGGTGACTAGCACATTTAGTGATCAATTCCACCACATGGAGAACAAATTCTAATCCCTCCCTCCCCCTCTCTCTCTCTCTCTCTCGATCTCCTCTCTCTCTCCCTCTCCCTCTCTCCCTAGTATATAAATCCTCTCAGTTCTAACTTGATCGTCGGAGGATGGTTACAGGGCTTCGGCCTCGGACCCCTTATAAACGATTCTTTCTATGCTTGTAGCATGCTTTTGGCTTGGGATGACGACGACCAATTTGTTAGATTACAGAGTCGATGGTCACCCATCAATTTTTGGAAGAACAAAAGGCAGCCGTTTAATAAGTAAATATTGCAGCCAATAGTTAGGTAGCTAGTGCAAGTGTATAACACCAATCACAAACACAATAAAGTGATAATCATGTTGTCACCTGTAAGTAATTTTTTGTAACCACTTCAAACAAAGAAATGAAGCCCTTCCGTTAGGCAAGGCCGGACGGCTCCTAGGTCCATTCGTCCTTGTCCCGAGCTTCGAGGCATGCTGCAGATATAAAAGAACCCGTCAGAAGGTGGTCCCGAGGCCGAAGCCCCGGGAACCACCCTCCGACGGTCAAGTCAGAACCTCCGGTAGAGGATTTAATGTATGGTCAGACTATGCATCGGTATGTGTAAATATAGATGTGTATGTGAGCAATAATATAGAGAGAGAGTATGTGGTGAGATATTATATAATGATGAATAAAGAGATAATGGAGTAGTATTTATAGGGAGAGAGAAGGTGGGACACAATCCCTTAATATCCGGATTACGTGGCAGACAAAATCCCTTAATACCCGGGTTATGTTGTGTGGTCTGGTGTTGCCATCTGTCCAAAGGGTACATGTCACCTGTCCTATTACTTACAGTGATACTAGCCGGATGAGTTGAGTGCCCTTCGGTATTTCCGGATGGCTCCATGCCGTTCGGACAGCCGACAAGGTAGGCCGTCCGGACACATCCGTCAACATGTCCCCCCAGTATTGTACTATCGGTCGAAGACTGATGGTGCAATACTTAGATAATATCTTTGTGCCTTTCGGCATATATCGCTCGGACGCATATACCTGCAATACTTAAATAATACCTTTTGTGCCTTTCGGCACATGTCATTCGGACACATACACCTACAATACTTAAATAATACCTTTTGTGCCTTTCGGCACATGTCATTCGGACACATACACCAACATGTCCCCCCAGTATTGCATTATCGGTTGAAGGCCGATGATGTAATACTTAAGGAATATCTTTACGGCCTTCGGCCTGTGCTTTCTGATAAAAACGTCAACATGTAACACCAGTATTGCATTGTTAGTAAAATAGTGACGTAATACTTTAAAGAGTACCTTATGGCCTTTCGGCCTGAGTCGTTCGAAATAGTGTTGTATTTGCCTCCTGTGCGTGTCTTTCAGACATATACATTAACATGTCCCCCCAGTATAGTATGGTTGACCTGCGGTTAATGATACTATACTTAAATATTGTTGAATCCTAAGCGAGACATATTTTTCCCATCATCCCTTTGTTCCCTGCACAAGTAAAACTTCGACCCCAAACGTATACCGAACACTTGTTTTTTATTACCGTCGCTGCTTGCGCAGTTCCGGAGGTACAAGCTTACGTTGGAGCTAGATTTTGATTACCTCGAACACTGACTACGCCCGGATGTCGCGAGTCACCCAGACGAGCCACCCTAAACTTATGTTCGGAAACCATGAACATTGATCACTAATCTCCGGAGGGCACGAACCTCTCGGAGGGACCACTTTCTACTTATGTTCCAAAACAGCCTTTCCGCCAGGACTTCGAACATTGACCAAAAAATTCCCCGGAGGGCGTGAACCTCGGGGGGGCCATTTTCTAATTATGTTCGGAAAACAATGAACATTGATCACTAATCTCCGGAGGGCACGAACCTCTCGGAGGGACCACTTTCTACTTATGTTCCAAAACAGCCTTTCCGCCAGGACTTCGAACATTGACCACAAAAATCCCCGGAGGGCGTGAACCTCTGGGGGGGGGGGGGGGGGGCATTTTCTAATTATGTTCGGAAACTTGCACAATGGGTAGGCATCGACACATCAGGTGGCTTTCAATTTGCCTACAAGACCTTCCGAAATGACTTTGCAACCGGGCATCCGATCGGTGGCCAGCCGACCGGGGGTGTTATTCCTGCATAATAATACACGAAAGCTTTTTTTTTTTTTTTTTTCTTTTTCTTTTCTTGTTAGATATGACCAACAAAATATTCTCGTATATCAATAGGAAATTTTAGATTAAAACCGAACCACAACGTAACCAATGGCGATTTTTAGCATGGTACGGACGAAGTATGACGTCCGGATGAAATCGTCGGAGTGTTTTCTGCGATCGTTAGATCCGAAGATTGCCTTTCCTGCGGAATAAAACTTGAAAGCTTTTTTGCTTTCTCCCGTTAAATATAACAAACAAAATATTTCCCTTGTATCAATACAACATTCGGGTCATGACCGAATCGTAACATAACCGATAGATTTATCATACTATTATACTCCCCCCAGTTCAACGGTGCTATTACTTGTTAGTATCGTTGAACTTTATATGAAACAAAGCATTAAATATCCGTTAGACAACATAAAGGACGGTTAATAACAATTTGTTACCCATTAGTGTTGAATATCCAACATGTGGCGTTTTTCGCCCGGATGGTGATCTCACTTTGTTTCTCACGAGATCATCGCCCTATATTTGCTAGTTCTGTAGAATGAAACATGAAAGCTTTTGCTTTCTTCCGTTAAATACGACAAACAAAATATTTGACTTGTATCAGTACATAAATGGGTTACAACGGGATCGTAATAACCGATAGTGGTATCGTACTACTATCCTCCCCGGCTCAATGGTGCTACGGCCTATTAGTATTGTTGAACTTAAATAAAATAGTGCCTCTCGCAAATTCGAGCGGCCTCACTAATGTTGACTAGAGGCATTTAGCTATGGGGCCTATACTATCATTTCACGCAACCCGTCCCGATGCAAACTATTCGAGATCTAGCGTTATATCATAGTATCCCTCGTTCGCATTTTGTTATTGAATGTCATATAAGCATTCCTAATCCCCCTAATTTTTTAACCAAACGCTACCTAGTGGCGTGAGCTATTAAGTCATTTGCTTATATTGCATTATCACTTGTACACGTTGAGAGTAGCCTAACCTGTCGTCCGAATCACTCATCCGGATTCCCAACAATGCAATATAGAAATAGGAGGTTATTATTTGTTATATTCGAGCTCCTTTTGAGATACTATACGAACTGTTTATTTTTGAGATATTGTACGATTACGCGATGACCAAGTTCCCAATACATCATTATTTTGAGCTGCTCACATAGGCAATCTATGTTTTGCTTTTATCATGTGCATGTGGACATGTGGCGTTGCCATCCATAGTTCATTCTATGGGTATTACCACAATAGGTGCTAATGCGACTAAAGATGATATACTAGATGCGAACTATATATAACAGTGGCATGTTTCAAGAATTTTGGGCTTTGGGAAAAATTTTTAGCTTGTGGTTTCCCACTTGCTATGTGGTACTAATCTTTTACTAGTAAAGCATGATGTTGATTTGTATCGTACGAATAGCAATAGACATACTTTCCGAAGATGTAGAACACTAGAAGTAATTTTTATTTACAAACTTTGGAGCTTAAACTAATTTAAACAATCTTTTTATGCTTGTTGATTTTGTTCGATGACAACTTTAGACATTTTTGGATACTTTTATTACTATTTATTATGCCACCTTACCATTAAGTTGCTACCAACTACATTTGTGTTGCGCCATATCTATTATAAGTTATTGTTTGTGTTAGACACAATTTCTAAATAACTTTTAAACATCAAATTTGGTCGAGCTATACAATAATTCATCATCATCCATTACAGCTAAAAATTATATATATGTCTTTTGCAAGATAACCAACAATGTCATTATACCCACAGCCCGCATATCATATTCACACAAGGATTAATCTACATGGAATCAATTAATTACAATCCAAACAGTTACCCCAAAATGAACATAAGAGTAACATCTTTTTATAGCCAATTTAAACATAAACGTTGGATTTCTAGCCTTTTGCAAAGTAACCAACTTTTTAGGGCCAACTTGAGCAAAAGGATCAATGTAGTCATTTGTGAGATAACCAGTAACTCTCTTCAACCATTGTAAACATTTAAATCAAATTTTTAGCCTCATGCAAATTAACTAACACATTTATTAAAGAAGCCCTAGTCGTATAGGTTCCAGCAATAATTCATTGTGTTTGCCATACAATACCCATTATCATATTTATTATGTCTAGTGGGTTGTCTTAGTCATGTGGGTTCCAGCTATACAGCTACTATGAAGTCAAAGTATGCACTAAAGCTTTAGTCCCTCTTCTAAAGTTATCCGACGCATCAATTTACCTTCCAATCCTAGACCAGGACTAACTTTGCTTTCACTTTTTACTTTTACTTATTTTTTTTTATTATATACTTACCTTTTTTTTTTTTTTTTTGAACAAAAATGCTTATGCAACTGGAAAAGGGGTTTTGTCATACAAAGAAGTCATCCTTTCGGTTCACTTCTTATGTGAAAAAAGAGTCAAAAACAACGTTCAGCATTTCAGTTAAGCCTAAATAGCTTGAAATTATTAAAAAAGTGAAATCTAGTATCAGAAGCCAAAGTGCAGAAATAAAACATATGTCATGAAAAATGGACAAATCCAACGCAATATGAGAGCGCAAAAGTTCCTCAACTAATTGCATAAAGTCCCTATTGTTGCTAATTCTTTCCAAATGGGACCCTCGCCATTCCATATAAAATTTCAATATGAAAACTATTGATAACAACTTACCTTGACACCAGCAAGCCTTTTCCATCATCTTAACCAATTTTGTTTCCGGTCAACCCGCCGTCGACATAAACACCGAAAGTCGTCGTCATCCCAGTCGCCGTTTTCTTCCTCCAGCCGCAACCTTCTTTGTTATCCTCTATTACTTACACAAACCATTTTCTAGCACAGCCATCACACCCATTTTTTGATCTCCGAACGATACGTCCTTTCCGAACAGTATAGTGTATCCGAACAAGATCAGCAGTATATCCGAACGATCAGTCCTCCGGACGGTGTGGCCTTTCCGAACAACGTAGTATATCCGAACGATCCTTAGTCGCTGCACCAAATCTATACTTATCGTTATTTCCGGTCGTCTACGTCGGGCGAACAATCCGACTGATTCAAACCCATTCGACCGATTCAAACCCATGATTGATTCAGATCCATTCGAGGTCAAGGAGCAGAGAGCCACATGCAGTGGATCACATTTCTCACCAATATCTGAAATTGAGACAGGATCTATACAAACCCATCAACCATAGAGATTTACACAGACCCATCTACATGCAAGAAACGAAATGGAGATGAAACCCGTCATTCTCAGCTGTTGGTAGATCGAATGATAGGGTCCCACGGATGGCGCCATTTGTTGAAGCAATTTTTTGTAACCACTTCAAACAAAGAAATGAAGCCCTTCCGTTAGGCAAGGCCGGACGGCTCCTAGGTCCATTCGTCCTTGTCCCGAGCTTCGAGGCATGCTGCAGATATAAAAGAACCCGTTAGAAGGTGGTCCCGAGGCCGAAGCCCAGGGAACCACCCTCCGACGGTGAAGTCAGAACCTCCGGTAGAGGATATAATGTATGGTCAGACTATGCATCGGTATGTGTAAATATAGATGTGTATGTGAGCAATAATATAGAGAGAGAGTATGTGGTGAGATATTATATAATGATGAATAAAGAGATAATGGAGTAGTATTTATAGGGAGAGAGAAGGTGGGACACAATCCCTTAATATCCGGATTACGTGGCAGACACAATCCCTTAATACCCGGGTTATGTTGTGTGGTCTGGTGCTGCCATCTGTCCAAAGGGTACATGTCACATGTCCTATTACTTACAGTGATACTAGCCGGATGAGTTGAGTGCCCTTCGGTATTTCCGGATTGCTCCATGCCGTTCGGACAGCCGACAAGGTAGGCCATCCGGACACATCCGTCAACATGTCCCCCCAGTATTGTACTATCGGTCGAAGACTGATGGTGCAATACTTAGATAATATCTTTGTGCCTTTCGGCACATATCGCTCGGACGCATATACCTGCAATACTTAAATAATACCTTTTGTGCCTTTCGGCACATGTCATTCGGACACATACACCTGCAATACTTAAATAATACCTTTTGTGCCTTTCGGCACATGTCATTCGGACACATACACCAACATGTCCCCCCAGTATTGCATTATCGGTTGAAGGCCGATGATGTAATACTTAAGGAATATCTTTACGGCCTTCGGCCTGTGCTTTCTGATAAAAACGTCAACATGTAACACCAGTATTGCATTGTTAGTAAAATAGTGACGTAATACTTTAAAGAGTAAACCCTTATGGCCTTTCGGCCTGAGTCGTTCGGAATAGTGTTGTATTTGCCTCCTGTGCGTGTCTTTCAGACATATACATTAACATGTCCCCCCAGTATAGTATGGTTGACCTGCGGTTAATGATACTATACTTAAATATTGTTGAATCCTAAGCGAGACGTATTTTTTCCATCATCCCTTTGTTTCCTGCATAAGTAAAACTTCGACCCCAAACGTATACCGAACACTTGTTTTTTATTACCGTCGCTGCTTGCGCAGTTCCGGAGGTACAAGCTTACGTTGGAGCTAGATTTTGATTACCTCGAACACTGACTACGCCCGGATGTCGCGAGTCACCCAGACGAGCCACCCTAAACTTATGTTCGGAAACCATGAACATTGATCACTAATCTCCGGAGGGCACGAACCTCTCGGAGGGACCACTTTCTACTTATGTTCCAAAACAGCCTTTCCGCCAGGACTTCGAACATTGACCACAAAAATCCCCGGAGGGCGTGAACCTCGGGGGGGCCATTTTCTAATTATTTTCGGAAAACAATGAACACTGATCACTAATCTCCGGAGGGCACGAACCTCTCGGAGAGACAACTTTCTACTTATGTTCCAAGACAGCCTTTCCGCCAGGACTTCGAACATTGACCACAAAAATCCCCGGAGGGCATGAACCTCGGGGGGGCCATTTTCTAATTATGTTCGGAAAACAATGAACATTGATCACTAATCTCCGGAGGGCACGAACCTCTCGGAGGGACCACTTTCTACTTATGTTCCAAAACAGCCTTTCCGCCAGGACTTCGAACATTGACCACAAAAATCCCCGGAGGGCGTGAACCTCGGGGGGGCCATTTTCTAATTATGTTCGGAAAACAATGAACATTGATCACTAATCTCCGGAGGGCACGAACCTCTCGGAGGGACCACTTTCTACTTATGTTCCAAAACAGCCTTTCCGCCAGGACTTCGAACATTGACCACAAAAATCCCCGGAGGGCGTGAACCTCTGGGGGGGGGGGGGGGCATTTTCTAATTATGTTCGGAAACTTGCACAATGGGTAGGCATCGACACATCAGGTGGCTTTCAATTTGCCTACAAGACCTTCCGAAATGACTTTGCAACCGGGCATCCGATCGGTGGCCAGCCGACCGGGGGTGTTATTCCTGCATAATAAGACACGAAAGCTTTTTTTTTTTTTTTTTTTCCTTTTTCTTTTCTTGTTAGATCTGACCAACAAAATATTCTCGTATATCAATAGGAAATTTTAGATTAAAACCGAACCACAACATAACCAATGGCGATTTTTAGCATGGTACGGACAAAGTATGACGTCCGGATGAAATCGTCGGAGTGTTTTCTGCGATCGTTAGATCCGAAGATTGCCTTTCCTGCGGAATAAAACTTGAAAGCTTTTTTGCTTTCTCCCGTTAAATATAACAAACAAAATATTTCCCTTGTATCAATACAACATTCGGGTCATGACCGAATCGTAACATAACCGATAGATTTATCATACTATTATACTCCCCCCAGTTCAACGGTGCTATTACTTGTTAGTATCGTTGAACTTTATATGAAACAAAGCATTAAATATCCGTTAGACAACATAAAGGACGGTTAATAACAATTTGTTACCCATTAGTGTTGAATATCCAACATGTGGCGTTTTTCGCCCGGATGGTGATCTCACTTTGTTTCTCACGAGATCATCGCCCTATATTTGCTAGTTCTGTAGAATGAAACATGAAAGCTTTTGCTTTCTTCCGTTAAATACGACAAACAAAATATTTGACTTGTATTAGTACATAAATGGGTTACAACGGGATCGTAATAACCGATAGTGGTATCGTACTACTATCCTCCCCGGCTCAATGGTGCTACGGCCTATTAGTATTGTTGAACTTAAATAAAATAGTGCCTCTCGCAAATTCGAGCGGCCTCACTAATGTTGACTAGAGGCATTTAGCTATGGGGCCTATACTATCATTTCACGCAACCCGTCCCAATGCAAACTATTCGAGATCTAGCGTTATATCATAGTATCCCTCGTTCGCATTTTGTTATTGAATGTCATATAAGCATTCCTAATCCCCCTAATTTTTTAACCAAACGCTACCTAGTGGCGTGAGCTATTAAGTCATTTGCTTATATTGCATTATCACTTGTACACGTTGAGAGTAGCCTAACCTGTCGTCCGAATCACTCATCCGGATTCCCAACAATGCAATATAGAAATAGGAGGTTATTATTTGTTATATTCGAGCTCCTTTTGAGATACTATACGAACTGTTTATTTTTGAGATATTGTACGATTACGCGATGACCAAGTTCCCAATACATCATTATTTTGAGTTGCTCACATAGGCAATCTATGTTTTGCTTTTATCATGTGCATGTGGACATGTGGCGTTGCCATCCATAGTTCATTCTATGGGTATTACCACAATAGGTGCTAAGGCTGGAGGGAGTGGCCTTCGGGTTGCTCTGCGGGTTGCTCGGGTTCGATGGGAACACCGCCGCCGCCTAGGCGGGCTGGCCAGGCGGGTTCCATCCGAGGGCTAGAAGCTCGCAGCGGTTTGAAACCAAAAGTGAACGTTGGTGTATTTTTTGAACGTTGGAAATGGGAGCGTGGGAAAAAGAAAGAAACACAGTTGGTCCCTTCGGTTTGCCTATTTAATCCGAACACAAACAACCATTTTCACAAACAAAAAGCAAACAAACCACAAACCAAAAAAAACACACTCAAACACAAATTAACAACCAAAAAACCTTGTGGTGACTTGATCTTGTCGTACAGCAGTAAGCAACAAAAGAACTTGGTGTGTTTTATGTTGAATGAAACTTGTTGATGGCTTGCATGAACTAACAAAGCCTTGTGGTGTTCTTCTCCTTTTCGTACAGTAGCAATAACAAAGGAAGGAGTTGGTGTTTTGAATGAAGTTTGAATGGACTTGAGTAAAGTCAAGGATAAGATGCTTTTGCATGTAATGTGTTGTAACAACACAATGAATTCGAATGAATTCATAATACGTGTAGAAGCATGGTTGTTAATTGCTGTCGAAGATACTATATCATTGGACCAAAGTTTAATAAGTTTTTTTTTTTTTTTTTTTTTTTTTTTTTTTTTTTTTTTTATATATAATTGTTTAGTATTGGAAGGGTTAATATTGTAAATTTATAATTTTGAAGGACAAATTATGAATATTTAAAAAAAGATTTGGGAGGGTTGAAAGTGATGGGCGCCAGTAAAAAAGGTTGGGTTGAGGGTTGGAGGGTTGAAATGAGGTGGAGGGAGATGATTGGTTAAAATTTGGAAGGGTTGAAGGGTTAAAACTCATGACTCCTTGTAGCCTAATGCGACTAAAGATGATATACTAGATGCGAACTATATATAACAGTGGCATGTTTCAAGAATTTTGGGCTTTGGGAAAAAATTTTAGCTTTTGGTTTCCCACTTGCTATGTGGTACTAATCTTTTACTAGTAAAGCATGATGTTGATTTGTATCGTACGAATAGCAATAGACATACTTTCCGAAGATGTAGAACACTAGAAGTAATTTTTATTTACAAACTTTGGAGCTTAAACTAATTTAAACAATCTTTTTATGCTTGTTGATTTTGTTCGATGACAACTTTAGACATTTTTGGATACTTTTATTACTATTTATTATGCCACCTTACCATTAAGTTGCTACCAACTACATTTGTGTTGCGCCATATCTATTATAAGTTATTGTTTGTGTTAGACACAATTTCTAAATAACTTTTAAACATCAAATTTGGTCGAGCTATACAATAATTCATCATCATCCATTACAGCTAAAAATTATATATATGTCTTTTGCAAGATAACCAACAATGTCATTATACCCACAGCCCGCATATCATATTCACACAAGGATTAATCTACATGGAATCAATTAATTACAATCCAAACAGTTACCCCAAAATGAACATAAGAGTAAGAGTTAAGTACATTTTTGGTCCTTGTGGTTTACCGGGTATTTCATTTTCAGTCCAATTTTTTGAAATGTATCGGATCCACTCCAAAATCGTCGACCCGTTGCGGGTTTGGTCCAAATTTTCGGTACAGGTTTGCACCATTAGTCCTGAGCTAACGGCCGTCAGTTCTGTTAGTTATCATGTGACAACGTTAGTCCATTTAGTTAGCGATTATTAGCAACGTTAGTCCTTTAGACATTTTTGTCCGTTTTTCTTATGTTTTCATACGGTTTTGTCCGTTTTTATACGTTTTCGTCCGTTTTTAGTCGTTTTCATCCGTTTTTCTTACGTTTTAATACGGTTTTGTCCGTTTTTTTCGTTTTTGTCCGTTTTTATACGTTTTCGTCCGTTTTTATCCGTTTTCGTTCATTTTTTTTCGTTTTTGTCCGTTTATCTTACGGTTTTGTCCGTTTTTATACGTTTTCGTCCGTTTTTTTCCGTTTTCGTTCGTTTTTTTCGTTTTTGTCCGTTTTTCTTACGGTTTTGTCCGCTTTTATACGTTATCGTCCGTTTTTTTCCGTTTTCGTTTGTTTTTTTCGTTTTTGTCCGTTTTTCTTACGGTTTTGTCCGTTTTTATACGTTTTCGTCCGTTTTTATCCGTTTTCGTTCATTTTTTTTTCGTTTTTGTTCGTTTTTATTCGTTTTTTAATTTTTGAAAAAAAAATATTTTTTTAATTTGTTTGAAAAAATTTAAAAACAAATTAAAAAAAATACTTTTTTTTTAAAAAAAATACTTTTTTTTTAAAAAAAAAATTTCCGATTTTTTAAAAAAAAAAAAAAAAAAATTCCGAATATATTTTTTTTCCGAAAATTATTTTTGAAAATATTAAAAAAATTGAAAAAAAAAATTTCAAATTTTTTTTTATAACTTTTTTTTCGCAAAATTTTTGAAAATATTATAAAAAAATTAAAAAATTATTTTCGCAAATTTTTTAAAAAAAAAATATTTTTGAAAATATTAAAAAATTAAAAAAAAAATATTTTGCGAAAAAAAAGTTATAAAAAAAAAATTTTGAAATTTTTTTTTCAATTTTTTAATATTTTCAAAAATAATTTTCGGAAAAAAAAAATATTTTCAGAAAAAAAAAATTTTATAAAAAAAATCGGAAAAAAATTTTTTTGAAAAAAAAATTATTTTTTTAATTTGTTTTTAAATTTTAATTTTTTTTTTTAATTTTTTAATTTTTTTTTCGTAGTTAAGAAAAACGGACGAAAACGAATAAAAACAGACAAAACCGTAAGAAAAACGGACAAAAAACGAAAAAAAAAGAACGAAAACGGAAAAAAAAACGGACGAAAACGTATAAAAACGGAAAAAACCGTAAGAAAAACGGACAAAAACGAAAAAAACGAACGAAAACGGATAAAAACGGACGAAAACGTATAAAAACGGACAAAACCGTAAGAAAAACGGACAAAAACGAACGAAAACGGAAAAAAACGGACGAAAACGTATAAAAACGGACAAAACTGTAAGAAAAACGGACAAAAACGAAAAAAAATGAACGAAAACGGATAAAAACGGATGAAAACGTATAAAAACGGACAAAAGCGTAAGAAAAACGGACAAAAACGAAAAAAAACGAACGAAAACGGATAAAAACGGACAAAACCGTAAGAAAAACGGACAAAACCGTATTAAAACGAAAGAAAAACGGATGAAAACGACTAAAAACGGACGAAAACGTATAAAAACGGACAAAACCGTATGAAAACATAAGAAAAACGGACAAAAATGTCTAAAGGACTAACGTTGCTAATAATCGCTAACTAAATGGACTAACGTTGTCACATGATAACTAACAGAACTGACGGCCGTTAGCTCAGGGACTAATGGTGCAAACCTGTAAAGAAAATTTGGACCAAACCCGCAACGGGTCGACGATTATGGAGTGGATCCGATACATTTCAAAAAATTGGACTGAAAATGAAATACCCGGTAAACCACAAGGACCAAAAATGTACTTAACTCTAAGAGTAACATCTTTTTATAGCCAATTTAAACATAAACGTTGGATTTCTAGCCTTTTGCAAAGTAACCAACTTTTTAGGGCCAACTTGAGCAAAAGGATCAATGTAGTCATTTGTGAGATAACCAGTAACTCTCTTCAACCATTGTAAACATTTAAATCAAATTTTTAGCCTCATGCAAATTAACTAACACATTTATTAAAGAAGCCCTAGTCGTATAGGTTCCAGCAATAATTCATTGTGTTTGCCATACAATACCCATTATCATATTTATTATGTCTAGTGGGTTGTCTTAGTCATGTGGGTTCCAGCTATACAGCTACTATGAAGTCAAAGTATGCACTAAAGCTTTAGTCCCTCTTCTAAGGCTAAACGGAGTGAAGCGAACCAAGAGGCGATAAGCCCTTGGTTCGCCCCTGGATCGCCCCACACACCGCCCCGAGGTGGCGATAAGCCCCTCCGGCGACTCAATTGTATCGCCTTTTTTTTGCTTTGTTCGATAATTTTGTAGCCGTTATCAAACGGCTTGCTTCTTTTTTTTTTCTTTTTAAACCTTCTATTTTCCAAAATAAAAACACACTCAAACACATATTTTTCAAAAAAAAAAACACACACAACACTCTTATATCTAAAAAAAATACCAACCAATCCAGAAAAAAAAAAATATATCATGGAAGATTTCGAAGATTCGTCCTCCTCATCATCAAGTTCTGATTCTTCGGAACTAGATGATATGATCGAAGGTGCCATTTATAACACCGTTAATAGATTTATTGAAGTCGTGAAAGAAGAGCGGGTAGCAGATGATGGCGCCGTTTATAGACGAAGGGCGTATGTGAATCGTCTTCGACAGGAGGCAAACGAGAGGTTGATGCGTTTTTACTTTGTTGAACAACCGGTATTCGATGCGCGGGTATTCCGACGACGCTTTCGTATGAGTAGGCGGCTTTTTTTGAAGATAACAAACGAGTTGCAAGAAGAGTACCCGTATTTTCAACAAAATTATGATTGTCGTGGGAAGCTAGGTTTCACCGCAATACAAAAATGTACTTCCGCGGTTCGTCAACTAGCATACGGATCGAGCGTCGATTCATTTGACGAGAACCTGGAAATGTCGGAGAGGACTTCACGGGAATCGTTGACTAAATTTTGTCAAGGTAATCTTTTTAGAATTATTAGTTAGTATTTTTTTGAATTATTAGTAGTATTATTATTAGTTTGTATATTTAGAATTATTAGTTGGTATTTTTGAATTATTAGTAGTATTATTATTAGTTTGTATATTTAGAATTATTAGTTGGTATTTTTAGAATTATTAGTTAGTATTTTTTTTTAAAACTTTTTAACTATTAATAGGTATTATTGAGATGTATGGGCCGACATATTTACGTAGACCGACTTGGACGGATCTACAACGTATTTACGAGGTGCATGAGCAGGTTCATGGTTTCCCGGGCATGATTGGTAGTATAGATTGCATGCACTGGCCCTGGGAGCTTTGTCCGACCGCATGGCGGGGCAACACACACACGAGGGGATATTGGGAAACCGTCGTTGATACTTCAGGCGGTTGCGTCTACCGATTTATGGATTTGGAACGCTTATTTTGGTCAGCAAGGATCAAACAACGACATCAACGTGTTTGAGTCTTCACCTATACTTGAAGAAATTATATCTGGGTTGGCGCCAACAGGTTATTATATTTTTTAATAGTTAGAATTATGTATTTTATAAGTTTTTATGTTTTACTAACACGTTTTCAACTTCAATTTGTAGCTGCTTTTTATGCAAACGGTAATTATTACAGATCCGGGTATTATTTGAGTGATGGCATATACCCGGAATACACTACATTTGTGAAGACTTTCACCGACCCAATTGATGAAAAAAGAAAATACTTTAAGAAGAAACAAGAGTCGGCACGGAAGGATATTGAGATAGCGTTCGGGGTTTTGAAAAAGAGGTGGAAAATTGTTAGTTTTCCATCAAGATTTACGAGCAAGGAGAAAATGCATGCCGTCATATATACTTGTATTATTCTCCATAACATGATTTTGGAGGATGAGGACAAGGCATTTTGTCAAGATTTCAACGAGCACGACCAGACATTGAATCCCGAGTATTGGACTCAAGAAACTCCAATGGAGCAACGGATTGAGAATTCACATATCGTTAGAAGCCGCGAAACACACAATATTCTTAAGGCGGATTTGGTGGATCATGTATGGGGTAATCGTGGCCCGAATGAAGGCGAAAACGCGCCTCCAGAAGTCGACGCATTTGTTAGTGATGAAGAATAATTTTTAGTATTATTAGGTATAACAATTATGTAATATTTATGTTTTATTAGTATTTATGTATTTTTAGTTTAAGAATAATTTTTAATATGTATTTTTAGTTTTTATTTATATAAAATGTATTTTTAGTTATTATTAATAAGTTAATATGGAAAAGAAAAAAAAAATCAATCATTACTAGTGCCACGTGTCAGGAGTCGCCCCACCCTCCTGAGTAGCCCCACTCCCTCTTTTTTTTGAGGCTACCCAACTTGCTGACTCAGCGCCACATGTCGCGAGTCGCCCCTTAGTTGGGTAGCCCCACTCCCTTTAGCCTAAAGTTATCCGACGCATCAATTTACCTTCCAATCCTAGACCAGGACTAACTTTGCTTTCACTTTTTACTTTTACTTATTTTTTTTTATTATATACTTACCTTTTTTTTTTTTTTTGAACAAAAATGCTTATGCAACTGGAAAAGGGGTTTTGTCATACAAAGAAGTCATCCTTTCGGTTCAAACAACGTTCAGCATTTCAGTTAAGCCTAGATAGCTTGAAATTATTAAAAAAGTGAAATCTAGTATCAGAAGCCAAAGTGCAGAAATAAAACATATGTCATGAAAAATGGACAAATCCAACGCAATATGAGAGCGCAAAAGTTCCTCAACTAATTGCATAAAGTCCCTATTGTTGCTAATTCTTTCCAAATGGGACCCTCGCCATTCCATATAAAATTTCAATATGAAAACTATTGATAACAACTTACCTTGACACCAGCAAGCCTTTTCCATCATCTTAACCAATTTTGTTTCCGGTCAACCCGCCGTCGACATAAACACCGAAAGTCGTCGTCATCCCAGTCGCCGTTTTCTTCCTCCAGCCGCAACCTTCTTTGTTATCCTCTATTACTTACACAAACCATTTTCTAGCACAGCCATCACACCCATTTTTTGATCTCCGAACGATACGTCCTTTCCGAACAGTATAGTGTATCCGAACAAGATCAGCAGTATATCCGAACGATCAGTCCTCCGGACGGTGTGGCCTTTCCGAACAACGTAGTATATCCGAACGATCCTTAGTCGCTGCACCAAATCTATACTTATCATTATTTCCGGTCGTCTACGTCGGGCGAACAATCCGACTGATTCAAACCCATTCGACCGATTCGAACCCATGATTGATTCAGATCCATTCGAGGTCAAGGAGCAGAGAGCCACATGCAGTGGATCACATTTCTCACCAATATCTGAAATTGAGACAGGATCTATACAAACCCATCAACCATAGAGATTTACACAGACCCATCTACATGCAAGAAACGAAATGGAGATGAAACCCGTCATTCTCAGCTGTTGGTAGATCGAATGATAGGGTCCCACGGATGGCGCCATTTGTTGAAGCAATTTTTTGTAACCACTTCAAACAAAGAAATGAAGCCCTTCCGTTAGGCAAGGCCGGACGGCTCCTAGGTCCATTCGTCCTTGTCCCGAGCTTCGAGGCATGCTGCAGATATAAAAGAACCCGTTAGAAGGTGGTCCCGAGGTCGAAGCCCCGGGAACCACCCTCCGACGGTGAAGTCAGAACCTCCGGTAGAGGATATAATGTATGGTCAGACTATGCATCGGTATGTGTAAATATAGATGTGTATGCGAGCAATAATATAGAGAGAGAGTATGTGGTGAGATATTATATAATGATGAATAAAGAGATAATGGAGTAGTATTTATAGGGAGAGAGAAGGTGGGACATAATCCCTTAATATCCGGATTACGTGGCAGACACAATCCCTTAATACCCGGGTTATGTTGTGTGGTCTGGTGCTGCCATCTGTCCAAAGGGTACATGTCACCTGTCCTATTACTTACAGTGATACTAGCCGGATGAGTTGAGTGCCCTTCGGTATTTCCGGATGGCTCCATGCCGTTCGGACAGCCGACAAGGTAGGCCGTCCGGACACATCCGTCAACATGTCCCCCCAGTATTGTACTATCGGTCGAAGACTGATGGTGCAATACTTAGATAATATCTTTGTGCCTTTCGGCACATATCGCTCGGACGCATATACCTGCAATACTTAAATAATACCTTTTGTGCCTTTCGGCACATGTCATTCGGACACATACACCTGCAATACTTAAATAATACCTTTTGTGCCTTTCGGCACATGTCATTCGGACACATACACCAACATGTCCCCCCAGTATTGCATTATCGGTTGAAGGCCGATGCTGTAATACTTAAGGAATATCTTTACGGCCTTCGGCCTGTGCTTTCTGATAAAAACGTCAACATGTAACACCAGTATTGCATTGTTAGTAAAATAGTGACGTAATACTTTAAAGAGTACCTTATGGCCTTTCGGCCTGAGTCGTTCGGAATAGTGTTGTATTTGCCTCCTGTGTGTGTCTTTCAGACATATACATTAACATGTCCCCCCAGTATAGTATGGTTGACCTGCGGTTAATGATACTATACTTAAATATTGTTGAATCCTAAGCGAGACGTATTTTTCCCATCATCCCTTTGTTTCCTGCATAAGTAAAACTTCGACCCCAAACGTATACCGAACACTTGTTTTTTATTACCGTCGCTGCTTGCGCAGTTCCGGAGGTACAAGCTTACGTTGGAGCTAGATTTTGATTACCTCGAACACTGACTACGCCCGGATGTCGCGAGTCACCCAGACGAGCCACCCTAAACTTATGTTCGGAAACCATGAACATTGATCACTAATCTCCGGAGGGCACGAACCTCTCGGAGGGACCACTTTCTACTTATGTTCCAAAACAGCCTTTCCGCCAGGACTTCGAACATTGACCACAAAAATCCCCGGAGGGCGTGAACCTCGGGGGGGCCATTTTCTAATTATTTTCGGAAAACAATGAACACTGATCACTAATCTTCGGAGGGCACGAACCTCTCGGAGGGACCACTTTCTACTTATGTTCCAAGACAGCCTTTCCGCCAGGACTTCGAACATTGACCACAAAAATCCCCGGAGGGCTTGAACCTCGGGGGGGCCATTTTCTAATTATGTTCGGAAAACAATGAACATTGATCACTAATCTCCGGAGGGCACGAACCTCTCGGAGGGACCACTTTCTACTTATGTTCCAGAACAGCCTTTCCGCCAGGACTTCGAACATTGACCACAAAAATCCCCGGAGGGCGTGAACCTCGGGGGGGCCATTTTCTAATTATGTTCGGAAAACAATGAACATTGATCACTAATCTCCGGAGGGCACGAACCTCTCGGAGGGACCACTTTCTACTTATGTTCCAAAACAGCCTTTCCGCCAGGACTTCGAATGTTGATACAAAAGTTGGGCGTTCCTTGATAGGGCTTCTATTCTCGTACCAATTCGAATCTTAATGCTTGATGAGACCTGCGCACTAAGAAAAAGGACAAACACCGTTAGGCTTATCGAGGGATTGTCTCCCCCGATTATCCTCCGGCGTGAGAGTAAGTAATCGAATGTAGGGTTTAGTTTATGGTTAGGGTTTATTGAAGATCGTACCTTTTACTGAGGGCTTGGGTGCCCTTTATATATGCATGAAACCCTAGTGGGTTTCGTGTTCCCTACTCTTCGGCGTGTTAGCCGACATCGGGTATATAGTATATATCTTCTTTATTTAGAAGATATTCTATATATTATCCGGAAATAACTTTGGGCTTGGGCCTTGTCGACCCAAGCCGCATAACTGGTAGTCCAGTTGCGGCCCAAGCGTGGTGGGCTTAATTGTTAGTATTGTTTACTAACCGGGTTCGTGACCCGGGTGTAGACTATACGTCATCATCGAACATTGACCACAAAAATCCCCGGAGGGCGTGAACCTCGGGGGGGGGGGGGGGGGGGGGGGGGGGGGGGGGCATTTTCTAATTATGTTCGGAAACTTGCACAATGGGTAGGCATCGACACATCAGGTGGCTTTCAATTTGCCTACAAGACCTTCCGAAATGACTTTGCAACCGGGCATCCGATCGGTGGCCAGCCGACCGGGGTGTTATTCCTGCATAATAAGACACGAAAGCTTTTTTTTTTTTTTTTTTTTTTCTTTTTCTTTTCTTGTTAGATATGACCAACAAAATATGCTCGTATATCAATAGGAAATTTTAGATTAAAACCGAACCACAACGTAACCAATGGCGATTTTTAGCATGGTACGGACGAAGTATGACGTCCGGATGAAATCGTCGGAGTGTTTTCTGCGATCGTTAGATCCGAAGATTGCCTTTCCTGCGGAATAAAACTTGAAAGCTTTTTTGCTTTCTCCCGTTAAATATAACAAACAAAATATTTCCCTTGTATCAATACAACATTCGGGTCATGACCGAATCGTAACATAACCGATAGATTTATCATACTATTATACTCCCCCCAGTTCAACGGTGCTATTACTTGTTAGTATCGTTGAACTTTATATGAAACAAAGCATTAAATATCCGTTAGACAACATAAAGGACGGTTAATAACAATTTGTTACCCATTAGTGTTGAATATCCAACATGTGGCGTTTTTCGCCCGGATGGTGATCTCACTTTGTTTCTCACGAGATCATCGCCCTATATTTGCTAGTTCTGTAGAATGAAACATGAAAGCTTTTGCTTTCTTCCGTTAAATACGACAAACAAAATATTTGACTTGTATTAGTACATAAATGGGTTACAACGGGATCGTAATAACCGATAGTGGTATCGTACTACTATCCTCCCCGGCTCAATGGTGCTACGGCCTATTAGTATTGTTGAACTTAAATAAAATAGTGCCTCTCGCAAATTCGAGCGGCCTCACTAATGTTGACTAGAGGCATTTAGCTATGGGGCCTATACTATCATTTCACGCAACCCGTCCCAATGCAAACTATTCGAGATCTAGCGTTATATCATAGTATCCCTCGTTCGCATTTTGTTATTGAATGTCATATAAGCATTCCTAATCCCCCTAATTTTTTAACCAAACGCTACCTAGTGGCGTGAGCTATTAAGTCATTTGCTTATATTGCATTATCACTTGTACACGTTGAGAGTAGCCTAACCTGTCGTCCGAATCACTCATCCGGATTCCCAACAATGCAATATAGAAATAGGAGGTTATTATTTGTTATATTCGAGCTCCTTTTGAGATACTATACGAACTGTTTATTTTTGAGATATTGTACGATTACGCGATGACCAAGTTCCCAATACATCATTATTTTGAGTTGCTCACATAGGCAATCTATGTTTTGCTTTTATCATGTGCATGTGGACATGTGGCGTTGCCATCCATAGTTCATTCTATGGGTATTACCACAATAGGTGCTAAGGCTGGAGGGAGTGGCCTTCGGGTTGCTCTGCGGGTTGCTCGGGTTCGATGGGAACACCGCCGCCGCCTAGGCGGGCTGGCCAGGCGGGTTCCATCCGAGGGCTAGAAGCTCGCAGCGGTTTGAAACCAAAAGTGAACGTTGGTGTATTTTTTGAACGTTGGAAATGGGAGCGTGGGAAAAAGAAAGAAACACAGTTGGTCCCTTCGGTTTGCCTATTTAATCCGAACACAAACAACCATTTTCACAAACAAAAAGCAAACAAACCACAAACCAAAAAAACACACTCAAACACAAATTAACAACCAAAAAACCTTGTGGTGACTTGATCTTGTCGTACAGCAGTAAGCAACAAAAGAACTTGGTGTGTTTTATGTTGAATGAAACTTGTTGATGGCTTGCATGAACTAACAAAGCCTTGTGGTGTTCTTCTCCTTTTCGTACAGTAGCAATAACAAAGGAAGGAGTTGGTGTTTTGAATGAAGTTTGAATGGACTTGAGTAAAGTCAAGGATAAGATGCTTTTGCATGTAATGTGTTGTAACAACACAATGAATTCGAATGAATTCATAATACGTGTAGAAGCATGGTTGTTAATTGCTGTCGAAGATACTATATCATTGGACCAAAGTTTAATAAGTTTTTTTTTTTTTTTTTTTTTTTTTTTTTTTTTTTTTTTTATATATAATTGTTTAGTATTGGAAGGGTTAATATTGTAAATTTATAATTTTGAAGGACAAATTATGAATATTTAAAAAAAGATTTGGGAGGGTTGAAAGTGATGGGCGCCAGTAAAAAAGGTTGGGTTGAGGGTTGGAGGGTTGAAATGAGGTGGAGGGAGATGATTGGTTAAAATTTGGAAGGGTTGAAGGGTTAAAACTCATGACTCCTTGTAGCCTAATGCGACTAAAGATGATATACTAGATGCGAACTATATATAACAGTGGCATGTTTCAAGAATTTTGGGCTTTGGGAAAAAATTTTAGCTTTTGGTTTCCCACTTGCTATGTGGTACTAATCTTTTACTAGTAAAGCATGATGTTGATTTGTATCGTACGAATAGCAATAGACATACTTTCCGAAGATGTAGAACACTAGAAGTAATTTTTATTTACAAACTTTGGAGCTTAAACTAATTTAAACAATCTTTTTATGCTTGTTGATTTTGTTCGATGACAACTTTAGACATTTTTGGATACTTTTATTACTATTTATTATGCCACCTTACCATTAAGTTGCTACCAACTACATTTGTGTTGCGCCATATCTATTATAAGTTATTGTTTGTGTTAGACACAATTTCTAAATAACTTTTAAACATCAAATTTGGTCGAGCTATACAATAATTCATCATCATCCATTACAGCTAAAAATTATATATATGTCTTTTGCAAGATAACCAACAATGTCATTATACCCACAGCCCGCATATCATATTCACACAAGGATTAATCTACATGGAATCAATTAATTACAATCCAAACAGTTACCCCAAAATGAACATAAGAGTAACATCTTTTTATAGCCAATTTAAACATAAACGTTGGATTTCTAGCCTTTTGCAAAGTAACCAACTTTTTAGGGCCAACTTGAGCAAAAGGATCAATGTAGTCATTTGTGAGATAACCAGTAACTCTCTTCAACCATTGTAAACATTTAAATCAAATTTTTAGCCTCATGCAAATTAACTAACACATTTATTAAAGAAGCCCTAGTCGTATAGGTTCCAGCAATAATTCATTGTGTTTGCCATACAATACCCATTATCATATTTATTATGTCTAGTGGGTTGTCTTAGTCATGTGGGTTCCAGCTATACAGCTACTATGAAGTCAAAGTATGCACTAAAGCTTTAGTCCCTCTTCTAAAGTTATCCGACGCATCAATTTACCTTCCAATCCTAGACCAGGACTAACTTTGCTTTCACTTTTTACTTTTACTTATTTTTTTTTATTATATACTTACCTTTTTTTTTTTTTTTGAACAAAAATGCTTATGCAACTGGAAAAGGGGTTTTGTCATACAAAGAAGTCATCCTTTCGGTTCACTTCTTATGTGAAAAAAGAGTCAAAAACAACGTTCAGCATTTCAGTTAAGCCTAAATAGCTTGAAATTATTAAAAAAGTGAAATCTAGTATCAGAAGCCAAAGTGCAGAAATAAAACATATGTCATGAAAAATGGACAAATCCAACGCAATATGAGAGCGCAAAAGTTCCTCAACTAATTGCATAAAGTCCCTATTGTTGCTAATTCTTTCCAAATGGGACCCTCGCCATTCCATATAAAATTTCAATATGAAAACTATTGATAACAACTTACCTTGACACCAGCAAGCCTTTTCCATCATCTTAACCAATTTTGTTTCCGGTCAACCCGCCGTCGACATAAACACCGAAAGTCGTCGTCATCCCAGTCGCCGTTTTCTTCCTCCAGCCGCAACCTTCTTTGTTATCCTCTATTACTTACACAAACCATTTTCTAGCACAGCCATCACACCCATTTTTTGATCTCCGAACGATACGTCCTTTCCGAACAGTATAGTGTATCCGAACAAGATCAGCAGTATATCCGAACGATCAGTCCTCCGGACGGTGTGGCCTTTCCGAACAACGTAGTATATCCGAACGATCCTTAGTCGCTGCACCAAATCTATACTTATCGTTATTTCCGGTCGTCTACGTCGGGCGAACAATCCGACTGATTCAAACCCATTCGACCGATTCGAACCCATGATTGATTCAGATCCATTCGAGGTCAAGGAGCAGAGAGCCACATGCAGTGGATCACATTTCTCACCAATATCTGAAATTGAGACAGGATCTATACAAACCCATCAACCATAGAGATTTACACAGACCCATCTACATGCAAGAAACGAAATGGAGATGAAACCCGTCATTCTCAGCTGTTGGTAGATCGAATGATAGGGTCCCACGGATGGCGCCATTTGTTGAAGCAATTTTTGTAACCACTTCAAACAAAGAAATGAAGCCCTTCCGTTAGGCAAGGCCGGACGGCTCCTAGGTCCATTCGTCCTTGTCCCGAGCTTCGAGGCATGCTGCAGATATAAAAGAACCCGTTAGAAGGTGGTCCCGAGGCCGAAGCCCCGGGAACCACCCTCCGACGGTGAAGTCAGAACCTCCGGTAGAGGATATAATGTATGGTCAGACTATGCATCGGTATGTGTAAATATAGATGTGTATGCGAGCAATAATATAGAGAGAGAGTATGTGGTGAGATATTATATAATGATGAATAAAGAGATAATGGAGTAGTATTTATAGGGAGAGAGAAGGTGGGACATAATCCCTTAATATCCGGATTAAGTGGCAGACACAATCTCTTAATACCCGGGTTATGTTGTGTGGTCTGGTGCTGCCATCTGTCCAAAGGGTACATGTCACCTGTCCTATTACTTACAGTGATACTAGCCGGATGAGTTGAGTGCCCTTCGGTATTTCCGGATGGCTCCATGCCGTTCGGACAGCCGACAAGGTAGGCCGTTCGGACAGCCGACAAGGTAGGCCGTCCGGACACATCCGTCAACATGTCCCCCCAGTATTGTACTATCGGTCGAAGACTGATGGTGCAATACTTAGATAATATCTTTGTGCCTTTCGGCACATATCGCTCGAACGCATATACCTGCAATACTTAAATAATACCTTTTGTGCCTTTCGGCACATGTCATTCGGACACATACACTTGCAATACTTAAATAATACCTTTTGTGCCTTTCGACACATGTCATTCGGACATATACACCAACATCACCTAAAAGTAATTTCCTGTATCTCGAGGCTAAACCGTAGTGTGGCCAATACATTTGCTATGAACACAGCAAGTAACCGCCTCAAACGACTATCGATGTAATATATTTTAGATTTCTTTAAAGAATGGTTGTGCGTTTAAATTTCATTAGTAGATAGACTAGCATGGTACCCGCGTGTTGCGGCGGCGGGTACCCTGAAATAATATTTTTCGATGAATCATATATTTTAGTTTATTATGTTCTTTTTAATAATAAATTTACGGATATCAAGAATTTCATGTGACGTATTTCAACTCCTTAACTAAGGAATTTATGTCGTCTTTTTTGGGTCTTTTTTAAAATCATTCGTATAACATGAACCCGTTTGGTCAGTGCCCGTTTAGCCCGTGCCCGTTTGGCCCGTGCGTGTTCGGGCTCTAGCCCGTGCCCGTTCAGGCTCGAGCCCATTTGGCCCGTTGCCCGTTCGTGCTTGAATATTTGTATAATATGCTTTATTATTTGTATTATTAATATTTAATGCAGGAATCGTGTTTAAGTTGGTTGTACAATATGCTTGATAATTTGTATTTCTTATGTAAGGGGTGCTTTAATAACTAAATTAATTGTATTTATTGATCAATTAATTAATAACTACATTAAATATCTTGACCAAATTAATAGTGCTTTGTATTTTGTACATTAAGCTTTAAGACTTGTAAGTCTTAAAATTAAGATGGATGAGAATGATCATTAATAGTGCTTTGTGTATTGTAAAATAAGCATTATAGCTTATAAGTCTTAATTTTAAAACCGAGATTCACCCTATAGATATGGAATGAACACGAGAATAATATCAAATATCATATCTTCTTCAAAACATCCATTTGTTTAAACTTTAAAAGACACCTTTCAATTCCATTTGTTGTACTAATAAAAAAGGAGCGCAAATCCATATGGAGAAGACACTATCTGTTATTCACGTTCCTAAACCTACAAACCAAACAGGCCATCACAATAATCTAAATCATAAAATCATAATAATCCGAAAACAACAAACCACTGCGCGCAGGCAGGTAACAACAAGCAACAAGGTCAAACAACACAACAAATATCCATGAACTTGGCCCTAACAAGTTTTGGGAAGCTTTTGTCATCCATGTACTTCACAAAGCAACATAAAATACAATCCTCAACAAATTCAAACTTGAAATTAACCACTTTTGATAGCACCCCACTTCTTTTAACTGCAAAAAGAAAACGCAATGAAAATACAAGTAAACATTAAGATGTAGAAGTTAACACTGCAATGCCTGCATATAAGGTAGCAAGTTAACAAATTAGACAAAGTTGGGCTTTATTTGAGCGTTGAGGGAAAAACTTGCCACCTCAACTATATTTGTTCACCAAAAAGTACTAAGAACAAATAATTTTTAACCTGCTATAGAAAAACACAAGAAAAATACTCCATCAAATTGTGCTAAAACGGCAGAACAAAAAACTGCATCAACTGTAAAACTTATATTTCGAGTAACCAGCAAAAAAACTCCTATCTTAAAGAATCATATTCATGCATAGTTCCATTCAACACATTAAGAATCAAGTTCTTTCAACAAATAATTAGAACAAACACATCAACGCGTACTCTCAGCAATATACCCACACTTATTAATCAACAAATAATAGAGCAACAGTTTCAAACAGGACTTAATCAACAAATAATCAAGAAATGTCCATGCTCAATTTCAATCTAGATTCTTTTATATTAAACTCAGTTTTTTACGGCTTTTGTGTTTGACTCATAAATATGTTGACGGAAGATTTAAGATAGGGCCAGAAGTATTCTAAATAAAAGACTTGTAAGAGGAAAATTTATACAACAATCATTGAGGGAACAGGCACATTGAATAAGTTTGGTCTAAATGAAATATAGCATGTCAAATGAGTAGAATAAGAATTGACTTTAATGTGAACAGGGCAAATGGTTCCATTGGATTTTAAACAGAAAGAGCATCACATGGATAACTATGAGCTAAATCCTTGATCATAGATAATCGCTCAAAAGCCTCTGAACCATAAGTTGATACCAAATGTTAAGCAATACTGAATTTTAACCATAAGACTTAAACGACAATATATATGTTATAATTTGTATAAGAATCCAGCTAGAAGTCAATTGGAATAGATAAATCAAACATGCTGCACTAAACAAGGGACAAGACAACGCACTTTCTCAGCTGCAGACAACCAAACAACCCTTATTTTGTTCCATATATATCATAGAAATAAAAATCTACATAAGGTGAATTGTGTTCGGTAACAATATTAAAATCCCTATTTAAACATATACCTAAAAAGAAACAAGATAGTGCCCTTATTCATCTGCAAACAGCAGCAAACCCTTATTTTGACCCAAGATAATGTTCAAAAGAAGATAAAAACATATTGCTAGTTTCTCCAAATCAGGAGAGAGGGGGAAAAAACTATCAATTCAACTTCTACATCGAATCAAGCCCTAAAATCCCCAAAACAAATAATTATCCTATACAAACGTCATTAGATTAATTAGATAAATAAAACCTTAGTGTTGATTAATAGAAAGTCTGTGAGTGAACAGATTTGCAAACAAAATGATCCAAAGAAAACATATTGTAAAATTAAAAATGAAGTGGCATCTAAATATAAAAACCTACAAATAGGGCCATCGTGACACAATAAGTCCAATCTTTAAATGAGTCTAATAAGTCTCTCCGGTGTTCCATTTTGCAAACCATAACTTTTAAATAAATCAAGAAATTTAGACAT
The DNA here is from genome assembly GCA_021014915.2 of Artemisia tridentata subsp. tridentata. Lineage (NCBI taxonomy): Eukaryota > Viridiplantae > Streptophyta > Magnoliopsida > Asterales > Asteraceae > Artemisia > Artemisia tridentata. The sequence goes on along the minus strand of CP139502.1, from coordinate 56,814,953 downwards.
TATAAAAGATAACAAAATTACCTCAATCATGACATTTAACCGTCATTAGAATCTTCACCATCATTATCCTCTGAAAAAAAAATGTAAGCGTTTGTGAGAATAATAACAGAAGCAAATGGTTCCATTGGATTCTAAACGGAAAGAACATCACAAGGATACCAAAAACTACAAGTTCTAAACTTGTAACGATGAGCTAAATCCTTGATCAAAGATAAGCATTCAAAAGTCTCTTAACCATAAGTTGATAATAAATGTTATGCGATACTGAATTTTAACCCCGAGTCTTAAACGAATATGTTACAATTTGTATAGAA